>CM022706.1:36298381-36820881 GCA_012295165.1 Asparagus setaceus
ACCTCAAAGAGATTGATAAAAACTAAAGCGGAAGCAATACCTGAATCCATGATTTGGATCTTGTGTGGATTGATGGATCTTCTAATCTTAGGGGTTCTTCTCTTCCTTAGATCTCTTTTTTAGATGGGGGTAAAAGAGATGAGAATTCTTGTGTTAACCCTAGATTAGGGACCATAACCCCATATATATAGGTGTTGCACTTTTACAATTTGGCCCCTTATCAAATTGTAATTACAACCTGGTATCTGCACATTTAGCCCATGACAATATATAAATACCCGATAACCCAACTTAATTGATCACTTCAGTGGGTTTCCTTAAGTGATAGATTTACACATTAATTTAACATATGTGCCCACAAAAAGATTTAATTAGATTTAAATCTAACAGAAACTTGCCAATGAAACCAATCACAAGCCACTTTGTTCAATCGTTGTTATGACATTATGTTACGTTTGTCGTTAAAAATAATTAAGGCATGAACATATTTTATTTTATTTTCAAAAAATACATTTTTAAGTAAGTCAAAAGAATTTTGCACAATTAAACGATATCCTTTAATTCAGCAAATTCGGCAGCTTGGTACCTCTGTCATCAGAATTATTTCAGAAATCAATACATATACTTGATTTATTTCAGAAATCAATACATATAGTTGATTGAAATTTAAGCAAGTTAAAAGAATTTCTTCGCATTGAAATTCCAAAGCCAATTTCCTCGGAATCCTATTTTTTTGCTACCTAGCGAGAAAGCATTCAGTGGGGGCGGTCCATAATATTTAATATGCACAAAATAAATATCAATCATTGGATCCATGTATGAATCTCGAGGTTCACTGATTCAACGGTTGACATCTCTTTGATGCATATCAAATATCATGGATCGGGCACCATTTGATAATTTCACCTAGCTAGCACTCTGGTTCATTGAAACACAAGAGTCATAAATATTGAATCCCAAACAATTAAAAGCTGAGATTTGAATCAGTCCATGATCTTCTACCTTTAAGAACAGTACCATTGCAAAATCCTCCAGCAATATTTTCTTAAATTGTACAAGAAGAAGTTGCAGACCACTTTCCGCAACAGAAACAAAGGCAATAACTAAAGCAGCCTTTTGCCATTAGTAAACTCTCACGTAATCATAACCCTCCCTAATAATGACAGTATCAATAATAATATCTAGTCATAATAATGACACAGATGGTATAAGTTCATATTCACTTTTAGTAAAGAATTGTACTTTGAGTAGCTTCTTTGTATTTATTTGAGTATAGAAAACTTTAGCTATAATTAATTCATAATTGTACTTTTATTCTATTTTCATTGTGGTCCTTCAACAATTATACTTACCAAAAACGAATTGCTTTTAATGAGATCATGTTGTAAGCAAATGTCACGGAGAAAAATGATAATTGTACTGTAAGTTTTATACTACTTTTATATGAGAGTTAAATCTAAAGAACCCTAACATTTCACCATCTATTCTAATAAGCCCCTGAGTTTTTAACTTTGACGAAGCAGCCCTCAACATTCAATTCCGCTGTTTCAGTAGCCCCTGAGTCAAAAGTAATCCGTTTTAGTCAACACAATTGAGAGTATAGGTGTCAAATAAGCTTAAATCAACATTTGGGACTTTTTTTCCCTCCGAATTAGGGTTCTTGCTTCTTGGTTAATTGAGTTCTCATGCTTCTTGGCCAAAATTTGATCTTGTATTTTGTTATGGTTTTGAGCTCTCATACAAAGAAATACGGTGATGGTTGTGGTAAATGGGAGCGCATTGGGTTTTCGTTAAAATGAGAGGTGCACAATTCATGACCTATGTACTTCCCAATACTTCTCAATTTTGGTCTTCTTCTGATTGTTCTCTATTATTCAAGGAAGAATGATTAACATGGGATCTTTGTCCCCAAAAAAATGTGTCCAAGTGAACGAAGCAATTGATCAAAGTTCATGCTAAAAAATCAATTTTAAGTCAATAAACACAGAGCAATATCCATATTGGGTATGGATAAAAGAGTTATCTATTAGGAATAGAAGGATCATGATGAAATTAATACAGGATATTTATATGTGAATGAACATGAATCTGCTTATTTAACTAATATGTACAAAGCTATTTGATTTCAATAATGAAGTAATGGCCTAAGGTTTGATTTTTACGCAAAGAAGCATCTCATTACTTCCCAATAGAGCTCCCTCTTCTCATGACAGTTCTCTAAATAAATAAATAAAAAGAATCTCTGCTGGTATTCACGAATCAAAGAAGAATGATAGTTATAAATGAGGGAGAGAAGAGTTAACATCCTGGAGGCAACGGAGGGAGCTCCCTCCAAAAAAAATTAAAAAAGGGACCAAATTACCCATGTTTTAAATGTTTAAACATGTCAAGGGGTTAATGAGAAAAACGGAATTAAAAATTGGGGGCGCTTTGTCAAAAATAAAAACTTAGAGGCTTATATTAGAATAGAGATGGAAAAGTTAAGGGCTCAATAAACTTAGTTCTCTTATTTTTGTACTACCACTAACAAATGTGTAGGGTCATTCTTTGAAAATTGTAAAGAAAAATTGTGAGTCATTATGGATTCTATTTTATTATTTGTGAGAGTACAAAATAGTATAAATTTTATAGTATAGTTATCACTACTCTTTGATGAAATATTGTTTCTATAATTATACTTAACAAAATATAGTAATTAGAACGAAAGAAATAGCCAAAATTGTAATTGTCACTTATATTGTAATTGTCACTTATAAATGTTTCCCACCCAAAAAAAAAAAATCACATTTAAAATTCAATTATCATTTAGGACTGCTGATGTTCTTCGTCTCTTGATAAAATAATCTTCTTCCTTGTGGCATGACAAAATCTTTGTATATTGCCGTAGGAGTGACGCCTTGATTTGAAAATTTATATTAGTCTGTTCCCTTTCTACCATTCCTTTTATTTTCTTCTACTGCACTTTATACTCCTCCTTTTAATGTACGGTTATATTTTCTCCAATGAATAAATTTCTTGACATATAAGATTTGGTTACTCCAAAAAAAAAAAAAAAAAAAAAGAGAAAGAAAGAAAGAAAAAAGTCATCCCCGTGGAATAGCAAATAAAAAGTTATGGAAATTGTCAAAATGATTTTTTTAGTTAGAAATACTCTTGCTAATTGAAAGAATACTTTAAAGGATCTCACTCTTTATAAAGCAAAACCCCACCGACCCCAAACCCATCATCGCACTTCTGGAACCTTGTGAGGGGAGTAAACCCAACCAGAGGCCCCACCGTCCATTTCTTTTCCATCCAAATCCTTTTCGAAGAAGAGAAAACAGTTACCAAAAAAAAAAAAAAGGAAAAAATTTGGAAAAAGGTAAATAGTAAGGACTTGATAGGACACGTGGTCCTCTCTGTGTTGGACGTATGTCCCCTATTGTTAGAGCCTTTTCTAGAAATTGTGCATTCATGATTTGGTGTCAGAACTTTGATACAGATTCTGGGATAATTTGGCGAAGAAAAAAGTAAATAATTTAGTGCTCTTGTTTCCTAAAATTCCTACTGATGGGAAAACGACTGGACTGTCACTTTGGGCCCTCGGCCCATCACTTTCACTTAAAGTTGGAGGAGTGTATTTTGCATTTTGACCCTCAAGATATGAGATTTTAGCACATATTGAATATACGTTAATTTTGTAAATTAGATTTTTGTGTAAATTTTGAGCTTTGAGCTGTGTTAATTCAAGCAATCAATTTGGAGATTATATAATTGATGTGATCAAGATCATCGTTGTAATTAGGACAAACTTACCAACTTGAGTAAATATTTCAATATTTAACTGTTATAAGGGTCAACACTTTTCAATCTTGTTGTAATTAGCAACACAAGGTGCACAAGTGCAAACATCATAAATTACCAGAAAACTATATTAAAACCCCACTTTGATTAAATGCTAGAGATTGACACCCTACCACCAGTGATGCCATAATGAAAATTTCAGGGTTATATGCACTAAAAGCACACTTTAATTTTGGAGGATATATATTTGACAAATTGAGTGCTGCATTTCTTGGATCTTTTGAGATTTTTGATTTGAAACGTCAGCCTGCGGAAAAAGTAAGGACCACAACAAGTGATGGCAATAGAAGACCAACTGCTCAGATCTGATCGAGTCATCACTAAATTAAATGGCTGTGGACAAGAGTTAGGTTGCGTTTTGCAAAAGTTAGCAGGTGTTTAACACTCTGACAACTACTAGTTCTTACCAAACCCACAAAAATCTCTATAAGATAATATATAGCACTTAAACACCCTATAGTTTCACCGGCATTACACTTAAGTGACCTCTATTTTAAAACAGAGCAAATAAATACCTCAAAGTATTTAAAATGTTGCAGATCAATGCCCAAAGTAAAAAAACCCAGATGGCGTTAACAGTTCTCTACGTATTCAAGAATATCACATAATACAGGGTACTAAAGTGCAACGTTTAGAAACGTTAGGGGTATTAAAATGAGGTTATTGACAGACTGAGGGTATTTATATATAATATTGGGTAAATAAGAGGGCACCGACATGCAACATTAAGTAAACAAGAGGACACCAAAGTGTAATATTTTAAAACTTTGGCGCATTTATCTGCAAAGTTTAAAAACTATGAGGTATTTATTTGCTCGGTTTTAAAATAAGGATAGCTTGAGTGCATGATTGGTGAAACTATAGGGTATTTAAGTGCAATTTATATAGCAAGGAACAATTAGTTGGAAATTGAGACTCAAATATATTGAAACCATTGAATTTTTGTTTTAGACAGTGCATGTGTAGTACATTATATTCTACGATGCAGATCTTTAGTTCTGAAATCTTCTATTCGAAGAAATTTGTCTCAAATCTTTTATCCGGATGTCTATATTTTTCTATTGTGAAAATGTTTCAAATCTAAATTCAGTATTTCATTCTTTGTAAATATTATTGGATTTCCATATTTTATTGCAGAAAATATATTTTCATTACATATCGAATGTTTGTTTTGTTTCAATTATAAAGTAGTTTACATTTTCTGAGTTGTAGTCCTCTGATTTTATGATATGAATATTTTGCTGTTTTATTTTACGGTTAGAAGTTGCAGCTTTTGGTACGATAAAAAAGGTTGCAGAAATGCTGGAGTTTTCTATAAAATGAAGATTCAATTACATTTGTTCAACTGTTGTTTGATGAAAAACATTGAACATGGAAATTTGATTGTCATGGGGATACTTTTATTGCAGCTCTATTTATGCCCCATCAAAATTAGTTTTCTTGAAAGGAACTGGTGTTATTACACCAAGATTGAAATAAATTGCCATACAGGAATTATATACAAAAAGATGAATTTATATATATATATATATATATATATATATATATATATATATATATATATATATATATATATATATATATATATATATATATATATATATATAATATAGCTCCTATGAACTTAAGTTCATAATGAATAGTGGTGCACCAACTTTTCTAACCACTCATCTTGCTTTGGGATCCGTGAAAGATATAAAGGCCACTTTGAGATTTGTGTAAAATCTCAAGGCAAATAGTGGATAAAAAGTTGGTGCTGTCTTATTCATTATGAGCTTAAGATTCATGAAGCACTCTCTCTCTCTCTCTCTCTATATATATATATATATATATATATATATATATATATATATATATATATATATATATATATATATATATATATATATATATATATATATATATATATATATATATATATATATATATATATATAATATTGGGTAAATAAGAGGCACCGACATGCAACATTAAGTAAACAAGAGGACACCAAAGTGTAATATTTTAAAACTTTGGCATTTATCTGCAAAGTTTAAAAACTATGAGGTATTTATTTGCTCGGTTTTAAAATAAGGATAGCTTGAGTGCATGATTGGTGAAACTATAGGGTATTTAAGTGCAATTTATATAGCAAGGAACAATTAGTTGGAAATTGAGACTCAAATATATTGAAACCATTGAATTTTTGTTTTAGACAGTGCATGTGTAGTACATTATATTCTACGATGCAGATCTTTAGTTCTGAAATCTTCTATTCGAAGAAATTTGTCTCAAATCTTTTATCCGGATGTCTATATTTTTCTATTGTGAAAATGTTTCAAATCTAAATTCAGTATTTCATTCTTTGTAAATATTATTGATTTCCATATTTTATTGCAGAAAATATATTTTCATTACATATCGAATGTTTGTTTTGTTTCAATTATAAAGTAGTTTACATTTTCTGAGTTGTAGTCCTCTGATTTTATGATATGAATATTTTGCTGTTTTATTTTACGGTTAGAAGTTGCAGCTTTTGGTACGATAAAAAAGGTTGCAGAAATGCTGGAGTTTTCTATAAAATGAAGATTCAATTACATTTGTTCAACTGTTGTTTGATGAAAAACATTGAACATGGAAATTTGATTGTCATGGGGATACTTTTATTGCAGCTCTATTTATGCCCCATCAAAATTAGTTTTCTTGAAAGGGAACTGGTGTTATTACACCAAGATTGAAATAAATTGCCATACAGGAATTATATACAAAAAGATGAATTTATATATATATATATATATATATATATATATATATATATATATATATATATATATATATATATATATATATATATATATATATATATATATATATATATATATGAACTTAAGTTCATAATGAATAGTGGTGCACCAACTTTTCTAACCACTCATCTTGCTTTGGGATCCGTGAAAGATATTGTAGAGTCGAAAAAGTTTTGTTTGATTGACTTTGAAAATAGATTACAATCACACCCTCTCGATTCTGAGAGGAAGAAGATTGATTTGACTTCTCTTTGTATGGGTTCTTGGTGGCGAAGAAGGCTTCACTCGATGCTCACGTAGAGATCCGCTTTAGTTGATGATCGAGCGAGTTGTTGATGCTTGATGAAGAACTCGATCTCTATATATATATATATATATGGATTTTCTCAAAGTCCAAAGTTCAAAAGCCCCTCTTCATAGCTGCTCACGGCTATTTATTGGGCCTTAAGCATGTAACTATCATGCTAGAATCGTGGAAACGTGGGTTAGTGGGCATAACTGATGCCCACCATTTAACCCACGTGGTTATCGTGGTTTTAGTGGCCTTCGTGGCCGTTGGCTTTGCTGTTATGGCGAGCTGCGAGCTTCGTTAGATGACGAGCCTCGCTCTTCATTGACTGGCGCTGAACCTTGATTGAATGACGAGGTTCGCTAATTGAGTGAACCGGTTTCTTATATAAGCCATTTGGCGAACCTGGCTAGATGCATTATGCATTTTGGTTGGATGCGAGTTTATATTTGCGATATAACCTCGGATGAAATGGTTGGATGGTAAGCCATTGCTGTGGCGAACCTTATATTAAATGATTGGGTGGCGAGCCATTTGCGTGGCGAACCTCGGTTGAATGGCGATGTTCACTGCGTGGCGAACCTCGGATGAATGTCGAGGTTCACCGCTTTAGGCGAATCTCGGTTGAATGGCGATGTTCACCTGCGTAAATATTGAATGGCGAGGTTCATATATATATATATGGCGAACCTCGGTTGAATGGCGAGGTTCATATATATATATATGGCGAACCTCGGTTGAATGGCGAGGTTAAGCTACTGGCGAACCTCGTCGACAGAGGGCTTCGCTGCTTGGCGGACCTCGTCTGAATGGAGAACTTCGCCAAACTTTGATGTTGTGGGCGAGCCTCGTCAAACTTTGATACTGTAAGTGAGCCTCGTCAAACTTAAGTGTTATGGGCGAATCTCATCATATATTTGTTGAGCTTAGTTTCGTGCGAGCCTCGGCGTTCGATTGAACTCCGGCTCCTCGTCGCGAACCTCGTATTGCAATCAAGCCTCGCTTTTGAGCGAGTCTCGTTTTGAAGTTTCTATGGTCGACCTGCTTATCATGAGCCTGCCTTGAAGCTTTAACAACTAGGGTGCTTTCGTGACCCTCGTAGGAAGGATTTTTTATTTGTCTCTGAGATATAAAGGCCACTTTGAGATTTGTGCATCACAAATCTCAAGGCAAGATGAGTGATGCTGGTGCACCACTATTCATTATGAACTTAAGTTCATGGAGCCTTGCTCTATATATATATATATATATATATATATATATATATATGCTTATATATAACTTATTCATAATTATATATAACTTTCTAACCACTCATCTTGCTTTGGGATCCGTGAAAGATATAAAGGTCACTTTGAGATTTGTGTATCACAAATCTCAAGGCAAATAGTGGATAAAAAGTTGGTGCACCACTATTCATTATGAACTTAAGTTCATATATATATATATATAATATATATATATATATATATATATATATATATATATATATATATATATATATATATATATATATATATATATATATATATATATATATATATATATATATATATATATATATATATATATGAAATTATGTTAATCATATGCCATGGAGGATTCTCATATCTGATGATGTGACACAATCTCCAGGTGTGGTTATGAGGCATTCTCTCTCCTGCTGTGCTTGGTGGAGATTGTGCCATCATTATTGTGAAATCTCCTCAATGACATATGATACCCATTAATATATATATATATATATATATATATATATATATATATATATATATATATATATATATATATATATATATATATATATATATATATATATATATATATATATATATATAGAGTAGGCTCCTATGAACTTAAGTTCATAATATATAGAGAAGTGATCCAGTTTATAAGTAATTCCACCTATCTTGGTCTGAGATTTGATGGCACAAATCTCAAAGTGGCCTTTATATCTTTCACTGATCCCAAAGCAAGATGAGTGGATAAAAAGTTGGTGCACCACTATTCATTATGAACTTAAGTTCATATATATATATATATATATATATATATATATATATATATATATATATATATATCAAATTTATAAACTTAAGTTTATAGGGAATAGTCATACCGTTTTTCTATCCATTGATGTTGCCTTGGGATCCATGAAAGATATGAAGCTCATTTTGAGATTTGTGCATCACAAATCTCAAGGCAAATAGTGGATAAAAAGTTGGTGCACCACTATTCATTATGAACTTAAGTTCATAGGAGCCTTGCTATATATATATATATATATATATATATATATATATATATATATATATATATATATATATATATATATATATATATATATATATATATATATATATATATAATATATATATATATAATATATATATATATATATATATATATATATATATATATATATATATATATATATAATATATATATATATATATATATATATATATATATATATATATATATATATATATATATATATATATATATATATATATATATAATATATATATATATATATATATATATATATATATATATATATATATATATATAATTTTCCTTTTTCATGAATAAGCACTTCCTCTTTGATTTACTTCTTTTGATAAAGGATAAATATTCTCCACAACTATGGAAGTAAAGCGAAGAACCATCACTTCAGCCAAATCCTCAAGATTAGCAACACTAACTCCATTGACCCTTAGTTTTGTTTGGTAAAGGTAGCAAAGAGAGAAGATGCAAGAGGTCTTAAGAAAAAAACAAAAAAGAGAGGAAATGCCGAAATGGTGAACAAAAAGAGAAATAGTGCTAAATCTTTTTCACTTTTCTTTTGCTTTAGCTTTTACTTTGCTTTGGTAAACAATGGGGAAGCAATTCTCAACTCTATCTTTCTTTTGCTAATGTCACTTTTACTCGAATTTGGACATAGTCAAATTATACTTGAGCATTATCTTTGCTTGCTTAATCCAAAGGTAAAAAGGACACTAGTGGGGCTCCATTCTCCTAATGGACACTAAAAAACTTGGGGGAAAAAAAGGTTTCCTATACAGAGCTCTCCACATAATATCAAACAGGGGTAAGCAGAATGAAACACATGTTCCGTTACTGGTTATGAAATTGATGATTACATTAGTTCATGCACTGATTATACTAATTCAGTAATCAATTTATCCTGATATTTTTAGATGTTTGTATCGCTTTTAATTAATTTTAATGATTTTATATGTTGATTATTTTTGTTAAAAATAACCCGTTATCTATGTTTGTTTGGATTACATTGTATCAGGAAAAACAGTGTGCTGTTTGGTTAGTGCATTTGATGTTCATTTCCAACAACCTTATTTAATAATTATTAATAAAATCAGGTGACACATTGAGAAGGACCGCCTTAATACTTTCGTGGGCATATCTTTAAGAAAATTTACAAGTCAACCTCAGAAAGAAACTAATGACAATAGAGATTATTAATTGACTATATTATGTATTTGCTTAGAATTAGATAAGGAATCTTACAGAAGATAGCATATATTACAACGAAACTCCCACCTAATCTCAATTTAGTGCTTCCAGTTCTTAGGTGGTTTGCTCAGACGATTGACTTGAATTATAAAATTGGTCCCAAGTTGAGTTGGTTTATGTGATTCACGTGATTATTTATAACAAATATGAATGTTAACCTTAATTTCAACATGAAAGTAGTCACTTGTGCGGGTATTAATCTATTACTATGGGGT
The DNA here is from genome assembly GCA_012295165.1 of Asparagus setaceus. Taxonomy (NCBI): domain Eukaryota; kingdom Viridiplantae; phylum Streptophyta; class Magnoliopsida; order Asparagales; family Asparagaceae; genus Asparagus; species Asparagus setaceus. The sequence continues at coordinate 36,309,049 of CM022706.1, forward strand.
AGAGTCATCAATCTCCATAGTTGAGGGCCAACTAACCTACAATGACTTTGTTGGCCAACAGTAATGTACCTAACAAAACATACTTATACTGTACTTGGCATTTCCAAAATTCCAAATAAGACTGGGTTTAGGTTAGTTTTTGCTAAATTAGCTGAAAGTTGTTCCGTGGGGGTTGGTCTAAAAGAGAACTAATTTAAATGCTATAATTTGAATTGACAAAGACTCCTTCAAAATGACCCCAAGTTTTGCCAAACTAAAAACTAATGTTTGGACCATAAATTTATCCACTAAAATCCTCAGAGTTGCCAAACACACCAAGAACGTTGCCATTTAAACTTGCTTCAGTGATAAAAGTTTACGATAAAATAAGGAAAATCCTAAAATCAAGGCCATAGAGTTAGATCATTTAAAGTCAGGTCATGGCATTTTGCACGTGTAAGATCCTAGAAATAGATCTACTATACTCTACATTTATTTAACCCACTGGGGTCCGCGAGGATGGTTGGGTGTGTTTGCTTCATGCTCAACGGTTCTAGGTTCGAATATTCTTACATTTTGCACGTGTAAGATCCTAGAAATAGATCTACTTTTCAAACTCAACGGTCCTATGGTTGGGTGTGTTTGCTTCATGCTCAACGGTCCTAGGTTTGAATATTCTTGCGGGTTTTCTTGAAATTGAGCTAGATATGAGGTGAGCCCCAATTCCTGGGGGTTTTCATGAAAGGGCTGAGTCCTTCTGATGGTATGAGGGCTCTCCCTCGGACATAGGAGTTCCCTAACCAAGTTTCACCTGTCCCCAAAAAAAAAAACACACACATACACACCCCAAAGAAAAGGAAAAAAAAAAAATCTAATTCACTAATCAGACAATTAATATGACCTAAGGGAACCAAGATTTCAACAATTTACACTAACAAGTTGTTAGGGCCCAATTCATCATTTTTAAGCTCCAAATTTTATTTTGTTGGGACTGACAGTAAGGCAATCCACAGATAAGAAACATAGAGCCAAGGATACATCACTCTTCTGTAATTGTAACTTCACATTCTTTCCTAAATGTGGAATCTCAAATGACAACTAAATAATGCAACCACAGGCAAACATCAATGAGCAACCATAAGCTATTGAGAAAGTCTGGTATTCTTGTGAACAACTCTAAACATTCTGTTGGATTCCTTGACCCCTCAATTGGTTGTAGCAAAACTTATACCAGTAACAGATTTCTGCGATTTATAATACCATTTCCATATCATCATATTCTCAAAATATATAAATCCAAACAATAAGAAAGCCAACAAGAAGTACCTAGCAATCAACCAAACAAGAAATACTGAATCGGCAAACCAGATGCATGAACTATCTTGTAAATTCAACCGGTATCGTATGCAGATAGTAATTTTGAACTACAAGGAAGCAGATAAAATTGCTAGGAAAAGGGAGGGAGACAAACAAGAAAATCTCAATTAGGCTAATATGCTTACATTAATAAAATCAAAATGAACTACGGAGACAACAACTATTTGTTCTAAGAAAATCTGCCGTCACCAGCACTCTCAATATTGACGTGCTTCAGGTAAACAGCACCAATTAGCTACCCTACATGGATACTAAAACTGAAGTAGGAGGATTGCAATTTAGTTGACGAAAGATTGCCTACGGCTAAGAGAGACGCTAAATGAGATGACATTATATTTGATAGAGTACTTTGATACTGGGATAATGAACATCTAATGTTTTTAGTTTTCTATTGATCTCTCAGAATCCAAACATAATGTCATCCCATTTATTTCGATACTGGGATATTGAACATCTAATGTTTTAGTTTTCTATTGATCTCTCAGAATCCAAACAAGTAGAATAATTCAGTATCATTCTAAAAAGGCTGTGTTATGTTGTTCTTCAGCGCTCTAAGTATCTCTTATTACAGTCATAGATTGGAAAAATCCCTTCTAAAGAACCAACCACATACAATGTCGCACAAAAAAAAAAAAAGGAAATGAAAAGATAACACGCCTATACATCCATCCACCCTCTAAACTACTGGATATGATTTTAGGGATCCAAACAAGAAAAAATACGATGAATTCAATTTAGTCACCGCTAACGTCCTTGCTTTCTCTCGCGCTTCAATAGGCAAGAGTTCTTGTCTATGCATGTCCTTCCTGTTATGCTCTTGCCTCTTCTTGTGGTACTTAATCCATCATTTTGCAGCTCTACGTCACGATAGGCAATCCGCATGCTAAAATTCTAGCATGCTCAACGGTCCTGTTTGAATATTTCGCGGCTGAAATTGAAATGGAGATGAGGAGCCCCAATTCCCGGGGTTTTCATGAAAGGCTGGAGTCTTTCTGATGGTATGAGGGCTCTCCCTTATATGAGTTCCCAACCAAGTTTCACCTGTCCCCCAAAAAAAACACACACATACACACCCCAAAGAAAGGAAAAAATCTAATCTAACTAATCAGACAATTAATATGACCTAAGGGAACCAAGATTTCAACAATTTACACTAACAAGTTGTTAGGGCCCAATTCATCATTTTAAGCTCCAAATTTTATTTTGTTGGGACTGACAAGAAGGCAATCCACAGATAAGAAACATAGAGCCAAGGATACATCACTCTTCGTAATTGTAACTTCACATTCTTTCCTAAATGTGGAATCTCAAATGACAACTAAATAATGCAACCACAGGCAAACATCAATGAGCAACCATAAGCTATTGAGAAAGTCCGGTATTCTTGTGAACAACTCTAAACATTCTGTTGGATTCCTTGACCCCTCAATTGGTTGTAGCAAAACTTATACCAAGAATGATTTCTCGATTTATAATACCATTTCCATATCATCATATTCTCAAAATATATAAATCCAAACAATAAGAAAGCCAACAAGAAGTACCTAGCAATCAACCAAACAAGAAATACTGAATCGGCAAACCAGATGCATGAACTATCTTGTAAATTCAACCGGTATCGTATGCAGATAGTAATTTTGAACTACAAGGAAGCAGATAAAATTGCTAGGAAAAGGGAGGGAGACAAACAAGAAAATCTCAATTAGGCTAATATGCTTACATTAATAAAATCAAAATGAACTACGGAGACAACAACTATTTGTTCTAAGAAAATCTGCCGTCACCAGCACTCTCAATATTGACATGCTTCAGGTAAACAGCACCAATTAGCTACCCTACATGGATACTAAAACTGAAGTAGGAAGATTGCAATTTAGTTGACGAAAGATTGCCTACGGCTAAGAGAGACGCTAAATGGGATGACATTATGTTTGATAGAGTACTTTGATACTGGAATAATGAACATCTAATGTTTTTAGTTTTCTATTGATCTCTCAGAATCCAAACATAATGTCATCCCATTTATTTCGATACTGGGATATTGAACATCTAATGTTTTAGTTTTCTATTGATCTCTCAGAATCCAAACAAGTAGAATAATTCAGTATCATTCTAAAAAGGCTGTGTTATGTTGTTCTTCAGCGCTCTAAGTATCTCTTATTACAGTCATAGATTGGAAAAATCCCTTCTAAAGAACCAACCACATACAATGTCGCACAAAAGAAAAAAAGGAAATGAAAAGATAACACGCCTATACATCCATCCACCCTCTAAACTACTGGATATGATTTTAGGGATCCAAACAAGAAAAAAATACGATGAATTCGAATTTAGTCACCGCTAACGTCCTTGCTTTCTCTCGCGCTTCAATAGGCAAGAGTTCTTGTCTATGCATGTCCTTCCTGTTATGCTCTTGCCTCTTCTTGTGGTACTTAATCCATCATTTTGCAGCTCTACGTCACGATAGGCAATCCGCATGCTAAAATTCTAGCATGCTGATTGCCTCACTTGTTTTCCCTAATACTCATCTTGCCCATATTCCCTTCATTCTTGATAAATTTTGACCGGCACATTCTTCTTCTCCAAATGCCATCTAGGTTTTTTACAGAAAATTTTATGGGCTTTCCCTGTATGAATAAAACATAGAACTTTTTCCTCCAATCGAAGCTTAACAGTTAGAATTTATTTGGCTTCGCACTCTACTTGCCTTGTAAACTATTAAACTTGTCCCTGCATTATACCCCTTAACTATTTTCAGTCTCATCTTACCCCCTGAACTATTAAATTCTTCCATGTTTACCTCCTGACCTTAACCCGTGAACTGTCACTTTCAATACCTAGTTACTACTTTTTGTTTATTACTTTATGGGTATTTTAAATGGATTATGAGAGGAAAATAATAGTTCAGGTAAGGTGGGACTAAAAAATATGGATGGATTTAATTGTTCTAGCGGGTAAGATGAAACTAAAAATAGTTCAACGGGTATGCAGAGACAAATTTGATAGTTTAAAGGGGGCAAATAGGGACTGGGGGTAATATGAGACTAAAAATAGTTCAAAGAGTATGCAAGAACAAATTTAATAGTTTAGGAGGCAAATAGGGACTAGAACCAATTTAGTTATAAAAATTGCTATTGCATCAGTTAGCTTGATAAGGATTGATAGCATGATAAACATCCTTTCAGAATTCGAATTTACGTCATTGCAAAACAAAACTCTTGGTTGAAATCTTTCCGCAAAATAAGTATCCAACAGATATGTGGGAGTAACAAGTATATGCCTTACTCACAAATCCATATCTGTCAAGGCTTTATGTAGAGTGTGAACTTGATGCAACTGCTCTAACTCTAGTTCACTGAAGAACTTCCATACATCTACAAAGTGGTCCAGCTTCATAATTTTGATATCCTTCGGTGTTAGTTCTCAAGCCTTACAATTGCACATCAAGGTACTTAAGTAGCCTTCAGCATATAGAAATCGCCCATCAATCTCATCTTCTCTCTGAGGTTATCCATTCTCATCGGCAATCACAACTTGTTTAAGATGTGGTCCAGTTAACTAGTGGTATATATTCTATATCTCCACAGGCAAGTTGCAGCTCAAGGCAGCTATGTGCCAACTTGACTCCTTGGTTGATATCCTTTTCTCCACAAGATGTAGATAAACCTAAAATGCCAGAGTCAAGTTCTTCTCATAGAACTTGCATCGACACAGAACCAATAAAGTTTCATTGTCGAGCTAATTGTTTCCAGGGGGATATTAACTTACTTCAGAGTTATAAATAGAAATGAAGGAAAGCAAAAGATGATGGTATATTCATATAGGAAACCATGTTAAAATCAAATGGTTTCCATATCAACAGTTTTTCTCAAGGACACGGTGGTAGTGGAATAATATGTTAAAGGAGGCGAGATGAACTAAAATTTCCAAGTGAATGTGCTAGGTTCAAGATTACAGAAGCTTCCATGTCTTGGCAAATGTCATCGTCTATTATCTCTTTCTATATTTTCTTGATATAGCCAAGAAACACTTGGACAGCAAGTTAACATTCATCTCTCACCAACCACCACCTTGTCATCAACTTAAAATCTAAACGAATAGCAACCATAAAAGAAACTTTTCAACCATTAAAGGAAGAAGAAAAATAGTTAGAACTCACATTCCACGAAATTCGTGCACATCCAATGAGCAACAAACATGAAAAGTGTCAAATTTTAATAGAAGAATAGCCAAAGCATACTTTATTGATAAATTTATTTGTTCGCATACATAGAAAAGACAAGCATAAAACATTTGCATTCATGTATAGACTACTACATCATTCTACAACAAATGTCATAGCTTAGAGGCAATTAATACTCTTATATAGAAAGAACAACTACTGCATAGGGAACAAAACACATCCCTAGAAATAACTTCTTAAATTCGTTTACCAGATTAAAACCAGCTAAAATTTGCCGACTTTTTTACCAGATACCATTAACAAAATATCACCTTCCAAATCCATGAGACATACAAATTTCCTTCAGCTTTACTCCTTTCCATCAGCAGCACGGAGCGAACCCAGCTGAACTGGTGCCTGAGTTCCCACCACTTTGGATGACCCGTAAACAGAGGTCGATCCCTGAGTTTTTCCTTCTCAATTTGATCCTTAATCCAGAAGTATGTGAACCTCAGCCCATCCTGTGGAGATTAAAGAAACAATTAAATAATGCATCAAGTCTTAAAAGAGTTTGAAAAGCCTTCCAACATGCTGAAAGCTGTAATTGTTTTAGATTAAGGGTGTTTTGTGTATATACCCTTTAAATCATGCGTATTGTAGACTCCAAATCTCATTATTTGCAAATTTACCCATAAGTCATCAACTTTTGACAAAAATATCCCCAAAGCAACAAATCAATCAACTTCGTTGGATACAGTGAGGTAATTTGACTATTTTGATTGATATTTTCGCATTGTGGTTATAAATTAGCCTACCAGAGTTGATGGTTTGCGGGGCTTTTTCCAAAGTTGATGACTTGGGTTGCAATTTTGCAAATACTGAGATTTAGGGGTAGTTTTGCTAATACACATGGTGTAAGGGGGTATATATATACAGAAAACCTAGACTAAAATGGGATACCTTAAGTCTCATTGTTGGAGCCCAACCGAAGTTTCTCCTTGATCAGAGTATTGTCAGAGTTTGCATCACAACACCCTCGACCCGAATGTGCTGGATGGGAAGCTTCTTGTCCTCAAAGCTCAGAACTATTTCTGCCATCTCGTTCATGCTTACCATCTCATCACTACCAATGTTCACTGGCTCCCGGAAGTCAGACTTGGTCAGCCTACAAAGAATTCAAGATGGAAATTATAGCCTTGTATAGAAAACTGTGCTCTATTTCTTTCTTTGTCTAAGTGAGTGTCTCATAGCGATGATAATACCTGAGAACACCTTCAACACATTCGTCAATGAAAGTGAAGGAACGAGTTTGGAGTCCATCTCCCCACATCTCGAACTTGTCAGTAGAAGTAAGAGCCTTTCTGCAGAAAGCTGCAGGGGCTTTCTCCCTTCCACCTGGAAAAAACTCAGCTTAATGCGATATTATGCCAATAAGTAGACCCACTTAAAGTACAGAACAGCAGTTTTAGAGGTAAAATAGCAAATAACAGAGCAGGGAAGTTTCATATTTCATGTCCAACATGATCTTAGTGCAAAAATTACCTTTCCAGGTTCCAAAGGGGCCATAAATATTGTGGAACCGCCCAATTCTACACTCAATCCCGAAGTCCTTTGTGTAATGCTTGCAGAGCTCTTCGGTTGCAAGCTTTTCAAGACCATAAGCATCTTGAGGCTACATGAGAAAGAAGTAGGCAGTAAGTAATATGGCATGCGTATGAGTATATCCTAAGATATACAGTTGCTAAAATTCTTAATTGCTGGAGAACAACAAACCTCTGCAGGCCATGCATCAGCCTCCTTAAGGCTGACATTAGTTTCTAACTGCTTGAATTCAGGGTAGATACAAGCACTGGATGCATAGAAGAACCTGCATGCCAACATTTTAAAGATTAATTATATTTTTCAACACTAAAAGCAGACATTTAAAAGCAGGGTAAATAAATCAAGAAAATCATAATTTGCACCAATTTGCAAGCAGAGCTTAAAGAGTTGTACAAAAGTTTTAGGATAGGAAAATGATACATGCCATAAAAACCATTAAAAACATAACAAAATATGTCAAATAAATTACAGGATATGATTTCCTTAATGTGGAAAAGAAAATCCTGTCTCTTCAAAGAAATAGAAAGAAGTGGCATTAAATACGCTAGCATAAACACTACAACTTTATACCTCGATAGATGATTAAAAATAAAGACAAAAAACTAAAGGCTTACAGTTCAATAGTCTAAACCGACAATTATTCCATGTTAGGTATTTCTTATATAACAGTTGTATAACTAACAAGATTATTCTACACATGTGATTACTTTGGAATGAGGTGCATTAACAAAGTTGCAATTTGGCTTATACATAAATCTTGTCTATGCATGTCCTTCCTGTTATGCTCTTGCCTCTTCTTGTGGTACTTAATCCATCATTTTGCAGCTCTACGTCACGATAGGCAATCCGCATGCTAAAATTCTAGCATGCTGATTGCCTCACTTGTTTTTCCTAATACTCATCTTGCCCATATTCCCTTCATTCTTGATAAATTTTGACCGGCACATTCTTCTTCTCCAAATGCCATCTAGGTTTTTTACAGAAAATTTTATGGGCTTTCCCTGTATGAATAAAACATAGAACTTTTTCCTCCAATCGAAGCTTAACAGTTAGAATTTATTTGGCTTCACACCCTACTTGCCTTGTAAACTATTAAACTTGTCCCTGCATTATACCCCTTAACTATTTTCAGTCTCATCTTACCCCCTGAACTATTAAATTCTTCCATGTTTACCTCCTGACCTTAACCCGTGAACTGTCACTTTCAATACCTAGTTACTACTTTTTGTTTATTACTTTATGGGTATTTTAAATGGATTATGAGAGGAAAATAATAGTTCAGGGTAAGGTGGGACTAAAAAATATGGATGGATTTAATTGTTCTAGCTGTAAGATGAAACTAAAAATAGTTCAAAGAGTATGCAAGAACAAATTTAATAGTTTAGGAGGCAAATAGGGACTGGGGGTAATATGAGACTAAAAATAGTTCAAGGAGTATGCAAGAACAAATTTAATAGTTTAGGAGGCAAATAGGGACTAGAGCCAATTTCGTTATAAAAATTGCTATTGCATCAGTTAGCTTGATAAAGATTGATAACATGATAAACGTCCTTTCAGAATTCGAATTTTCGTCATTGCAAAACAAAACTCTCGGTTGAAATCTTTCCGCAAAATAAGTATCCAACAGATATGTGGGAGTAACAAGTATATGCCTTATTCACAAATCCATATCTGTCAAGGCTTTATGTAGAGTGTGAACTTGATGCAACTGCTCTAACTCTAGTTCACTGAAGAACTTCCATACATCTACAAAGTGGTCCAGCTTCATAATTTTGATATCCTTCGGTGTTAGTTCTCAAGCCTTACAATTGCACATCAAGGTACTTAAGTAGCCTTCAGCATATAGAAATCGCCCATCAATCTCATCTTCTCTCTGAGGTTATCCATTCTCATCGGCAATCACAACTTGTTTAAGATGTGGTCCAGTTAACTAGTGGTATATATTCTATATCTCCACAGGCAAGTTGCAGCTCAAGGCAGCTATGTGCCAACTTGACTCCTTGGTTGATATCCTTTTCTCCACAAGATGTAGATAAACCTAAAATGCCAGAGTCAAGTTCTTCTCATAGAACTTGCATCGACACAGAACCAATAAAGTTTCATTGTCGAGCTAATTGTTTCCAGGGGGATATTAACTTACTTCAGAGTTATAAATAGAAATGAAGGAAAGCAAAAGATGATGGTATATTCATATAGGAAACCATGTTAAAATCAAATGGTTTCCATATCAACAGTTTTTCTCAAGGACACGGTGGTAGTGGAATAATATGTTAAAGGAGGCGAGATGAACTAAAATTTCCAAGTGAATGTGCTAGGTTCAAGATTACAGAAGCTTCCATGTCTTGGCAAATGTCATCGTCTATTATCTCTTTCTATATTTTCTTGATATAGCCAAGAAACACTTGGACAGCAAGTTAACATTCATCTCTCACCAACCACCACCTTGTCATCAACTTAAAATCTAAACGAATAGCAACCATAAAAGAAACTTTTCAACCATTAAAGGAAGAAGAAAAATAGTTAGAACTCACATTCCACGAAATTCGTGCACATCCAATGAGCAACAAACATGAAAAGTGTCAAATTTTAATAGAAGAATAGCCAAAGCATACTTTATTGATAAATTTATTTGTTCGCATACATAGAAAAGACAAGCATAAAACATTTGCATTCATGTATAGACTACTACATCATTCTACAACAAATGTCATAGCTTAGAGGCAATTAATACTCTTATATAGAAAGAACAACTACTGCATAGGGAACAAAACACATCCCTAGAAATAACTTCTTAAATTCGTTTACCAGATTAAAACCAGCTAAAATTTGCCGACTTTTTTACCAGATACCATTAACAAAATATCACCTTCCAAATCCATGAGACATACAAATTTCCTTCAGCTTTACTCCTTTCCATCAGCAGCACGGAGCGAACCCAGCTGAACTGGTGCCTGAGTTCCCACCACTTTGGATGACCCGTAAACAGAGAGGTCGATCCCCTGAGTTTTTTCCTTCTCAATTTGATCCTTAATCCAGAAGTATGTGAACCTCAGCCCATCCTGTGGAGATTAAAGAAACAATTAAATAATGCATCAAGTCTTAAAAGAGTTTGAAAAGCCTTCCAACATGCTGAAAGCTGTAATTGTTTTAGATTAAGGGGTGTTTTGTGTATATACCCTTTAAATCATGCGTATTTGTAGACTCCAAATCTCATTATTTGCAAATTTACCCATAAGTCATCAACTTTTGACAAAAATATCCCCCAAAGCAACAAATCAATCAACTTCGTTGGATACAGTGAGGTAATTTGACTATTTTGATTGATATTTTCGCATTGTGGTTATAAATTAGCCTACCAGAGTTGATGGTTTGCGGGGCTTTTTCCAAAGTTGATGACTTGGGTTGCAATTTTGCAAATACTGAGATTTAGGGGTAGTTTTGCTAATACACATGGTGTAAGGGGGTATATATATACAGAAAACCTAGACTAAAAATGGGATACCTTAAGTCTCATTGTTGGAGCCCAACCGAGTTTCTCCTTGATCAGAGTATTGTCAGAGTTGCGACCGCGAACACCCTCGGGACCCGGAATGTGCTGGATGGGAAGCTTCTTGTCCTCAAAGCTCAGAACTATTTCTGCCATCTCGTTCATGCTTACCATCTCATCACTACCAATGTTCACTGGCTCCCGGAAGTCAGACTTGGTCAGCCTACAAAGAATTCAAGATGGAAATTATAGCCTTGTATAGAAAACTGTGCTCTATTTCTTTCTTTGTCTAAGTGAGTGTCTCATAGCGATGATAATACCTGAGAACACCTTCAACACATTCGTCAATGAAAGTGAAGGAACGAGTTTGGAGTCCATCTCCCCACATCTCGAACTTGTCAGTAGAAGTAAGAGCCTTTCTGCAGAAAGCTGCAGGGCTTTCTCCTTCCACCTGGAAAAACTCAGCTTAATGCGATATTATGCCAATAAGTAGACCCACTTAAAGTACAGAACAGCAGTTTTAGAGGTAAAATAGCAAATAACAGAGCAGGGAAGTTTCATATTTCATGTCCAACATGATCTTAGTGCAAAATTACCTTTCCAGGTTCCAAAGGGCCATAAATATTGTGGAACCGCCCAATTCTACACTCAATCGAAGTCCTTTGTGTAATGCTTGCAGAGCTCTTCGGTTGCAAGCTTTTCAAGACCATAAGCATCTTGAGGCTACATGAGAAAGAAGTAGGCAGTAAGTAATATGGCATGCGTATGAGTATATCCTAAGATATACAGTTGCTAAAATTCTTAATTGCTGGAGAACAACAAACCTCTGCAGGCCATGCATCAGCCTCCTTAAGGCTGACATTAGTTTCTAACTGCTTGAATTCAGGGTAGATACAAGCACTGGATGCATAGAAGAACCTGCATGCCAACATTTTAAAGATTAATTATATTTTTCAACACTAAAAGCAGACATTTAAAAAGCAGGGTAAATAAATCAAGAAAATCATAATTTGCACCAATTTGCAAGCAGAGCGAAAGAGTTGTACAAAAGTTTTAGGATAGGAAAATGATACATGCCATAAAAACCATTAAAAACATAACAAAATATGTCAAATAAATTACAGGATATGATTTCCTTAATGTGGAAAAGAAAATCCTGTCTCTTCAAAGAAATAGAAAGAAGTGGCATTAAATCGTTAGCATAAACACTACAACTTTATACCTCGATAGATGATTAAAAATAAAGACAAAAAACTAAAGGCTTACAGTTCAATAGTCTAAACCGACAATTATTCCATGTTAGGTATTTCTTATATAACAGTTGTATAACTAACAAGATTATTCTACACATGTGATTACTTTGGAATGAGGTGCATTAACAAAGTTGCAATTTGGCTTATACATAAATGTTGTCAAAACAGTTGTCAAACATGAATTCTACAGTTGCATGCATGCCCGATTGATTTTTGATAGTAGGTGCATGCATTTACGCCTCACGAGACATACGTGTTTGCAACAATTTCTTAAACTTCCTCTTTACGCTTTACCCCAGCATACGTTGAAAATTATCGTTGCTCCTACCTAGGGAGTATACAAGACCATTTCTTCTACGTAATGGATCATGCACAGATAGTTAAGAGAAATGTGAAAACTAGCTAGAACGAAAAAATGCCGAAAAGAGCACGAACACAGATTCTAAAATGGAAAAAATATATGTTTAAAGAGCCATTTATTGTTCGTGGCTCTTTCCATCAAGAGAGAAGCTGTGTTATTGTACTTTAGATGTCAGACCTAATTGCTAGTCCATATTGAGTGGGTATAGTGAAGGAGTTAGAAATTGTTTGAACAAGATTCCTCATCATGAGAGAATCATTACGATTGGTTTTCATCTATTATAGAGAATAAATATTTTTGTGCTAAATACTAACTAAGGAGTAGAAAGAAACAATTTATGATGGTTTTAATACTTTATTACACTTAAAGGGAAAGGTATGTATTGCATGTGATACGCCTAGCTTTCAGATTTTTAGGAACTTCAAAATTTTTGAACACCCTACATTTGTGTTTATTTTTGTTCCGTTTAAAACTATTAATAAGTACGTTTGCATGTTGCATTGTTGCATGTGTATCACCTCATTTAACATATCTGTTACCAAAAACAAGTTTGCAACCTGAACCAAACAAGCACAGCATTTCCATGAACCTAACAAGATATCTAGAAATGTAAAGTGCTGATAGAACAAAATACCACGAACCTTTTAACACCGTTAATTCGCGCAGCTTCGAGCATATTGAAACTGATCATGGTGTTATTATACATAATGACAGAGTGGTTTGACTGGATGAAACCCATTCCTCCCATATCAGCAGCAAGATTGAACACATGGTCCACTCCCGTTGTGACCTTGAGGCAGTTGTCCATGACCCTCAGATCAACAAGGTGGAACTCATGGCAGAACATCTCCTCAGGCATGTGCTCGTTCTTTTTCCAGTCCGAAGCGATAATGTAATGGCCCTCGCTCTTCAGACGCCTTGCAATGTGGGATGCAATGAAGCCTCCAGCTCCAGTGATGGATATGCGAAGCTTCTCAGAAGGCCAGTATGGCTCCCTCTCCAAGTTCGCGTAAGTGTACTCCCCATAGTTGGTAGTGCTGCCCATCCTGCAAAATTTATGAATTTCTCTAAGATACGAGGGTTTATCTCAACTAGTCATGATATTATGCCTTTTCTGTATTTGTAATCTTTGTAATCTTTAAAGTGAGAAAAACATGGGTTTTATACTTTACCACTTTTGGATACAATCATAATTCTTTCCGTTTCCTTCCCAGTTACACGTAACAAAAATTTCAGTTAACTAGATGGAAAAAAATTACATGGAAACAATTAAGATATATAACCTATGACAAATTAGCACTTCTTTGCCAGGAAAAAGCAGAAGATGAAAAGCAAAGGCAATCTTCTCTTACGCAGCAGTAAGAAATAGTTAGTAACAGTTCAAACAGATATAGAGAACAAACTTAAACTAATAATAATAATAAAGACTAGCATGACCTCCAACTTAGACTCAGAATATTCATGCAGTATTCATTAAAAACCCTTCAAGCAGCATTGAAGCTAAAGACAATACAAAGCATTATAATATAAATACATGAATGACAAGGTTTTCAAAATATCCCTAATTAATTCTTCCAGGGCAAGAGAGACGTCATGATACAAATTTGATAAGTATAGACCATATAAAACTGAAAAAATAAAATCATTTCAAGAGGACTTCAATTCACAGACTGAATCCTGATCCAAAGCAGAATCCCGCAAAACTATGCGCCGCAATACGAACCGTATATCTCAATTGCATCAAACTTGGGCTTAATATTAAACTTCCCCCAACCCAAACTGTCGTCATTTTGGAAGAAAAGAAGATTTAATGATTAAAAATTAAAGATTGGACAATGAAGAGACATGCAACACAAGGTGAACACTCAATAACTGAATAAACTAACAGAAGCAAAGCAAATAACCGCAAAACCTAACTTTCCTACTGCTAACTTTCTGTCTCTTTACTCACCAAACCAAGATCCATCTTTACCCCTTGGGCCTTTCCGAAACCATCGTAATCCAAATAAGATAAACCCTAACCTAACGCAGATCCAAGGGAAACGAAGAAAGCTACCCATTTTAGGCCAAACTAATAATGCCGACGGATAAAATTCTCTAAATAGCAAATCATAATCTTATGAAAACCTCTCGTGACCCTTTTGGATAAAAATAGCGATAGTAAGAAAATTTAACAACCTAATAATCCCAATGGATGCTTTTTTTTATTTTTTTTACCTTGAGATTGAAATCGCAAGAGAGAATTCGAACTCAAGAGCGAAGAGAAGGAATCAGGAGGATCTCTGAGGGTACCGAGAGCCCGACGAAACCCTATAAATAAAAAATATATTAATTAAAATGAATTTTTAAAATAATGTCCTTCTCCTAATTTTAATTGGTGAAGGCGTGTATCTTGCCCTTTTTCCGGTGGACCTGCACGTGCCACGTTACGGTGGTCCCCGATCGAACGGTCAGGATTGAGAGTCGCGGTGGATTACCTTTCCAGGTTCCAAAGGGGCCATAAATATTGTGGAACCGCCCAATTCTACACTCAATCCCGAAGTCCTTTGTGTAATGCTTGCAGAGCTCTTCGGTTGCAAGCTTTTCAAGACCATAAGCATCTTGAGGCTACATGAGAAAGAAGTAGGCAGTAAGTAATATGGCATGCGTATGAGTATATCCTAAGATATACAGTTGCTAAAATTCTTAATTGCTGGAGAACAACAAACCTCTGCAGGCCATGCATCAGCCTCCTTAAGGCTGACATTAGTTTCTAACTGCTTGAATTCAGGGTAGATACAAGCACTGGATGCATAGAAGAACCTGCATGCCAACATTTTAAAGATTAATTATATTTTTCAACACTAAAAGCAGACATTTAAAAAGCAGGGTAAATAAATCAAGAAAATCATAATTTGCACCAATTTGCAAGCAGAGCTTAAAGAGTTGTACAAAAGTTTTAGGATAGGAAAATGATACATGCCATAAAAACCATTAAAAACATAACAAAATATGTCAAATAAATTACAGGATATGATTTCCTTAATGTGGAAAAGAAAATCCTGTCTCTTCAAAGAAATAGAAAGAAGTGGCATTAAATACGCTAGCATAAACACTACAACTTTATACCTCGATAGATGATTAAAAAATAAAGACAAAAAACTAAAGGCTTACAGTTCAATAGTCTAAACCGACAATTATTCCATGTTAGGTATTTCTTATATAACAGTTGTATAACTAACAAGATTATTCTACACATGTGATTACTTTGGAATGAGGTGCATTAACAAAGTTGCAATTTGGCTTATACATAAATGTTGTCAAAACAGTTGTCAAACATGAATTCTACAGTTGCATGCATGCCCGATTGATTTTGATAGTAGGTGCATGCATTTACCACGAGACATAATGTTTGCAACAATTTCTTAAACTTCCTCTTTACGCTTTACCCCAGCATACGCTGAAAATTATCGCTGTTCTACCTAGGAGTATACAAGACCATTTCTTCTAATGAATGGATCATGCACAGATAGTTAAGAGAAATGTGAAAACTAGCTAGAACTAAAAAATGCCGAAAGAGCACTAACACAGATTCTAAAATGGAAAAAATATATGTTTAAAGAGCCATTTATTGTTCGTGGCTCTTTCCATCAAGAGAGAAGCTGTGTTATTGTACTTTAGATGTCAGACCTAATTGCTAGTCCATATTGAGTGGGTATAGTGAAGGAGTTAGAAATTGTTTGAACAAGATTCCTCATCATGAGAGAATCATTACGATTGGTTTTCATCTATTATAGAGAATAAATATTTTTGTGCTAAATACTAACTAAGGAGTAGAAAGAAACAATTTATGATGGTTTTAATACTTTATTACACTTAAAGGAAAGGTATGTATTGCATGTGATACCTAGCTTTCAGATTTTTAGGAACTTCAAAATTTTTGAACACCCTACATTTGTGTTTATTTTTGTTCCGCTTAAAACTATTAATAAGTACGCTTGCATGTTGCATTGTTGCATGTGTATCACCTCATTTAACATATCTGTTACCAAAAACAAGTTTGCAACCTGAACCAAACAAGCACAGCATTTCCATGAACCTAACAAGATATCTAGAAATGTAAAGTGCTGATAGAACAAAATACCACGAACCTTTTAACACCGCACTACAAGAGCTTCGAGCATATTGAAACTGATCATGGTGTTATTATACATAATGACAGAGTGGTTTGACTGGATGAAACCCATTCCTCCCATATCAGCAGCAAGATTGAACACATGGTCCACTCCCGTTGTGACCTTGAGGCAGTTGTCCATGACCCTCAGATCAACAAGGTGGAACTCATGGCAGAACATCTCCTCAGGCATGTGCTCGTTCTTTTCCAGTCCAAGCGATAATGTAATGGCCCTCGCTCTTCAGACTTTGCAATGTGGGATGCAATGAAGCCTCCAGCTCCAGTGATGGATATGCGAAGCTTCTCAGAAGGCCAGTATGGCTCCCTCTCCAAGTTCGCGTAAGTGTACTCCCCATAGTTGGTAGTGCTGCCCATCCTGCAAAATTTATGAATTTCTCTAAGATACGAGGGTTTATCTCAACTAGTCATGATATTATGCCTTTTCTGTATTTGTAATCTTTGTAATCTTTAAAGTGAGAAAAACATGGGTTTTATACTTTACCACTTTTGGATACAATCATAATTCTTTCCGTTTCCTTCCCAGTTACACGTAACAAAAAATTTCAGTTAACTAGATGGAAAAAAAATTACATGGAAACAATTAAGATATATAACCTATGACAAATTAGCACTTCTTTGCCAGGAAAAAGCAGAAGATGAAAAGCAAAGGCAATCTTCTCTTACGCAGCAGTAAGAAATAGTTAGTAACAGTTCCGAAACAGATATAGAGAACAAACTTAAACTAATAATAATAATAAAGACTAGCATGACCTCCAACTTAGACTCAGAATATTCATGCAGTATTCATTAAAAAAAAACCCTTCAAGCAGCATTGAAGCTAAAGACAATACAAAGCATTATAATATAAATACATGAATGACAAGGTTTTCAAAATATCCCCTAATTAATTCTTCCAGGGCAAGAGAGACGTCATGATACAAATTTGATAAGTATAGACCATATAAAACTGAAAAAATAAAATCATTTCAAGAGGACTTCAATTCACAGACTGAATCCTGATCCAAAGCAGAATCCCGCAAAACTATGCGCCGCAATACGAACCGTATATCTCAATTGCATCAAACTTGGGCTTAATATTAAACTTCCCCCAACCCAAACTGTCGTCATTTTGGAAGAAAAGAAGATTTAATGATTAAAAATTAAAGATTGGACAATGAAGAGACATGCAACACAAGGTGAACACTCAATAACTGAATAAACTAACAGAAGCAAAGCAAATAACCGCAAAAAACCTAACTTTCCTACTGCTAACTTTCTGTCTCTTTACTCACCAAACCAAGATCCAATCTTTACCCCTTGGGCCTTTCCGAAACCATCGTAATCCAAATAAGATAAACCCTAACCTAACGCAGATCCAAGGGAAACGAAGAAAGCTACCCATTTTAGGCCAAACTAATAATGCCGACGGATAAAATTTCTCTAAATAGCAAATCATAATCTTATGAAAACCTCTCGTGACCCTTTTGGATAAAAATAGCGATAGTAAGAAAATTTAACAACCTAATAATCCCAATGGATGCTTTTTTTTATTTTTTTTACCTTGAGATTGAAATCGCAAGAGAGAATTCGAACTCAAGAGCGAAGAGAAGGAATCAGGAGGATCTCTGAGGGTACCGAGAGCCCGACGAAACCCTATAAATAAAAAAAATATATTAATTAAAAATGAATTTTTAAAAATAATGTCCTTCTCCTAATTTTAATTGGTGAAGGCGTGTATCTTGCCCTTTTTCCGGTGGACCTGCACGTGCCACGTTACGGTGGTCCCCGATCGAACGGTCAGGATTGAGAGTCGCGGTGGGGCGAAGGCCACTCTTTGTGGGTCCCAGTTTGAAGATTGCAAGTTTACAACCCCTTTGGCCTTTTGGTGATCCTTCGTGGTCGTAGGCGCTTTTCGTCCCGAATCCGGGTGAAGCGGTTTTATGCAAATTAAACCCTGTAGAATTGGTTATTGTGTTAATCATTTGTTTGTGTGTTTTTTTCCCCTTTTCTAAAGGGGCAAGAGGATTTAATGCAATTAATGACAGCATTGATTTTAACTTTTAAGAATGGGCACCTGAGCATATCTACAGATTTTTAATTCCTTTTTCCAGATGAAAGTTCGTTAATTCTTTAGATTCAAGACCTAGGGCTAAAAGATAATTCATGGGTTCAAATGCTATATAAGCTTTAAAAGAGGATATTCTAAATGATAAGAAATTATGTGATTCAGAATATTAAGAGATAGTTTAACATGCGTTTTTTATTTTCACAAAGTGGTCAGTATTATTTTGAAAAAATTGGTCCAACGTGGATTATCATATTGGCTAAATATCATAAAACCCCTTAACTTTGGGCAATTATCAGACAAGCCCCATAACTTTGAAAATATTAGAAAACCTCCCTTAAGTTTAGGGTTTATTGAAATACTCCTATTAACTTTGAGGTTTTATTAGAAAACTCCTCAAAAGTGACACTTTAGGGGTTTTCTAATGAAATCCCAAGTTAAAGGGGTTTCTAATAAAATTTTAAAGTTCAAT
Source organism: Asparagus setaceus (assembly GCA_012295165.1). NCBI lineage: Eukaryota > Viridiplantae > Streptophyta > Magnoliopsida > Asparagales > Asparagaceae > Asparagus > Asparagus setaceus. The sequence continues at coordinate 36,327,960 of CM022706.1, forward strand.
GAGGGTTTTCTATCTATACTTAAGGGGGGACTTTCTGACATTTTGAAAGTTATGGGGGGTTATCTGATGATCATCCATGTGTAGTTAAGGCGGGGTTTCTGATATTTAGCCTATCATACTTCATATATAATTAGGTTGGTGCATACATTCTATAATAATATGGGAAGATTGGAAGAGGTGTTTTTTGCAAGAGAAAATATACAAAAAGTTTCTATCTACTGTCAACAGCTCACATTACATGATAATCAATTTCCTTTTGTTAATGATGACGGATTTTAGAAGGTATATATTCTTGGATTCTCTAAGGAGGAAAAGGTTAGAGGATATGTGCATGTATGATAATCTACTTGCTCATGAAATTATAAAGAACAAGAGTATAGGGTCTTGTTTTGGTTTTGTGGGAGATGAAGACACTCTATGCTTGTGGTTGGCTCTCTGGTGCTGGTGGCCCTTGAAATTTTGCTGGTATATACGGTGTGATTCCGCTCATTTTACGGAAACGCCATTGGCATCCAAAGACCAAGAGAATTAAATCATGTTGCTTCTTGCTGTGAAGAACAAATTTAAAAATGCTTAATTATGTTTCTATATTCTATTTAGGTATAGACTTCTAGATGCTATTTATTTAATCATAAATATTGCTCTTTGTTGGGTATGAAGAAAAAAGGTTGTTACATGCCCCCATAATTGGAGTTGTTAAAAGTAGGACGTTTATGTGGGTTGTTGAGATCTGATGGCTGCATGACCTGCGAGCATGAACAAACACGTCTAGAGAATTAGGACCAAGTCCTGACCAAAACTCCTTTGACGAACAAACATGACACGGGGATTGGGGCTAGGTTCTGCTGCAGGATCTTGCATGAATTGCAGGGCTGCCGTAGAGTAAGTGATGAAATGTCTTTGTGTTTGCGGTTTGCTAGGATTATGCATAAAATAACTCTACACCATATGGGTCTGTTTTTAAGTCTTGACCCTAGTTTGGCAAATAGCTGGACTGGAATTTAGGTTTTTTGGCTGATTTTTGGCCTTAAACTGGTTTAGAATTGATACATCCACGATCGAGAACTAAAACAATTTAGAACTAAATAAAATGGATCATCTTCAATTTGGAAAAAATGATCACCCTATCTCTTATAAAATCGTCCCCTATCTATCTAAACAATCTTGCATCCAAATTCAAATCCTAAAAACTCTAAGCCTCACGTAAAGGAGCCTTATCCACTTATCCTAAATGAGAGAGAGAGAGAGAGAGAGAGAGAGAGAGAGAGAGATTTTCACTCACTTGCTTAGAGTGAGAAATGTTCGCACTCACTTGTTCACTTTCCTCCTCTCCCTCCATTTCCAAGTTCATCTCCTCTCACCCTTCCTTAACCCTCCTAGAAAGCAAATGCACAAGCATGAGAGACCTCCACCAAATCCACACCCAAATCATCAAAACTGGCCTAGCCAAAGACCCTTTTGCCATTAGCCGACTCCTCAACTTTTGCACAAACTCCCCCTTTGGCAATCTCAACTATGCAATCCTCCTCTTCTCTCACACTCAAAATCCAACTCCATTCATGTGGAATTCGCTCATCCGATCTCTCTCCAAGAGCTCAACTCCACACTTAGCCATTTCTCTCTTTATTGACATGTTACACTCTCCTACACAACCTCAAAGGCTCACATATCCTTCTCTCTTCGTCGCATACACGCAACTTTGCTTGGCTCGTGAAGGTGGTCAGGCTCATGGTCTTGCCATCAAACACATGCTTGATTCTGACCGTTATGTGCATAATTCTATGATTTCTATGTACGCGACATGCGGTTGTTTAACCGAGGCTTATCGGTTGTTTGATGATTGTGACGAGTTTGATTTGGTCCCGTACAATTCTATGATCATGGGATTGGCTAAGAAAGGATTGATTGATGAGTCTAGGTGCTTGTTCGATGAAATGCCTTCAAAAAATTTGATTTCTTGGAGTGCTATGATTAGTGGTTATGTGAGAAATGGGAAGGATAACGAAGCATTGGATCTGTTTCATCGAATGCAATGTGAAGAGCTCGAGCCTAATGTGCAGATAATGGTTAGTCTATTAGGCGCATGTGCAAGCTTAGGAGCCTTAGAGCAAGGCGATTGGATTCATGAATACATTGAGAAGAACAACCTTGAGTGCAATTCAATTGTAATTACAGCACTCATCGATATGTACTGCAGGTGTGGCGATTTAGCTAAGGCTATACAAGTGTTCGATAATGCATCGGTAAAATCCTTATCTACATGGAACACGATGATTTTGGCGCTAGCGATCCATGGACATGGAAAAGATGCGATCCAAATGTTCTCAAGGCTCGAATCTTCTGGAATAAGCCCAGATCGTGTTAGCTTTATCAGCATTCTCACTGCTTGTAGCCACTGTGGATATGTTAACAAAGCACGATACTATTTCTCGTTAATGAGCCATATACAACATTGAGCCAGGAATCGAGCATTATGGTTGTCTAGTCGATGTGTTAGCCCGAAAAGGGCTAATAAAAGAAGCAGAAGAACTAACATCGACAATACCGATGAAAGCTGACAAGATAATATGGGGATCATTATTATCGGGATCTAGGAGTATCAGAGGTACTGAGATTGCGACGCGGGCTGCAATGAGGATTTTCGAGTTGGATCCTTGGGATAGCGGCGGATATGTGATGCTAGCGAACGGATACGCAAACAACGAGGAATTTTTCGATGCAGCGAGTATGAGGATGGCGATGAAAGGGAAGGGAGTGAGGAAAGAGCCGGGGAGTAGTATGATTGAGGTGAATGGATGTGTTCATGAGTTTGTGGCGGGGGGAATTTTGCATACTCAAGCGGTAGAAATTTTTGAAGTGTTGAATGGGCTAGATTTGGAAATGAAATTGGCCTTTAATTTGTTTGGTGATGGGTAATAGACAAGCCCAATAGCTACATCACGTTTTATGTTGGAATACAATTTCAAAAGAGATCCATGGGCCACAAGGCCATGACAGAACAAAGAAGAACTTTCTTTTTAATTCGTGATATTTTAGGTCACTTGTAATAATGACCTATAATAAAATAAGAGTCGTAAAAAAACGTAACTTATTTGTAGATAGTTTGATTTTTTGATTAAATAGAGGCTAGTTGGTTTGCTTCCTATTTCAGTTACCAGTAATAGAAGCTTTTGTTTACCAACTTACGTTTATTCTAGTTTTACTCTCTCAATTTTAACATAATTATTAAAACTTTATAATCTTTTAAAATTGTATTTTATGGTTAGAGTTAGTATGAGACTCCAACTATTTCTCCCAAATAAATAAATGAAACCTTGAGGATTTTACAACAACCATTATGCAACTAAGTAGCAAGCAATACTATTAGCAAAAAAGTAGCAAGCAATATCTTGATACATTATGCGAAGCATCAAACCCTGGTCCTACAAAATTTTTAATTTAATCAATAGCCTAATAGGTATTCATTGACAACCCATTCGTTTGGAAATACAACATAGATTCCACCTTTACAAGCAATTTTAATAGCAGGCGAGCCCATAGTATTTTAAGCACCATTAAAAATGCTTTGATCACGTATGTACTAAATTTCAGAATACCATTATATATCGACAATTATGAAAGAATTCCTAAACAAGTGTCAAACTCAATCCTTCATCATATATTCAAACTATCTCATAAGATTTTTAAAGCATACAGAAACAACTCATTTGTTTTTAAATTTCTTTTTCTAAAAAAATAATCACTAGATCCGGTATATACAGCGATAAAAACATTGAAATTGGACTATGATATGCTTCATTATTATGATAAAAATCAAGTTATTTTTGTAAAGAAAAGAAAACAAAAGAGAACAAAGAAGGCGTCCAGAATAAAATTGGTTATTTTCGATCTTAGTCAGACAATAATTTCATATTTTGTAATTAGTCCTCCAACTCTTCATAGTTTGAAACTAGAAATCTTTAAATATTTTGAAATTAGTCCCACAAATATTGATATTTTGAAATTAGACTCAATCTATTAGTGTTTTGAAATTAGTCTCTCAATCTTTAAAACTGGTGCTAACTAGATGACCAATTTCAAAACAGTCAAAAGATTTGAGGGACTAATTTCAAATCACGAAGATTTGAGGGACTAAACACTGATTTTGCGGACTTATTTAAAAATATTTAGATTTGGAGGACTAATTCAAAATATCAAGATTTAAGGGACTAAGTCAAAATATGAAACGTGAGGGGACTACTATTAAAACCCTAATAAAATAACATAAATAAAATTCCGACAGACCCGAAACCAAGTCTAAGCCCGAAGACAATGGCTTCTCATCGAAGTAAATTTGCAAAAAAACACCTATTTTTCAATAACGGTTTCAAATAGTCACCGACTAAAATTCTATTCTCCTTCAATCTCCCCAAAAACACAGACAGTCTCTCATAACTCATCATAACTCAGAGATCCCTTCCCCTCTCAATCTGTCTTCTCCAATTTCTTTGGGATCACGATAACCCTAGCTTGCACCGGAGTACATCTCCTCAACTAGGAGATCTCCTCTCCTTGCCCTCTATGCCTATGCATAAAAGAGGCACCTTTGCGTTTACTCTCGATCTTCTCCCCTCAAAATTCGCGCTGTGATCTCAAAAAAGGACGACAATGGCGCTATTTCACCGAGGTTTCGTGATCTGGGTGATATTTGGATGGCTGCTTGCATCTGGGTCTTGCGATGATGAGGAGTTCCATCGAGCGTAAGTGTAATTTCTTCTAGATTTAATTTAATTTTTTTTGGTTTGCTAATGAGTCCAATGAAAGATATTTACCGAGCTAATTTGATTTTTTGTTGCATTGTGAATTAAATTCACGAGGGTAGTTTTAATTTTCCTATCAATATATATATGATTGCAGTTGGTTTCTTTAAATCTTTTATTATGCATGTGTTTATAAACAGATTAAATCATTGTAAATTGTCTCAAATAATGCATTTATTAGTATGAAGCAGTGACTTAGCAGATACAAAAGTATAAGATAGAGATGATCTAATTAGAATTTCCAGAAAACCCAATTCAAGCATAATATTATTGCTAAAGATTTTGAAAAACTTAAATGAGTTGCTAAAATTGGTTATTTTCGATCTTAGTCAGACAATAATTTCATATTTTGTAATTAGTCCTCCAACTCTTCATAGTTTGAAACTAGAAATCTTTAAATATTTTGAAATTAGTCCCACAAATATTGATATTTTGAAATTAGACTCCATAATCTATTAAGTGTTTTGAAATTAGTCTCTCAATCTTTAAAACGGTGCTAACTAGATGACCAATTTCAAAACAGTCAAAAGATTTGAGGGACTAATTTCAAATCACGAAGATTTGAGGGACTAAACACTGATTTTGCGGACTTATTTAAAAATATTTAGATGTGGAGGACTAATTCAAAATATCAAGATTTAAGGGACTAATTCAAAATATGAAAGGTGAGGGGACTACTATTAAAACCCTAATAAAATAACATAAATAAAATTCCGAAAGACCCGAAACCAAGTCTACGCCCGAAGACAATGGCTTCTCATCGAAGTAAATTTGCAAAAAAACACCTAGTTTTTAATAACGGTTTCAAATAGTCACCGACTAAAATTCTATTCTCCTTCAATCTCCCCAAAAACACAGACAGTCTCTCATAACTCATCATAACTCAGAGATCCCTTCCCCTCTCAATCTGTCTTCTCCAATTTCTTTGGGATCACGATAACCCTAGCTTGCACCGGAGTACATCTCCTCAACTAGGAGATCTCCTCTCTCCTTGCCCTCTATGCCTATGCATAAAAGAGGCACCTTTGCGTTTACTCTCGATCTTCTCCCCTCAAAATTCGCGCTGTGATCTCAAAAAAGGACGACAATGACGCTATTTCACCGAGGTTTCGTGATCTGGGTGATATTTGGATGGCTGCTTGCATCTGGGTCTTGCGATGATGAGGAGTTCCATCGAGCGTAAGTGTAATTTCTTCTAGATTTAATTTAATTTTTTTTGGTTTGCTAATGAGTCCAATGAAAGATATTTACCGAGCTAATTTGATTTTTTTGTTGCATTGTGAATTAAATTCACGAGGGTAGTTTTAATTTTCCTATCAATAAATATGATTGCAGTTGGTTTCTTTAAATCTTTTATTATGCATGTGTTTATAAACAGATTAAATCATTGTAAATTGTCTCAAATAATGCATTTATTAGTATGAAGCAGTGACTTAGCAGATACAAAAGTATAAGATAGAGATGATCTAATTAGAATTTCCAGAAAACCCAATTCAAGCATAATATTATTGCTAAAGATTTTGAAAAACTTAAATGAGTTGCTAAAACTAGGTTATACCAGTTTTCACATGCATCTACAAAGCATAACATTGAAAAGAGAAAATCAAGTCCCCACCTTTTTTCTTTTGTGGATATTTGGGTGGAGTTGGAGGACTTTTGCAGCAAGCCACTGATGAGAAAAGACTTAAAACATAATGCATTAAACGATATTGCAGTCGAATTAAAGGTCCTTATTTGAATAGTTTTACTCACAGAATTCTTATTTAATTAGGATACATATTGAACATCTTAGAGGCCTAAATATCCATGTTTCTTAGTCTCCTAACTGCCCTTTTCTACTGACTTGGTTGCTTATAGTAGAATGTTGCATCTTCCCCACTCACTATTAATGAAAGGCTGTGTTCTTATTTTTAAAATATACCATTTTGTTATCTAAAGATCTAACCATTCTCGTAGTTTAGCGATGCTGACACATCATTCATCTGCAAACTTCAGTGTTAAATTGCTCCATTATATTTGCCTTTGAACTGTCCCCAAAGATCTCTGCATATTTCTTTGTACTTACTGATTATCACATTCACAGGTTTCCAATTGTGGAGCCAGATTCTGGTCATACCAAACTTCGTCTTTCAAGAGAAGGCCTGCGAGTTATTGAAAGAATTACAACCCCTATAGCAGTAGTCGGCGTAAGTTGGTTTTTTCTTGGTCTTTATATGATATGCAGTAACAAGTGCATGAAGCTGAGCACTCAATTGTTACAACATATGGTAGACTTCATTCCCTAGAAGTAAAGAGAACAAAGGAAATGAAAAACGCTACTTTTTGTCGCTAAACTTTTACTTAGCAATTTTTAATCTTTATTTGTCTTGTAGAAAACAAAGTTGTAGCTAACTACATACAGGATATCAACCATGACAGCCATGTACTAAGAAGCTTCCATAATATAAATCCTATTTCCTAAGTAATGTGATAAGACTTGTTGTCGATGTCATAGTTGAAGTAAGTTTGTTGACAAAATTTTTCGTATTACTAGGAGAAATAAACTGGTCATTAAGTTAATCATGATTGACCTTGGTACCATTTTTGTTCTTTGTGGTAGCTAACGTGGGAGAATTTTATTGTTTGTTTCTTATCTAATATGTAATATGATTTCTCCCCACATCTTTGCTGCACTGTACAGCTCACGTTGATTTCTTTATGGCTCCAATACCAGTGTCTGAATCATGTTGAATACAGCCACTCTAATAAAAGTTCTGATGACCGCAAGGAATCAAATTAGTTGTGAATTGAATTGGTCTAGTTAATTAGTTGATTTGTTCAATCAAAATTATATTGTTAGAGACCATTTGCCATGTTTATGTACATATGCATACACACGTGTGCCATATACAAACATGCGCGCGCGCACACACAGATCTCTATCCCTACACCCTGGACTATAGAAGTTTGCTGTTTCTTGTCTCAGTTTACTTTGCTTCAATTTTCATGCATATATGAAAAGTACTCCATGTTGTTTCAGAAAAGAAACAATGGCTGTAGTTCCTGGAAACTTCCTAATCTACTTAAAAAGAAGACAAGGCTTCTATCTAGACATTTTTTAAAGAACGTTTTAGAAAGTCAGAGTCCAATTTGGATATGGCCACTTGGCTTTGGTTTTGGGCAGTAACTGCTTTGTATTTTTGTATGCGGCTTACCTTCTTGGTAAGGTGAAAAACTTTCCTCAATGTCTTGTTTATGCCATGTGGTCTGCTAGTGCAGGCAGTTGTATGCTCTTTGGTTTCCCTTTGAGTTTTATCTGCCTCAATTTGTTGTCATATTTGTCTGAAAGATATTCATTTGTGAGTGGGATCTCATCTATCTTGCAGTGAATTTGATGTTTTTCCATACATAATTCTTGAAGCATGAACGGATGAACCACTGCTTACGATATAGGACATTTAGAGATCCAGCTTCAATTAGATTTTTTTTCTTCATATAAATGGTTTGCCAAGTCTTTCTTACAGCGGTTGTGATCTCAGGTTATTGGTCCATACCGCTCAGGAAAATCATTTCTTCTTAATCAACTTCTCTCCCTTCCATGTGATAAAGGTGCATTCTTTTGCTTATTTTTACTCCCTTGAATTAAACTAGTAATATCTGACCTAATAAAGGGATATCCATTTGCAGGTTTCGGAGTTGGACATATGCGCGATACGAAGACGAAAGGTTAATAAGTAAAAGAAGCTCCATTGATCTCTGTTTTTTCTTTCTCACTAGCTTGATATCAGTATACCACTGATAACACTTTGTGTTATGCAGGAATATGGGTTTGGGGTACACCAGTTGAAATGACTATTGATGGACAAAAAGTCTCTGTCCTGTACATTGATACCGAAGGATTTGAAAGTGTTGGAAAGTCAAATGTCTATGATGACAGGTTTGGTCTAACTTTCATGCATAACTAGACTTTTGGCAAGCGACTTGTAAAATTTTTTCTGCATAGTCACCGAAAAGTAAAAAAACATTCTCATTATTTTTAACTTAGGGCATGTAGGAAAAACACTTATATTGTATAAGGTCCCTGCACTACACCAAAACTCCGAAATTGTGTTGAGGGTTGAGGGTTAAAAATTTATATTCTAATGTGCTCCGTAGGTTGAGCACCCTTTTCCTATCAGCTGAAACCTGGACTCATGCAACAATATCATTTTCTAAAATTGTTTTAAATTCGTGGCCTGTAAGTTTTGAAGTTTTGAACATTGCTCTGATTCCATGCTAAAGGTCCCTCCCCTTACATCAAAAACTCCAAAGCTGTGGTGAGGGTTGAGGGTTATAATTTTAATACTCATTAAGTGTCAGATGTAAAGCTTTTTTTTTTTACATAGGATGATAGGAATGACGGGTGCAACTGCAGACCAAACTAATTTGTTGGAGAACATTTCAACGGTGGTATTTAATAGAATGCATAAGTTACTAGCTTTGTCAAAAACCATTATATAAACAGAGCAGAGTAATTGATATTTTTCTGTTTTATTAGGATGTGTTAAAACTTATGCGAGTCCTGAAGTCGAATAATCAAGGGTCAATATGAAAAATTCTTCCTCAAAAAGAGAAAAAAAGAAAGAACAAAAAAAGGGGGAAAAAAATTCAGTTTCTATACAAATCAGTGGTGCAAATGTGATCTATTATTTTTTGGAGAGTAAATTTCACAAAACCTCCTTGAACTTTGGGTTTACTTGCACAAAGCACTCCGAACTTTGAAAATTAGAGATAGCATCCCTAAACTTTGGGGAATATCACTAAGTGCCCCTCCCCTGAACTTTTAAAAAATTCCACAAAAGGACTTAAAGGATTATGGTTAATGACTAAAATACCATTTAAAAAAATAACCCCCTCTCTAAGTGAAACCATAAAAACCTCCCCCCTCCCACTGCGAAAAAATAAAATTTCCCATTTCCCACCTCTTCTCCTAAAACCCTAGAACGAAATTTACCCCAAATCCTGACGACACAGTGACGTAGTAGCGGTTGAAACTTAATTTTTGAGAGGGATTTAGTTCCAAAAAGAACTTTTGGGCTTCTCTCATTTGGGTTTTCGAGTTGGGTTTTGACTTTTGAGCAAACATGAAAATGATCCCAATCTCATTTTAGGGAAGAAGAGGGAAGGGCTGATGAAGGGCGTTGAGTAATCTTTATTTGGGGTCAAGGGTAAAATTGCCCACTTTTGATCATGGTGTTAGTCATGGCAGCAAAGTGAGACAAGCTTGTGTAGTTTTCTCTAATTTTAAAGTTTAGAGGGCATTTGTGCAAATTACCCCAAAGTTCAGGTGGTTTGTGAAATTTACCCCTTTTTGGAGGACTTATTTATGAAGCTTACATCCTTTGCTTACTGCTGGAGGATTTATACTCTGACTGCAATGTGAACGGCAACTACCCAGAACTTAGTATTGCTTAAGTAAAGACGTCTATTTTGTTCAAATGCCTACATTTATTTCTATTCCCCTTATTTGCACAGGATTTTTGCTCTGGCGACGATCATGAGTTCTGCGCTCATATATAATCTACCTGAGACGGTTCGTTCTCTATCTGGCAGCAAACTTCGTTAGCCTTTCATGGGCACCTATTAACTTATTTGAAAGTTCTATATATATTGAACCAGAAATATTCCTTTTCATCCCATCTGTGACTACATTTTTTATGTTGGTTGTAGATTCGTGAGGCTGACATATCTCGTTTGTCATTCGCTGTTGAAATTGCGGAAGAATTCTATGGCAGGTTTGTTGCATTGCTTAATACTTTGTCGTTTGTGTTCTTAATTTGTTATTCTCAGCTAATAACAGTTTGAATGTTATCTTCTGATGTTGCGTGGTAAACAGAGTGAAGGTAATCCACTGTCTTAGTTTAATGAGTTAAAATTTATATTTATTTCACGGATGTTTTAATAGCTGATATTCTGGTGCTCTCTACAGGGGCAGGATGTTGCATTTCAGCCAGCTAAGCTCGTGTGGCTTATCCAACGGGATTTCCTACGTAAGTTCAGAAGCTTTTCTATTTTTCTTGTCAAGTACTTCCATATCAAATTGTTAAATACAGATAGTACTCTCTTCATCATGCAGCTTTGAGATGTTTAGTCTTGTTTTCCCTTATTATTTCCAATTTCACTCTATGGATAGTTGGTGTTCCATGTTTGCTCAAAGTATGATTTGATGCTTTCTTACAGAAGGGAAATCCGTTGAAGAAATGGTGACTGAAGCTCTCAAACGGGTCCCCAATTATGATGGTTAGTTTTAGTTAGATTTCATAATTGATGTGATTTTAACAAAAGCTTTCTGAAATGCATTTAATAAATATGATTTATTTGTTACTACAGGTGACAAAAACATTGATCAGGTACTTTGGCATCAAATTTTATGTTGATTGGACTGCATGTGATTCTTATACGTGTTTCTATTTTCTGTTTTGTTAGGTAAACCAGATTAGGGAATCCCTTGCAATTATGGGTGATAATAGTACAGCCTTTAGCTTACCACAGGTATGCTGTTTTTGCCAATCTATGTTTGTCCTCTTTCAAGTTCAGGTCTTATCAAATCATCAGGTTTTGAAAGTAAAAAATCATGTGATTTGAGAATTTTTGCCTGTGTACTAACAACGTACAAACTGGACGTGGAATAGCATGTTGAACAAAACTATTAAACGGAGGTTCACTATTATCATACTAAACTATTGATCTTGATCTAAATTGTGAAGAGTCTTTTATACCGAATTTGTTACATTTAAAATATTTTAAGCTGTAAACAAACCAACTTGACGTTGGAAACTGTGAACTTTGATCCCACTAGAAAGAAAGATATCACAAACATATTTGTCACAGGTATTTTATATGATTTGGATCGTGTTCATCTATTTTGTTGCAAAATATATACTTTTTTAAGTGATAGGATCTGAGCTTAAATCCAATTTAGATCCTAATCACTCTCACTCCTTCTATGCACACACATGTGGATATTCCGCGATTATGTGCTTTTCAATGCTCATTAATAGTGGTGGGATTGTTTGGCAGCCTCATCTTCAAAGAACAAAACTTTGTGATATGGAGGATAGTGAGCTTGAACCAAAATATGTTGAAAGAAGGGAGCAATTGAAAGAACTTGTTGCTACTGTTATACGTCCAAAGATTGTGCAGGGAAAAACTCTTAGCGGAAAGGAGTTTGCTTCCTTTCTGGAGCAGGTGTTTCTTTAATTGCATTGCCATTTTTCTTTTTTAAGCTGTATAATTTATTTCCTGTAGTATCATATTCCGCTTTCACGCGGCATGATCATGAGCACAATAGCTGGGCATATTGTGGTTATATTGAATTGTACTCACTAATTGGTGTTTCAGATTCTTGAAGCCTTGAACAAAGGGGAAATTCCATCTACGGGTTCTCTTGTCGAGGTCTTCAATAAGGCAATTCTGGAACGGTGCATGAAGTTGTACAATCAAAGAATGGATAAGCTGCATCTACCAGTACCAGAGAGCAGACTGGAGCAGGCTCATGATGAATCGAAAATTGAAGCAAGAAAACTATTCGATCAACAACATTTTGGTCGCCATCATGCTAAACAGTCTATGATCAGACTTGATGAGGAAATACAGAAGGTATGCTTGTAGATTCGGGGTCAAACATTGATTAAGAAGCTTCATTTTGATAAAAGAATGATTGATCCAATCTTTTATATATTACACATGTTCAAAAACTTTCATATGAGTTTGACAGACCATCAACCTCCCTGCAAAATCATGAGGGAAGAAGCACATAACTTTGGAAGAGATCATTATAGTACATAATTCATTACATGTTTTCCTGAATTCAGATTATATATAAATGCCATGTTTCATGTTTGAGACTAAATCTTTTAACGTTCACAAAGTGCAGATTGCAAGGTTTCATGATTGTGTCTAGTTATTATCTTTGACATATCATGTTGTTGTGTGACAACATTATGGTTTCCTCTGCAGGTTTACAGAAATTTCCTTCTGGCAAATGAATATCAATCATCAAAACTGTGTGAGGCATTATACACACAGTGTGAGGATACAATGGACCAGCTTCAAGTCTTGAGACTTCCTTCAATGGCAAAGTTCAATGCTGGTTTTCTTCAATGTAACCGAAGTTTTGAAGACGAGTGTGTCGGGCCTTCCAAAAAAAATTATGAACAGAGAATGTCAAAGGTCAGTATTACCCTGACACAGATGCTTGTATTGACATCATGTCTTTGTCATTTCTTGCACATATTTTTGGAAATGCATTAGCAGTTACATTTGACATGCTTTTACTTAATTATTTTTGAAAAATCTTAGTTTAGGGATATGATTCAAATCCATATCATGTTTGGTAAATTTTCACCATATACAATCATGTAGTATTTGTTTTCCCTGCCTGAGAATTTCAAGAGATAATTTACGCAAGGGAATGTATATTGATAGTATATTGTTATACAGATTTTGTATAAAGATACTTTTGAGGTGCTAGTGGGTGTGAATTATAGATTACATCAAATAACCTTTATGATACATAAGCTATATAACCTTGGTTCTTGCAATATTTATTTGCCTTTTTGAGCTCGCTCTGCCATTCTATGGTTGCTGGAAGTAGTATCCTGAACTAGATGCTAAATGTGTCTTTCCACAGTGGAAAATGACTCACAACCTTGCAAGATATTGTCTTTTCTAGAATGAGCTTAAATGTAAACTACAACCATAGAGGGGAAATAACTTGAGACCTTTATATATGGGTTATGCACATCCAATTTATTCATGTCATTGGCATTGCTAGATTGTAATAAAACTACTTCATATGGCGTGTTAACTGCTTGGCACTTTTGGTAGGCGTCTTTTCGTTTCTCATTATTTGGTATTTCTATTTAAAGCTGATCTGCTAATTGCTTTTTTGTCTTCAATCTTGCTGGTTAATTCCATTGCAGTAACGAGTATCATTTTAGTGCTTGATTTGATTCTCATTCTAAATGCCTAGAAAAAAAAGCTAAAGAGTAGAATGATACACCAACCCTGATAAGATATTACACGACTCAAGTTAAAATAGCATCTTTGTTAGCTTTAAACTGGTTCTGCTTAAATAGGTAAAAAAAATTGTATCTGAATGTGAATTCTTCTTATTCTCAGATGCTTGGAAAGTCACGGACTCTTTTCATCAAAGATTACAATCACAGGCTTTTCAACTGGCTGGTGGCCTTCTCTCTCGCTACGGTAGTGGTTGGACGATTTGTCATCAAGTTCTTTTTGGTGGAGATTGGGGGATGGGTGATGTTCATCTTCCTGGAGACTTACACAAGGATGTTCTGGTCAGCAGAATCACTATATTACAATCCGGGTTGGCATTTCATTGTGGCATCTTGGGAAACAATAGTTTATAGTCCTATTCTTGATTTGGATAGGTATTGTTCTCTACTGAATATCATTCTCTCTATATTAAGATTTGCATGATAATGCTTAAAACATTCTTATTCCTGTTATGTAACAGATGGGCGATTCCTATTGGAGTGTTGATACTGATTTTGCTCCTATATTGGCGGTGCTATGGGAGGAGGAAACACGGTTCTCGCTCTCTATTGCCCCTGTACAACAGCTCTCACAAAAGTGGCTCCACTCGTCCAAGATCTGATTGAACAAAATAGATCTATTCTTTAGCTTTGCCACCCTGGATGGTCACCTTCTTTTTATGGTGCCCTGCCGATGAATTGAAGATTCTGCCTGCATACTGATTTATGGTGGCAAAAAATATAGGAAGCCTCTGAGAGCACTGTGCATTCAACTGTAAGCATTTGTTATATTATCAAGGAAGCACATACTGGTTTACAAACAGTTCATATTTATTTCTAGATTCTTTGTTACAGTCGTCCTTGTACCTTTGGTTCTTTCCACTAAATCTTTAAATTTAAATGCATATTCTTCTGATAAACTATTATACATGCATACTATATTATGCCAGCTCGTCATCATATCATGAGTAGTATTCACCTTAGTGATCTGTCCTTTTGTTACTCATGTTTTTCAGGCTTTGATTCTCGACCCTTTTTAGCATGTTTCAAGTGAATATAAATGATCGTTCTTTTGATCTTCTTTGGAATGTGATTATATTGGATCACTAACTTGCATTGATTTGATTTGTATTAGTTACCTCACAAATTAGATCTCCATGTGTCTCAAAAAGTATTTGGAAAAGAATAACTAATTAATTTCTACTTGCAAGAGCCCTCTAAATTTAATTTCTGTTGTCTATTTTGCAACTTTTGTATTTAATCCACTACCAACTTTCCTCTATCTGACATTTCACCATCTTTTATGCCCATATACCATGTTATATTCCATGCTTATGGTTGTTTCATCAGACCAGGAGTGATTACTACTGTTGTATTTATTGATATCCAAGAGTTCCAAGATTTAGCTCAAACTTTTAGTAGGTTAAGCTGTCCGAATAGGGCTTTGAGCTTTGAGCCTTGAGCCGATCTTTGTGGTCTTCATTGAGATTTTTCATAAGGATAATCAATCAACCTGCATCACCTAGGAGAAGTTAGGGATACTCGCATGAAGGTGACAACCCTTGGTAAGGATGACAGGTTGCCACCCAACTAAGAAGAATTAAAGCGAGAATAAGAGTTCTGAGATTTATATGTCAACAATATATATTCCTGGGTTCAACAATTTATTTAAGTTGGTTATACCTACGGTGGTGACTTGGTCCCCACCTGGCATAAGACATGTTAACATCATATACACTGTCCTGGGTCCACTTAGTCTTGTTGACATCCCATTAAACCTTGGCCAGAGTGGAATTGATGATGGAGGGAACTTTTCTTTCCCCTTCCTAATATGATACCATCACAAGGTAGGCTAAATTTGAAGATAAAGAAGAGAAGACAGAGTTGGGATGTTAAACAAGGCACATGATTTTGATAGGAAAGGCATCAAAACAAGCAAACCTTGCCGGCATGTTTGGATTATTTTTCGCTGTGAAGAAGAGGGTAGAGGTGCTGATGAACTGGTCAAATCAAACCTGGAGAGAAAATATGGGTTTTGTTAAGCTTGAAATCTTCATGAATTCAAATTTGGGGGTCTGAAGAAAACTGAAGAGAATAAGAGTATAATTCTTGTTCATTCAAGACTTCAAACATAGAGAAGCTTAAGGCTTTAAACATGATCAAATTTAAGTGTGTGATACATTGGATTCAATGTATACTTTACAATGTTAGCTAACTTAGCACAAACTTCTCACTAACAGGGATTGTGATTGCTTCTTATAGCGGAAGTCATTTCTCAATGAGTTATGAGCTGACCAAATAAACATACCATTAAGCTTTCCTTGCATCTTGAGGGTCTCTCTTGCATTAGAGAAGCCACCTTCTGGTCTCAGTCCTCCACTAGAGTCATCAGTGGCAAACTCACCACGCCTTTCCTCCTTTATAATTAGCACCATGGCTCTCATAGTAGCTCAGTAACTGTGACACAGTCATACTTGACTCATATGTATAGAATTGGAAATTCACAGTCTATAACATCTGCATAATTCTTCCATAAGGCTAAATACTGGCTCTGGACTTGGTCACTACTCACCAGCAAAAGGAGCAATAGAAGCAAATGATATCACACCATTTTTCTTCATTGTTGTCAGCAGCTGACCTATACACTCTGCAAAAGTGTCAAGAGTCAGGATTGCAGTGTTCACCATTGATATCAAATTATCAATTCCATCCAAATTGTATTATTCGATGATTTTTGTTGGTGAAGAGACTGTGTTGGTAACCCAAGAACGAAAAGAGGTAGGGTTGAAGTAGGCATCGCCTATTACCACCGAGACTGAATGCTACCTTGACATTGCTATTGTTCTGTTTAATAGCGGAAACACGGAAGGGTTGAGGTTATTAGAGTCCCAAAAGACGTTGAACTCTCTGTTCGTGGGAGTTAGATTGGATGTAGTATAATCTATGGCAATGAAGAGGATGAAGTGAAAATCTATGCTAGGGTTTATGGGGAATGAGAAAACTTGACACCCCTGAACTCAGCGCCAGTGTACTCTGTAAAGGGATTGGAGACTTGACATGAATATGAAAGTGAGAGGAAGATTAGGAGAGTTGGGGAGAGGAAACTTTGTGAAGCCATTGGAGATGTAAGAGAGATCTGCTCTTGTGTTTTGGTGATGAATGAATCCTGAATGTTGGTATTTGTAGAAGGAAATGTAGGGCTTGGTCTTTGATTGGTTAGTGAAAAACAGGAATTTGATTTGTCTAGTCTCTGTTTCTTATATGAGAATAATTCAAACGAGATGGATTTGTTGATTAGTTAAGCAGGTATTGCTGTTCTTTTCAACTATCTATCTATCTTATTTGTCTAATACTGGTATTGAACATATTGGAGTTCGAGGTTTGCTTTTCTGTTCTATGTAATGCTTTACACGTTAGTTGGAATCTACTTGTATTAAAAAAAAAAGTCCTGAAGTTTTATTTTATAGATCCGTCTATTTTTCTTGTCTCATACTACTAGATAGATTAGCATTAACAGTATTGAATAGGGTTTCTCTTTTGAAGTACTTCACAATTTGGTTGGAGTCTATTAGACTCCCTTTCTTAGGAATAGTTATACAGAGCTATGATTGAACATTGAAAGTTCAGTGAAGGAGCTCATGAAAACGAACCTTTAGGAAAGTGATTTTCAACTTCATCCTAATAAACCTCTTTACTTCTCGGGAAATAATTGCCTATGGCATCTTCTTGAATCTGTATCCTCGTCTCCTCTTTTAGCACTCCTTTCATGACTACTATCCTTTTGAATATCTGTAATAATGTGGATGTATTTTATTCCAAATGCTTCAGATTTTTTTCCTTGATGTATATGATTGTTCCTTCGAGTTTTTGGTGTGATAGTACAACCAATATCTGTTTGATTCTTTTCTTTTCCTACATCTCATTCATAGAAGCTCTACACTTTTCGGTCAGTCAATGTTAGTATTTCTAGAAGATAGGAGGAAACTTGAAAAGTTTTAGTCACATGAGAGTCACAAATTCAAACCCACATATCAACATGATTCATACAATTTAGTGAACTAAAGCGTATATCTACACAATTTTGAACTTAAGCATACATAAGATGACATTAGATGCATCTCTTACACCAATATCTATTATCTGACTTTTAGCTCTCAATGATCACTTGCAAGCATAGTTTGGGATATCTTCTCATAGCGAAACCCATTGTTCATTATGTCATCAGCAGACCAAATGAATATACCATGAAGCTTTCCTTGCATCTGCACTAAAAAATCCCCCTTCTGGTCTTAATCCTCCACTAGTCTTATCAGTAGCAAAGCTTGCCAAAACCTTACCCCCTTTATAATTAGCACTCTGTTGTTCAAAATAGTTCAGAAACTGAGACACCATCGTGCCTGAATCATATGCATAGAATTGAAAGTTAACGTAGTCGATAACGTGCCCATATTTCCTCCACAACGGTAAGTAATGAGCCTGAACTTGATCATCCTCATATGGAGCTATCGAAGCAAATGATATAACACCATTATTCTTTAGAGTCATTACCAACTGACCGATACATTCAGCGAATGTCTCTGGATTAGTCTTAAAGTGTTCATAGTCGATATCAATACCATCCAAATGAAGAAACTGCATTATTGACCCAAGAATTGACAGAGGAAGGATTAAAGTAGGCGTAGCCATTGCCAACACTGTCACCGCCGAGACTAAGTGCAACCTTGACATTTTTATGGGTATTTTTGATGGTGGTGACACTGGAAGGCGTGAGGTTGTCGGTGTCCCAAAAAATGTTGAAGTCACCGTTGGTTGGAGATGGGTCAGAGGTCATGTAGTCGATGGCGAAGGAGAGGATGAAGTGGACGTCGACATTGGGGTTTATGGGGATGTCGGAGAATTTGACACCGTTGAATTCTGCACCAATGTATTCTCTGAAAAGGGTGGAGGTTGATGGAGCTGAAGATGATGGTGAGTCTAATAAATGGAGAAGGAAGAGGGAGAAGAGGATGAGGTTTGTTGAAGCCATTTGATGATCGACTGTTTTGGTGAGGAAATGGGAGGGGTTTTGAGTGAATTTATAAGGCTATTGATTTGTTGAGGGCAATAGACGATACAAAGGATGTTGGGAGCGTGTGACCTTGGTTAATTCTTGCGGAGGTTAAGGGATTGATGTGAAATGTTGATTGGTTTCTTGCTTTTTGATACAGATTTATGGATGAATTTTACCGGCACTGCTGGCTTATTTGAAGATAAAGTAGAGTTAAGTGATAATAAGAGTTTTTTTTTTTGGAGAAAAAAAATGATAATAAGAGTTCTGAGGTTTATATGTCAAGAATCTCTGTCCTTAGGTGGAATAGTTTATTTTAAGTTGCTTAAAAGTTATACCTATGGTGGTGGTTTGGTCCCCAACTGGCATGAGAGATGTTATCATATACAATGTCCAAGGTCCACTTAGTTGTTGACAGCCACATCAAACCATAACTAAGTAGAATTAATCATCTAAGGGGGCTTTTCTTTCCCAATTCTAATAATGATACTATCACAAGGTTTGGCTAAATTTGAAGATAAAGAAGAGAAGACAAAGTTGGTGTGTTAAACAAAGCACATGATTTTGACGGGAAGGGCAACAGAACAATCATCTCTGCCGACATGTTTGGATAATTTTTTCTCTGAAGAAACTGAAAGAGGCTAGCTAGTTGGTTGAACTCAAACATGTACAGAATTGAGTTATTTTGTGAAGCTTGAAATCTTCCTGAATTCAAATTGGTGAGGTCTGAAGAACAACTGAAGAAAATAGGAAAGGTTATAACCTTAATAATGCAAAACTTCAAACATAGAGAAGCTTAATGTCTTTAACATAGTCAAATTTTAACGTGTGATACATTGGATTCAAATATACTTTACAAAGAAACATTGATAATCATGGTAATCTATTAACTTGCCAGTAGGGATTGTGACTGCTTCTCATAGGGAAAGCCATTGCTCAAGGAGTCATCTGCCGACCAAATAAAGATACCATTAAGCTTTCCTTGCATCTTGAGGGTCTCACTGGCATTAAAGAAGCCACCACTTGGTCTCAGTCCTCCACTAGAGTCATCAGTGGCAAAACTCACCAAAACCTTTCCGCCTTTGTAATTTGCACTTTGGGTCTCATAATAGCCCAGAAACTGAGACACAGTTGTGCTCGAATCATAAGCATAGAATTGGAAGTTTACATAATCTATAACATCTGCATAGTTTTTCCATAAAGCTAAATAGTGGTTCTGGACTTCGTCACTAGCAAAAGGAGCTATAGAAGCAAATGATACCACACCATTTTTCTTCAGTGTTGTCAGCAACTGACCTATACACTCTGCGAAAGTGTCAGAGTCACCACTGAAATGTTCATAGTCGATATCAATTCCATCCAGATTGTATTCCTCGATGATTTTTGTTAGTGAAGAGACTGCGTTGCTAACCCAAGAATCAATGGAGGAAGCATTAAAGTAGGCATCACTGCTGCCAACACTATTACCACCGAGACTAAGTGCTACCTTTACATTGCTATTGTTCTGTTTAATGGCAGTAACACTGGAAGGAGTGAGGTTAGTAGAGTCCCAAAAGACGTTAAAGTCTCCATTGGTGGGAGTTGGATTTGATGTTGTAGTATAATCTATGGCAAAGGAGAGGATGAAGTGAAAATCTACGTTAGGATTTATGGGGACATCGGAGAACTTGACACCCTTGAACTCTGCACCTATGTATTCAGTGAAGAGGCTGGAGGCTTGAGATGAGTATGAGAGTGAGAGGAAGATGAGGAGAGTTTGGAAGAGGAGAGGTTGTGAAGACATTGGAGATATAAGAGATTTGGGCTTGTGTCTGTGATGAATGAATCCTGGATCTGGGTATTTATAGAGTTAAATTTGCAAGAAAACTGGACTTAGTCTGATTGGTTAGTGAAGAATAGGAAGTTGATTTGTCTAGTGGCTGCTTTTTTTATGAGAATATTCAAATGATAAGGATGCGTGGATTATTTGAGGAGGTACTGCTGTTCTTTTCAACCATCTTTAATAAATGTTCACAGCTGAACCACGAGTTTTTGGGCTAAACAAGTGAAAATGTGTCCACCACCGTGATACTAGACGAATTTGTCTGTCTATCTATCTATTATCTATTGTCTAATATTGATATTATAAACATATCTAAGTGTTAGGTTTGCCTTTTTTTTTGGTTTTATGTAGTGTTTTACATATTAGTTCAGAATCTACTCGTTATTTAGTAATCCTAAAATTTTTGTCTGTCTATCTATCTATTATCTTTTGTCTAATATTGATATTATAAACATATCAAAGTGTTAGGTTTGCCTTTTTTTTTGGTTTTATGTAGTGTTTTACATATTAGTTCAGAATCTACTCGTTATTTAGTAATCCTAAAATTTTTGTCTGTGTATCTATCTATTATCTATTGTCTAATATTGATATTATAAACATATCAAAGTGTTAGGTTTGCCTTTTTTTTTGGTTTTATGTAGTGTTTTACATATTAGTTCAGAATCTACTCGTTATTTAGTAATCCTAAAATTTTTGTCTGTGTATCTATCTATTATCTATTGTCTAATATTGATATTATAAACATATCAAAGTGTTAGGTTTGCCTTTTTTGGTTTTATGTAGTGTTTTACATATTAGTTCAGAATCTACTCGTTATTTAGTAATCCTAAAATTTTTGTCTGTCTATCTATCTATTATCTATTGTCTAATATTGATATTATAAACATATCAAAGTGTTAGGTTTGCCTTTTTTGGTTTTATGTAGTGTTTTACATATTAGTTCAGAATCTACTCGTTATTTAGTAATCCTAAAATTTTTGTCTGTGTATCTATCTATTATCTATTGTCTAATATTGATATTATAAACATATCAAAGTGTTAGGTTTGCCTTTTTTGGTTTTATGTAGTGTTTTACATATTAGTTCAGAATCTACTTGTTATTTAGTAATCCTAAAATTTTATTTTATTGATCCATCTATCGTCTGAAATAGTGATACTATTAAAAGTACTAAAGTATTTTACAATACAATTTGATTGACTAAACAATGGCAGTCTTGTAATTTTATTATCGACTCCTATGAATAGTTGTACAGAGCTATGATTGAACGTTGAAAATTCGCCGAAGGAGCTCATGCATATGAACCATTAGGAAAATGATTTTCAACTTCTTACGCCTTTTTTCTTAGTTAGAAATCTATCTGTGAGATGCTGTGAACCATCAACTATGGGATACAAGTCATCTTCATGTATCTCTGACTTTTCGATAACTAATTGCCTATGGACTCTTCTAGGATCTGAATCCTGCTCTCCTCTATTAGCACTCCTTCTATGACTATTATCCTTTTGACTATCTCTAATAATGCGGATACGTTGTTGTATTTCAACTGTTTCCTGTTTTCTTTTTTCTTGACTTTATATATTGTATGGTATGTTCCTTCATCCTCGTAGAAACTCTACACTTTTTGGGCTGGTCAACATTAGGATTTCTAGAAGAAATATTTGAGAGTTTTCTTGATGGGAGATGTTACAATTCAAACCTGCATATGAATATGATTCATAGATTGAACAGAAGCATATATCTATACAACTTCTGAAATTAGAGCACACATGAGATGTCATTAGATGCGTCTCTTACACCAATACATACTAGGGTCTTAACTTTACTTAACTTTAGCTCAACGAGAACTTGCAAGAATCGTCTGAGATTGCTTCTCATAGCGAAACCCATTGTTCATCGAGTCATCAGCAGACCAAATGAATATACCATGAAGCTTTCCTTGCCTCTTCAAGCTATTACAGGCGCTAAAAAACCCCCCTTCTGGTCTCAATCCTCCACTAGTATTGTCAGTAGCAAAGCTCGCCAAAACCTTACCCCCTTTATAATTAGCACTCTGTTGTTCAAAATAGTTCAGAAACTGAGACACTGTCGTGCCTGAATCATATGCATAGAACTGGAAGTTGACATAGTCGATCACATGCCCATATTTCCTCCATAATGCTAAGTAATGGCTCTGAACTTGATCATCATCATATGGAGCTATCGAAGCAAAAGATATAACACCATTATTCTTTAGAGTCGTTAGCAACTGACCGATACATTGAGCAAATGTCTCTGGATCAGTTTTAAAGTGTTCATAGTCGATATCAATACCATCCAAATTGTACTGTTTGATGATCTTTGTTAGCGATGATACTGCATTATTGACCCAAGAATCAACAGAGGAAGGATTGAAGTATGCATAGCCATTGCCAACACTATCACCGCCGAGGCTAAGTGCAACCTTGACATTGTTATGGGTATTTTTTATGGCGGAAACACTGGAGGGGGTGAGATTGTCTGTGTCCCAAAAAATATTGAAGTCACCGTTGGTTGGAGAGGGATCAGAGGTTGTGTAGTCGATGGCAAAGGAGAGAATGAAGTGGACGTCGACGTGAGGGTTTATGGGGACGTTGGAGAATTTGACGCCGTTGAATTCTGCGCCGATGTATTCTCTGAAGAGGGTGGATGTTGTAGGAGCTGAAAATGATGGTGAGGATAGTAATTGGAGAAGGAAGAAGGAGAAGAGGAGGATTTTTGAAGCCATTTGATGATTGAGAGTGTGTTTTGGTGAAGAAATAAGTAGGGATTTTGAGTGTATATATAGGGGTATTGATTTGTTGAGGGCAATAGATGAGACAAAGGAAGTAGTGAGCGTGTGGGCTTTGGTTAATTTTGCGGTGGTTAAGGGATTGATAGTGAAATTTTAGTTGGTTTCTTGCTTTTCGATAGGGATTTATGGATGAAATTTACCGGCACTGCTGGCATAATTCATCAGCGTCTTCTTCCATCGACGGCATTTTTTTTTTCTTTTGTGCAGTTCTTGATTGACTAATTCAAACAAATAATGGGTGCAGTTCTTGATATATAAGTGGACATGCATGCAGATATAAAACGAATATGAGAAAACTAGATAATATTAGAAAGTATATAGTTCATGTGATACAAAAGAGTTCAGTAATATGTTCGTTATATCTGAAAAGCTAAGATTAGACATCTTGATCATCAAAATTAACATCAAATCCATTCATCAACGAATTAAAACTATTGCAGCAGTATCACCAATAAGTATTCAAATATTTCTGAAACGGATCCGGATATCTCACTGCAAAACCATATCCGTAACCATATTCTATCGGTTATAGATTTGAGTAAACATATCCGTATCCTAATGGATACGGTTACAGATATTTACTCAGATACAGTTATCGTTTAGCACCCTACATAAAAGTCATAAAACCCATATAGACCACCATCTTGTCAAGCTCCTTGAACAATTAAAATAGTTAGTACACTGAAAGCGAACATAATAGCCTTAAACGAGTAAGCCAGATTACTAATATCTCAATCAAAAGAACAACATATCCCTAACCAAGTAACCATTAACGTAAGTATCAACTTAATTTACCCTTAGAACGCGACAACGCTCATCAATAGCACCCCTTAATCTTTCTCTTCTTCAACTTAACCTTCAGCCCGTTCTTCGCTTGAATCACGATAGAAATCTTAGGCTCAACAACATGACCTTCAACAACCTGCACACTGAAGTTATACATGATCGCAGCCGCTAGCGATTTTATCTGAGTAAACGCCATGCTCTTCCCCAAACAAGACCTCGGTCCTGAATGAAATGCGATGAACTTATACGACGGCTCGTGCTTCAGTGTCCCCTTCTCTGTTATCCATCTCTCCGGCCTGAACTTCAAGCAATCCTTCCCCCAAATTCCCTCCATCCTTCCCATCGCATACATATGGAAAATAATCTTCGTCCTTGGGCGAACTTTATGGCCGCTAGGTAAAACATCGGAATCCAAAGCTTCTTTATGATTAAAAGGGACCGAGGGATAAAGCCTCAGGGTTTCGCATAAGACCGCGTGGAGGTAGACCAATGTATCCGTCTCCTCAGCATCAAACACAGTCATATCTTCGTTCATGCTTGTGTCCCATGGACGAAGGCTAACAAGTTCTTCCAAGATCTTTCTTTCTACGTCTGGGCTGTTGGCGACTAGCCAGAACAGCCAGACAAGCGCCGCTCCTGTGGTGTCCTTTCCTGCGCCGAGGAATGTGAGAAGCGTGTCGCGAAGGAACTTGTCGTCTGAATGACCTATGTAAGATGCCAACAAATCAGTGAATTCTTCTTTGTTATCGATCTTTTGAGTACTCTCTCTTCTCTCTCGAATACATTGACCAATGAATTTGTCCGCCGCCATGATTGCCTCCGCCATCTTCTTCTCTTCCCCCAAATTCAGTCGCCGTAGAAGCTTCCACCAAGCCATGGGCACAGTGTGTCGAAAGAGCAAAACCTCCTCGAGGTGTTCCAAAGCCTTTGCAAATGGAATGCTTGGAAACTCGAAAGAAAGACAACCAGGATCAACACCAAGAACCAAAGCACAAGTCGTATCGAATGTGAATCTCATAAACACATCGCTCAGATCGACAACCTTATCAATCTCCGCCATATGCTTCAAAAGAGGAAGCACGACTCTCGCCACCTTATCTTTAGTACTCTCTCCTACATGGGACCGAAACCTTTTAGTACTCATAAAAGCATGGGCCATCTTTCGTTGATCGGTCCAAGAATCTCCGTTGACATTGAAGATTCCATTTCCAAGAACATCGAAGATTTCTGAGAATTCTTGGCCTTTGGGGTAATTGGAGAAGTGAAGGTTGAACATGTGATTGGCGTTGTTTGGATTGCAAGTGAGGATGAAGTCCATGCCTAAGAGCCATGGGCCTTTGAATGAGAAGGTGTAGTCGAATTCTCTGACGAGATCAGCAGAGAAATCGAGGAGGCGATGGTTGTTGGTGATAAGCGACGGAAACATGCCAAAGATTGGCCAGTTTATGACTACCTTGCCGCTCTTGCGAGTTGTGGAGTAGAGTAAGAGGAGGGAGAGGGTGATGAGTATTGAGAGGATTATGGGGTAGCTTTGAAAGAAGAGGTAAGCTTGTTGAAGGATTGTAGGAAGATTTGGCTTCATGGTTTGTTTTTGGATTGAAAGAGAGATTGTGGGAGACTTGTCCAGTTTATAGGACTGATCACAGACCATGCATGTTCGAAGTGGGGAAAAAGGAAGGATTCAGATGATACTTTCAGTCTTGTAGTTGAAGTAATGCCCCATTTGCTAGGGTCTCATCGACTCCTATCCTGGACCTGTGGAGTGACTGGGTGTTATTTTACACAAAAAGTGCGTCTACAAATTAACTGATAGGATCTGTACTACCATTGCAACTCTATAGTTGATATGGACTGCTGGCACTCTCCCATTCCTATCATGTCTATAGCTTGATATTTAAAATGAATGAAATGAGAGCCCTTTTTCCTATAAAAAAAATAAAAAGTGAAAATAAACAGAATGAATACATGAAATGTAGTTTTAGTTATATTAATCATGAACCATAATTGTTATTTATTATTCGATTATTAAATAAGTTATAAGTAGTCTTACCGTCCTCAAAGTTGTAATTGACAGCATTCCTTCCTCTGTCCTATCATATCATATATTATAAATGAATCATACCCGTCAAATATATTATCAAATGGTTACAATTAAGGATGTGGTCTCTCTACCGTTAGAACTAGCGTGATTTCAAATATGTAGGTAGGTAGTTTATTGTTTCCTTATTTTGCTCCTTCATTTTGTTCCCGTGACCAATATGCGTGCAGGGAATTAACAACTATGGTTTGAAAATGTTCATGCCTGATGTGAGGCTAAAGAACAGTTAGTGCCCATTATGAGTAGCGTTCTTATGTTTCATGATGGCCCTGTATATGGACTCTGTTAATTCCCCCCATTCAAAGAGTTATGTTTCCTCCAAATCCAATTATTAATAATGATGCAGATATACTTCTACTGTAGTGAGCTTATAGTATCTCTGAGTTTCTTATTCTACGATGTCAATGGAGTTATCTTTTCATTGTACGTACATGTACTATACGAGATGTACGTTCAACACTGGTAAAAAAATATGAGTCTTTATATATGAGAGAGAACAAACAATTCCACCTCTAACACAACAACAATAATTTAGCAACAATTGCAGGAAAAATGACTTTTCATGCTAGACGATTTCTGCATTATTAAAAAAACAAAACACAAATACAAAAAATATTTCACTGAAAAATATAAATCTTAACTTTCTAAACGCTGCAGAACGTGAACTATGTCTGGAGATATTGTTAGGCAAATTTCTAGTTTTGTAGAAAGTGAATTTTGTCGGAAAACAAGGTAAGGCAAAAGACCACTTTTGGAAAGCAATCATTTTCCAATTGTTTAAGATTATCTACATCCTTGTCAAAAAGCAGTGGAGATGTCGCGCAATCTGGGCGGTTTGGTTTGCTGCAAAAATAAGACGCCGATACTTTCCATCCCTTTAGGTTTGCGCAGATGTCGACTTCAAGGGGAATTTCTTCGAGCTGATCCCATTCAGCTCAGGACGCAGGTCCTGCCCGATGCAGCTGGGGCCGTACCATCTGGACCTTGCGGTGGATCAGCTCGCGCATTGCTTCAATTGGGAGCTGCCTGATGGAATGAAGCCAAGCGAGCTCGACAGCAGGGATGTGTTCGGCTTGACAGCGCCTAGAGCCATCAGGCTCATCGCTGTCCCCACACCGCGCCTAAATTGTCAGATTTGATCATCCCAACTGATCATTAATTAGCGTTTGTCAAATCTCAGATGAAGAAGTCTGGTGATGAAAGTGAAACATATTAAGACACGTATCTAGTGCACATCAATTTGAATATTGTACAAAACAAAAATAATTTAGGAACAATTGCAAGAAAAATGACTTTCCATGCCAGACGATTTCTGCATGGTTGAGGAGGAAAAAACGAAATACAAATACAAAAGATATTTTACTGAAAAGTATAAATCTCAACTTTCTAATGCTCAGACATGTAATTTAGTTATCAGAAGGAGGAAAACATTGGCAGGTCTATGAATAGAAATATGAAATGTTCAAGAATTAAAATGTAGGAAGAGACCAAGGAGTGGGATGCTGATATGATCAAAGATATTTTTCCAAACGAGGAGGCTGAGGGTATTCTAAGCATTCCTTTGCTCGAGCACGCGACGAAGGATATACCATGTTGGAGTTTGACTTCTTCGGTCCATTATTATGTCAAGATGACTTACTTTGTGGCTAAGCAATGATGTGAGAGAGGTGATGGATCTAATCGAAGATTATTGGAGCGTATTTGTTTTACTCATGCTTGGAAAAGTCTATAAAAATTAGACATTCCACCCAAATTGAAACTCTTCATGTGGAGATTTCTTCCTAATATATTATTACCCAAAAGGTCTAATTTGAGGAAAAGAGGTATTGAGGCATCTAGAGGATGTTTTTTTTCTCTATTGTGCACTAGAATCGAGTGGCATGTTTTATTACAAAGCCCTGGAGCCGTTTTAGTTTTGAGTAGCCTATCGCTTTCAATACTGGTGTTCCTCATCTTGATTTTTTCCATTTTGGATTGGTGGTGCCAAGTATTGGATCTTCTTCATCCGGTGGAGAGGATCATTCGATGTGTGGTTTTCTATGGGACTATGGACATATTGGAATAACTGCTGGTTAAGAGAGGTCGTGATGGCGAGTGAAATTCAAGTAATATGATCGACGGTTATTGTCATGAGATCATAGGCAGCCGAGTTGAGCGAACCGTGGTACTATTAGAGAGTAGGACGGGCTAGAAACCACCACTGGCGGGTTGGTTGAAAGTAAATTGTGATGGTACTTTTAAGGTAAAACGAAGGGCTTCGGTGTAGTGGTCCGAGATCACAACAGAAGCTTTGTTGGGGCCTGCGGCAGAGGTTGCTTTTTTGGTTTCATTAGTGACAACAGTGGAGGCTATTGCACTATTATAGGGTGTGAGGTTTGCCTGTAGGATTGGTGCATCGATGGTGGAATTCGAGTTCAACGCTAAGATAGTGCTAGATGATTTAGCATTTGAGCATGAAAGTCTTTCATTGATCAGTCATATTTATGTTATCATCAAAATGGAGGCTGCAAGCTATACACAGAAACACTTCCTTTTTACTCACAGGGAAGGAAACAAAGTAGTCTATTCTCTTGCTAATGTTAGTGCTCACAATGTTATTCTCAACTCATGGTTAAACTCTTGTCCTAAATTTCTCCTTAGTGAGATTCAGGCTAATGTTTTGAATTCTCTTTAATAAAATTTTGAGAGTTTTCAAAAAAAAAAAAAAAAGAGTTAAAATGTCTCAACCCAAATAGAAAATAGAACTGAAAGTTAGACATAGATCAGGACTGACTAACAATTAAAGCCTTTAAACTCTATTTAAAGCACATCTAACCACCAGATAGACCAATTGAAGTCCAATATAACTCTTAGGATGCGTTTGGCAAAATGTCAAAAACTAGGTCAGAATTAGTCCTACCTAGTTTCATTTTAAACTAGTTTTACTTTGGAGGGCTGGTCCAAACTAAAATCAGTTTAGGAGGTTTTTAGTGTACAAAAACTGGGCTAACATTAATCTAGTTTGTTGCCAAATAAAAAAGCACCCAAAACTAGGCTATGTTTAGTCCTAGCCCAGTTTCAGAGTGTTGCCAAATTAGGGGAAAGTGACCAAGATCTACTTTAAATAACAAAAAAGTTGTACATGGAGTCAAAATAAAGTCTGGGTGTGTTTGGAACTACATAAAAGCCGGATGGAGTCCTAGCCCGATTTTGTACTAAACCGCTTTTTTGTACCAGCCTCTCCCTCCAAATTCAAAAGAAAACTATTTTAGATGTCATATTTTGGCCAATGAAAACAGGGCCAGATCTGGCCCTTTTGTTTGTCAAACAAAACATCTTTCAAAACTGGACCAGGTTTGAACCTGGCCCAGTTTTGAAAAATTGCCAAACACACCCTAAAGTTGCCAACACAAAAATGTCATAACAGAAAGAACTAGGAAAAACATGGCGATCTAGAATGCGCCTCCATATATTACACTGATTATAAGCTAAGATCAGAAACAGTTAGAAGGGAGAATGACTTCAACAAGAGCAGCGCTGAGTAGTGTAGAACGTGAACTCCAGCTGGAGGCAAAATTCTAGTCCAACCTGCATGCTGATTTGGTGTTATCCGAGAGCGGGAGTACAAATTCTGTCGGAAAACGTTTGAGACCATTAATTTGTTTACTACTCTCAGATTCGCTCCAAATGATAAAGCCGCACCCATGAAGTACGAACTGGGCCCAAGCAAACACAGCTTGTTTCGGAAGCGATCATTTTCCAATTCTTTAAGAAATGCATGTGTTGATGGAAGAATATATGGATTTGGATTCTTTTTGTCAAAAAAAAGTAGTGAAGCGATCATTATTTTAAATATCAAATATTTTATTAGGGGATGATTATGATTCAAAACAAAATCGCCATTAGAGTTCCATGACCCAAACTGCCTAGCAATTAGATTTCTGAACTATAAATATGTCATATTTCAGAAAAACACCATCAACAAAAACTTTGTGATGGTTGTTAAACTTTTGAATGAGTTTGTTTTTTCCTTAAAAAGGGGGGGAAAGAAAAGAAAAGAAAAAACACAATCAACTTCTTTTTTTAGATAAATTTGAGACCTAGACCCAAATAATTTCATTAAAAAGATAATAATGAAACAAGATATAGAGGGCGTTTGAGACGGCTTATTTTTTGGTCAAACTAGCTTTTAAGCTAGCTTTTTCATTTCTACCTGTTTGGTAAAATACAAAATAAGTTAGCTTATAAGTCACATTTTAAAAAGCTGGTATACCTCAGCTTTTGAAAAACTAACTTATAAGCTCACCTAAATAAGCTGGGTTTGACCAAACAAATTACTATACTATCCAAATAATTTTTATAAATTTTTTATCATAAAAGTCAAATGCCACTAAAAGCTAGATAACTTATAAGCTTCAAAAAATAAGCTTTCCCAAACACCCTCATAGACTAGGAAGACTGAAAACACCATCACTGTGAGATATGTGGCTTCTACCCACTTATTCAACACTTAGCTAATACAAAACTAAAACCCTCAACTTATTCAATTACGCCAACAGAGCCTGCGCTTGCTTCTCATATTTAAACCCTATTTTCTTGGAAGTGTCCGCAGACCAAACAGCAATCCCATGAAGTTTCCCCTCTGATTTCAGCTTCTTGCAAGCTCTAAAAAACCCATTTCCAGGCTTCAATCCTCCACTATCATCAGTCGCAAAACTCGCCAAAAGCTTACCTCCATACTTTGAGCTCAAACTATCAAATTGTCCCATAAACTTAGTGACAGTTGTTTTCTTACTCAACGAATAGAACTGATAGTTAACATAGTCAATAACATGTCCATATCTCCTCCACAGTTCCAGGAAATGGGTCTGATCTTGATCGTCGTTGTATGGCGCTATCGAAGCGAAGGATATAACGCCATTCTTAATTCTTTAGGGTTGTGATTAGTTTACCGATGCATTCTGCGAACGTGTTGGGGTTTGATTTGAATTGTTCATAGTCGATGTCAATGCCATCGAAATGGTATTGTTTGATTATTTTGGTTAGGGATGAGACTGCGTTGTCGATCCAGGAGTCGACGGATGAGGCGTGGAAGTAGACGGGGATTTGTTTTTCGGTGATGGTGGATCCGGCGAGGCTGACGCCGACTCGGACGTTGCGATGTTTTTGCTTGATGAGAGAAACCTGAGGTAGGGATCATAACCCCGTTATTTCATTAATAAGAACTTAACGAAACATTACAAAGGATAAAGCATGCTGAAGTAAGAAATTAATAAAAGGGCACATAATGAAAGGGTTAATTACAGATAGGTCCCCTTTAAAAAACTTCCTGTGATTCTATTATTGCAGATAGAACCCTCCGTGATTCTTTGTTACTTTTTACCCTCAAAGAAAGCAAAATTATTTTATGAAAACAGACCTTCTGAGGGTAAAAGAGTCAAAAACTTCACTTAGGGGGTCTATCTGCAATTGGCAGTGATACAGGGGGTCTATCCACAATTAACCCAAGAAAAAAAAGAGAAACTGCTTTGAGTAAGGGGGAGCTGTACCACTGCCAATAGATAAGAATAAATTTCATAAAAACCCCAAATACATATGTTAACCTCTTGAAAGGAGATAAAATGGATAAGAATAAATTTTTTGTATGTGTTCCCCATCACATTACCAACTATGAGTATGGAGGGAAACACCTGACCCTATTTACTCAAATACATATGTTAACCTCTTGAAAGAAAGAGAAAATAGATAAGAATAAATTTCATAAATTGACACATTTTGATATAAAAGTTTGGAAATATCACTTTAACCTCCGAAGTTTTTTAGATAACTCCCAAAAGTAGAGGATTGGCTAAAAACAGAATTAAAAAATGCAAAAGTTTTGGGTGTTGAGTGACATTTCCTAAATATTTGGGGGTTATCACAAAATTGACCAAACTCCTTGTGGGGTTTAGTGAAATTTACCCAATAAATTTAACTACAGACGAGATATACCTGAGAAGGAGTGAGGCTGCCAGTCTGCCAAAAAGGGTGGAAATGGCCGTTATTTGGAATCGGATGATTCTCAGAGGTGGTGTAGTCTATGGCAAATGAAACCAAGAAGTGGAAATCAACATTAGGGTTTATTGGGACATCGGTGAACTTAACGCCATTGAACTCGGCACCAATGTACTCTGCAAAAACTCGACGTTCTGCATGTGCAAAGGACGGGGACGAAGAAAGGAAGGCGAGGAGAGGGAGGAGGAAGAAGAGGAGGAGCTTTGAGGAAGCCATGGGAGCTTGCATTTGGTGAGTGATGGAAAGAGTGTTGTGTATGAGGGTGTATTTATAGTGTGTTGAGGTTCATGCATGAGCTTGTGTAGGGGTGGTAACGATCGAATCGAATCGAATACTAAGGTGTTCGTATTTGTATTTGTTTAAAATTACCGAATTCGAATGCGGACTCTAATATTCATATATGGAGTTTTCGAATTCGAACTTGAATACTTAGTATTTGATAAATATTCATGAATATTCACGAATACTTATCGAATATCAAAGTATATTTATTCCGCTAAAGAATTTAAATTTTAAATGGTATTTAAATCCATAAATAAAAATTATTCATTTATAATATATGATGTATATATATTTAAAATTAAAATTTTATTAGAAAACATATTTAAGATTATTTAAGTCTTAAAATTAGTATTTAAGTCTTAAAATTAGTACATAAAACTTAAGTAGAAATGATAAGTGGGTTAAAAATATGACATCATATGTGCAATAATACAAATAATAAGTGATCAAATTTTAAATGAATATTTGATAGACAAACGAATCGAATATACATCCTGTTAAATTCTATTCGTTAGTAAACTCAAATACTAAAAATATTTGTTTAGTGGTAAATGAACTACCGAATCGAATATGACCGAATAGTTACTCGAATAATTATCGAACTATTTGTTAATTATTTAGTTCATTTGCACCCCTGCTTGTGATTCAATGGGTAGGAACAGAGGCACAGTTTTAGGCTGGATAAAGATTACAAAAAAGTTGCATGTGAAATGATTGGAAGCTGTCACAATCAATTATAATTGAAGTCGGAAAGAAATAGTATTCAAAGTGAGTTTGGCTTCGGCAATCCCTAACAACAACAACAACAAAGATAATGCTATCCGAAATGTTCTGGTGTTGTCCTTGTCTAGTGTTAATGATTCAGCGAAATCGAACCCGGGCGCTCCAGAATCACAGTGATACAGTCAAACCGTCAGATCCAATCCGTTAGAAACAAGTGAGAAGCCCACGTGACTGACAGTTATGGGCTCAGCCCGTGTGCATGAAGGCCGTAAGCCTGTAAACCAAACAGTACCTGAGATAAGATAGGATGTGGTTCTATTTGCATTTGTCCTCCATAACTGTGACCATGGTTCATTACCCAGGAACAAAGGCTAGGATTCAAACACATATAGCCCCCAGTGTTTGAGGCAAAAGCATGAACTTTGATGTATAGGAAGTTAGATAAATTCTTAAAGTTCATCTCGTTCTCCCTTGGATTTTTTAACACAGTCGACCTTGTGGATTATATGCATAATGCGTTTTGCGCTCTATTACAACACAGGTTCTGCCTACGGTTTGATCTCAGTTTAACAAGTTTAAAACAAGATATCAAATGAGCCCCCAGGTAAATAGTCATTATTGTACACAAAACATCTCCTATTACAATCTCAATGAGCTTCAGCTGTACTCACACACAAGGCTGAACGAGCATTATCAAAGATTTTTGCCCCTTGCCCTTTGCATTAAGGTACAAATTATTTTGGAAGTAGATGTTCCCACATAAAGATACGATCACCCATACAAACAACAACCCAAAGAAAGAAAGTGACAGAGCTTAAGTATTTATATTAAATATTAGCAGCAGAAGCCATTTCTTGAGAGGCATAGGATATTGGTGTCATTTTCAAGCCTAGCAGCATATGGAGTTATATGTTACCACATAATAGCGACATAATCGGATCAACGAGCATTGTTCTTGCGAGCCAACTCTCTGGCCATTTCCCGGAGTTCCTCTGGTGATGGGGGTTTAGGACCCTCAGGAGGATACACTACATAAGGCCGCTGCAGAAGAGGGAAAAGAATAATAAGCACTCCGAGAGCAAATAAAAAAAAATGAAGTTATTCTATTCCAAAGTTAAAAGCTTCGTGCACTTGAATGATGTTCTAACTAATTGTATAAATACCTGATCTATCTTTATTACACTGAAATTTGACAATTGAAGGATTGTACCTCGTATTTTGAAATATAAGATCTACTCTTAAAGGAGTAGCTTTAGAAATGGAGATGGATATACCGAAAACTCACTAGGAATGATTAAAATTTCAACAAGTGTGGATAGCCATATCAATATTAGTCTCGAACTCAAATCATCTAACTCTGGTGTAGACAAGTTTCTAGTAACTTACACTTTGCCTTCTACTTAAACAGCCACTTCCATCCGACATAAATTAAAAGGCATTTGCACTAAAATAGCTGTGTCAGAACATGCAGTAAAATGCAGCACATATAATCCAAAAGATCACAGATATATAATGTCATATGAGTCATGACACCAAGTCTCATTTCAGTAGATCAATATAAAACAATCTGATATCACTTCTGTAGGATGAGTGAATTCTGAAGCTTACATAAGAACTTCATATCATGCTTATATAAGACAAGACTGAGTCATGATGTAATGAGCTATTTATCCAGCAATATGAATGACAATTGACAACTATACAAGCTCTACTTGAAGATTCAAAGCCCACTAAAAATTTGGCAGCACATGGGAAACAAAATTGATTCAGTTATTGGAATATCCAAATATTTAGCAAATTACGGAAAATTTTCAGTAAGTATCAGAAAAACAAGATTTTCATGCTTATACATGTGCCCCACTTCTCATTCTTATTCAACATGATCATGTCTAAGCATGACCACATACTCTTCTGCAAATTATTTTCACAAAGAAAAGGGATGATTTAGCTAGAACTAAGTGAACATAACCCCATATGAGTCTAGCTTCATATCCAGTAAGCGAGCTATGAGATCTCCATTTAGTACCATACTTGTCTTTATTATCCACCGGAGACACTCAGGTTACTACGATGATGGTACCTAGAATGACACCCTCATGGATGTAACTATGGAGTTCCGTGAAAGGTCAAGCCTAGCATCGCATCAATAATTTCACAAAACATGAAAGCTGAAGTAGCTAGTAAGAAGCAAATAACAATAGCTAATTATTAAAAATGCATCCAAACTTTCATGAGAAAGTTCCCAAGTCAGATTTTTTGTAAGGTTTAAAATCAAAATACATCTCCAAATAGCACTGCCCAAAAAATAATCAGTTTGAGCCAGTAATCATAGTGGTGTATAATTTATCTTTTAATCCAAAACTTCCCAACCACTGACTAGATTTGGAGGCAATCAATGCAGCAACACATAACTTTTAACTATTGCAATGATAAAGGGATATTTGGCATGGGAAGAACAAATTCAAAATCTTGGAAGAGGAACAAAAGTTAACCTACTCTTAGAGAAAGCAACCTAAGTGTCTCCTATGTATCTCCTAGATCAAAATAGAACATACAACAACCTGCGTATATGACCATCACCTAATTACCAATGGAAGAGGAACCTAAGCATACATAAGGAAGCACACTAAAAATGCTCCTAGAAAAAAAAATGTCCGTGTTTATAAGGAACTACACTATTTTTATTTATCATTGACAGCGTTAGAGTGCCATTAAACTTTTAGTAACTGAGGGGACTATGATCTTCTACTTGATTCTACCTAGAGAATGAATAGGAACTAGAAAGCTACAAAGAAGCATTCCATCATCCACTTCTTCGTTCTCTCCTTGCACCATTTCTTCCTCTTACATCTCTTCTTCTACTCCATTTCCCCCCTCTTCTCCTATCTCACAACATTCTGGAACCACATGAATCTGTAGGCT
Source organism: Asparagus setaceus (assembly GCA_012295165.1). NCBI lineage: Eukaryota > Viridiplantae > Streptophyta > Magnoliopsida > Asparagales > Asparagaceae > Asparagus > Asparagus setaceus. The sequence continues at coordinate 36,364,299 of CM022706.1, forward strand.
GTAGCTGAGTCATGTCATCCCCTCTTTTTAACGAGGGATCTTTCCCACGATCCTTCGGATCATGGGTATCAAACCCCCGGGTGTGGCTAAGAGGCACCCCCAACGCACGGTCTCGGGTATTCTAGAAAATTAAATTCCTGTGTGTATGCTCCCAGGAGAGTCGAACCTAAGACCTTGGAGTACTACTCATAGGTAGCTTACCAACTGTCTCTCATTTTGGCAACCCTATTAGAATGTTAACTAAACGCAGATCCTTCAAATTATCAATCACAGCTAACCTAATCTAGATGGATTCAGATTCTCAAAAATTCTAAATAAAACAAAGCTATAGCTCCTCAGGATTTATATTAGATGTAGATAAATAACTACGTTTCAGAACCAATTTCAAATGTCCCCCAAACAAAATTAGGTTAAAATGGTTTTAATTGGACAAAAATGATAAATTGTTTACAGCTTAGACCGAAACAAAGTTCAATTTACTTCCCTTGCGAAATTTAACAAAATTAGCATAGGGCTGAGAGAGAGAGAGGGGCTTACGAGTCCCATAAGCTTCTGTAGGGTTTTGGACTCGGTGGCGACGGCGTAGGTTAGCGCGATCGGGACGCTAACGTACACCGCGAACTTGGCGATCTCAAGAATCCCTTTCGATGTTCCCAAAGATGACATTTTTCACCTTATCTTTCTTCAATTTTTCGCTGCTAATTTATTCCTCCCTCGATCGATCAAGAACTCAAAATTAATAGTCGGTTGTTTAAGGGACTGTTTAGTATAAAACTCATTTGGTTCTTATCCATCCAAGGAAAGTCTCAACTTTACCAGGCCCACTTAAAACAAAGCAAACCAGGCCATATACAAGGGCCCTATCTGGGCTAAAATTGTGCTCGGTTGTGCTTAAAGCCTCTTGGGCTGGCTATTTGCTAATGAGACGGTCTTATATTTTGTTGGAAAAATGTGCATATAAAAACTGTCAACTTATACCACTACACAAATCATGGAAATTCTATAATTCTCCACAGGGCTATGGAAGAAATTATTCTATTATCAATTAGTAATCATAGTGGAATCAGTAATATCTAAGATATTGACAAAGCAATTAAGATAAATTTATCCTATAAATCCTATAATTATGTTTATGAAAACACCAACGATTTTTCCTTAGACCAAATTTCAGTAATTTTTTCTCCTTATTACTTAAGGTTTGAATAAAACCTAACTTTTCATTTAAAAGCTAAGTATTTCAGTGCACGCAATGCGTGCATGACAACAAAATAAAAAGGTGATTTGTTAGAATTTATTGGATTTTTTTTTAACTTTGAGGATATTTCAGTTGATTTTTCTAAGTGTGAGAATTTCCATAAGTCAACCAAGTGCACGAGTATTTTCATTGTTTTTTTACAAATGGAAACCGGGCCTACATTTTCTTTTATGGACTTAAGCAGCTTGAGCTTTTCTTGATGTGGTCCATTGCTAGTGCTCATTTCTATTGAAGATGCGTGACTACCAAATGAAAAAAAAAAATTTAAAAATTAATGAGGATGCATAATAACCGTCAAAACTACAATAAACAGTTGTTCACTAGAACACTATAATTAAAACTATCATTACAGTTGTGATATTCCTACTTGTAATGATAATACTTTATATATATATTATTCCATTGGACCTAAACTAAGCCAAAAAATTAACAACCGTTGAGAGACACTAAACTACAAAAGAAACACAGACGCGAGTTGGTGTAGGTATCTTCTTCTTGTCTCTACTAGTAAATTAAACATCTTCCAAATTTAAATAAAAATGAGGACCAAGAATTGAAGGAGGCCCATTTCTCTCTACGTGCATGCTGCACAATGCAGGAAAGAGACAATCCGGATGAAGCTGAGGCCTGCTTTTGTCCTTCCTTTATTAGAGATTTTGTTTGGGTGGGGTGATCTGTTGAAATAATGGTGGGATTTCTTTACTAGTTCAAGTATTAATTGTTTATTCCTAAATTATTAATTTGCTTAGAGATTATGGGAAGTAAAAGTATTTACTTTTAAGATTTCAATTGAAATAAATTTGCTTTTCAACAATCGTTACAAGAAGTCCGAGAAATTTATTAAGGAAAATTAATACATAATATAAATATAAATGAAGAGGAAGTAAGAGAAGTGGGAAAAGCATAATTAGAAAGAGGTAAGAATATATACCAGTTAATTGACATAGGAAATCACGTGGTCTTAATATTTGCTAATTTTCTATAGCTATTAGAAATTATCTCCACTATTGTGATAGAAATTATCTCCACTATTAGAAATTATCTTATTTCCTTCCTTTTTATGTTCTTTTGTTGTATATAGGAGCTCTGTCATAGCTCCAAACCTTGTATATTCTATCTACTATCTCTTCCTTGAATACATAGTCTACTTCCTTGTTTCAAAAACCTACGCAAAGATGTGACGGCTAGGGTCCTCTCTGTTAGGAATCTTGACCCCAAGATATGATTGTTTTGATGATAACAAATATTACATATTGTGTGTATTATGTGCTAACATTTGTTTTCTTGAGATTAGAGCTAAATCAACAATAATATTCAAAGAGATACTCAAGACATAAGATGAGTTCAAGGCAATATGAAGCAAAGAAGAAGATATACGTAATTGTCAAAATGTAATTTTACATTTTCTTTGCTTAGAATTATTGTACAAGCCTTGATCACTCACAATACATTCACACACATTAGAGTTTAACAATATAAATCCCTATGTTAACCATTAAAGTTTATAGATAAAGAATAAGTCTTAAATAGTTCATATATCTCATATTGACCCCTTAGTAGTCGACCAATAGGTTTTATAGTCGACTACATGCACACAGTCAAAATATAAGTTTACGTATTTTCTGAGTAGTAGACTAATAGTCGAGTAGTAGACTAATAGTCATAGTAGTCGACTAATGACCAAAGTAGTCGACTACTAAGAAATTATCGACTTCACGAATCTGTTTTGACTCGAGTAGTCGACTACTATGAGTTATAGTCGACTACAAAGACAGTTTTATTTGTTTGAAATTTGAATACTTGACAGTTTATAGTTGTTGTGTATGTTTTAGGTTTTGAAAACTTGTCTTTTCAAGAGCTATAAATAGAAAAACGTCGAGAAAACAAAAAGAAGTTTTGCACTTATAAGATCAAACTTTGTGCAAATTCAAGAGGCCAAAATTCATATTTTGCCTAAGAGTTAGAGTTCAAATAGCCTATGTTCTTGATCATTTCCTACTAATTATTTAGGCATATTTCAGAGAGTAAAACCTATAGCCATAGTGAGAATCACATTCACATCCACTTCAAGGCTTATAGGAGTTTTGTACTTTTATTTAAAGGAAGTTTCTCGGGTTTGAGAGGTGCGATCTCTTGGTGAAGAGATTATTTACAATTGGCATGGTCTTGTCAATTGGTGTTGCAATTGCATGGGCTTGCAAATTGGACAGTTTGCCTTTGATTTTGTAAGGTTTCAAAATCATAGTGGAAACTCTCAAGCGGGATTTGCTTGGGGAATTTGGATGTACAGGGAGGTGGAACCAAGATAAATCTCTTGTGTTTGTGATGTTCAATTTCTGAGATTGTTGCTATTCTTTCCTTGCAATTTATAATCTACTTTGCAATTTTTATAAAACACTATTCACCCCCCTTCTAGTGTTTAGTGTGTTTAAGTGTGATCAGATCTACAATCCTACATTTGGTATCAGAGCAAGGTTGAAAGATGGCATCGTTAAATACATCACAATTCAAGGAAGGACATTCCACACAACGACCACCACTATTCGATGGCACGAATTACAATTACTGGAAGTGCCGAATGAAGATCTACCTTCAATCTCTTGGATATGAATTATGGAATGTAGTCGAGTCTGAAATTCCTAGACCAACCACTCCATACTCTGAATGGACAATTGTTGAAAAGGCAAATGTGAATCTCAACTCAAAGGCCATGAATGCTTTATTTTGTGCCTTGGACAAGAACGAATTCAATCGAGTGTCTACCGCTACATCAGCACATCAAATTTGGCATACATTAGAGGTAACACACGAAGGTAAAAATAAAGTTAAAGAATCTAAAATCTCTGTTCTTGTGCACAGGTTTGAGTTATTCAAAATGAAAGAACATGAGACGATCACTGAAATGATCACAAGATTCACTGACATCACCAACTCATTAATTGGACATGGAAAAGAATATACACAATTGGAGATGGTGAGAAAAGTTCTTCGTGCACTCACACCGAATGGGAGAAAAAGATGACCGAATTGAAGAAGCCAATGATCTCTCAACACTTACTCTAGAAGATCTCGTTGGGAATCTAATGGCATATGAAGTACAACTTCAAGATAGAAGAGAAATAGAACAACCGAGAAGAAAATTCTTGTCTTCAATACATCTTAGACAATGAAGAATCAAATGGAGATGATGAAGACATTGATGCTCTCAAGAAAATTCAAAAGTTCCTCATACAAAGTAAGTATAAAAAGATTAAAGATACTAACAAAATTTTATATGTTATGAATGTAATAAGCGGGACACATGAAAAGGATTGTCCTCTTCTAAAGTCAAAGTCAAAGTTCAACAAGTTAAAAGATAAGAAGAAGAAGGCTTTGGCAATGACATGGGATGATAGCGATGCATCCTCTTTCGAAGAAGAAGAAGAACAAAAGAGGAATCCGCTCACATGTGCTTCATGGCACAAGAAGATGAGGTATGCAATAATATTAATAATGAAGAATTATTAGAAGCATTCAATGAATTTTATGTTAAATTTAAGGATTTGAAGTCTAATTATAAGTTATTGAAAAATGAAAATGAAAAATTAAACTTAGAATTAGTGACTTCAAATTCTTCACAAGTTGAAAATTTAAATGAACTAAATAATAATTTATTTTCTGAAAATAAATCATTGACTAGTATTTATCTAAAATCGGATGTAATAATTTGATAACTCAGTATTTCAGATTTAGATAAAGAAATAGGTTCATTTAAAGTTAAAAATGAAGAGTTATCTTTAAATATTAACAAATTTAACAAAGATAAAGAAAACTTGACTAATTTATTATATTTTCAAAAGTCTTCTAACCAAAAGTTTGGATTAGGATGTGTTCATAAGAAAAATGAATATGATAATAGGACACATTATGCATCATGTCATAAAATATCTTTACATATGAAATCTATGTTCATTTGGGTACCTAAAGATACATGCTTACATGATAGAAATGTGTATATTACAAATTTTAAGAAAAACATATGCAATTCTAAAAATTATGTTTATATTAATAGATGGAAACCAAATTCCTCGTGGATTTGGATTCCTAAAGGCTAATCTTTTGAATCTAAATAAAAGGGTACCTATACTTACATGATTATTTTTCAGGTACTCTAAAAATGGAAAGGATACAAGATATGCATATATTATTTTTGCTAATGACAAAGGGAGATATATAGAAAAATTTTAAATTTAAATTTTTAATGCTTTGATCTGGGGAGTAAAAGATTTTTTAATTAATAATTTCATACAGGGGATTAAAATTTTTCATATATATATTAACAAAATATATTTGTCATCATCAAAAGGGGAGAATGTTAGGAATCTTGACCCCAAGATATGATTGTTTTGATGATAACAAATATTACATATTGTGTGTATTATGTGCTAACATTTGTTTTGCAAGATTAGAGCTAAATCAACAATAATATTCAAAGAGATACTCAAGACATAAGATGAGTTCAAGGCAATATGAAGCAAAGAAGAAGATATACGTAATTGTCAAAATGTAATTTTACATTTTCTTTGCTTAGAATTATTGTACAAGCCTTGATCACTCACAATACATTCACACACATTAGAGTTTAACAATATAAATCCCCTATGTTAACCATTAAAGTTTATAGATAAAGAATAAGTCTTAAATAGTTCATATATCTCATATTGACCCCTTAGTAGTCGACCAATAGGTTTTATAGTCGACTACATGCACATGAGTCAAAAATATAAGTTTCTGTATTTTACAGAGTAGTAGACTAATAGTCAGAGTAGTAGACTAATAGTCATAGTAGTCGACTAATGACCAAAGTAGTCGACTACTAAGAAATTATCTGACTTCACAGAATCTGTTTTGACTCAGAGTAGTCGACTACTATGAGTTATAGTCGACTACAAAGACAGTTTTATTTGTTTGAAATTTGAATACTTGACGCTTTATAGCTGTTGTGTATGTTTTAGGTTTTGAAAACTTGTCTTTTCAAGAGCTATAAATAGAGAAAAACGTCGAAAACAAAAAGAAGTTTTGCACTTATAAGATCAAACTTTGTGCAAATTCAAGAGGCCAAAATTCATATTTTGCCTAAGAGTTAGAGTTCGAAATAGCCTATGTTTTGATCATTTCCTACTAATTATTTAGGCATATTTCAGAGAGTAAAACCTATAGCCATAGTGAGAATCACATTCACATCCACTTCAAGGCTTATAGGAGTTTTGTACTTTTATTTAAAGGAAGTTTCTCTCGGTTTGAGAGGTGCGATCTCTTGGTGAAGAGATTATTTACAATTGGCATGGTCTTGTCAATTGGTGTTGCAATTGCATGGGCTTGCAAATTGACAGTTTGCCTTTGATTTTGTAAGGTTTCAAAATCATAGTGGAAACTCTCAAGCGGGATTTGCTTGGGAATTTGGATGTACAGGGAGGTGGAACCAAGATAAATCTCTTGTGTTTGTGATGTTCAATTTCTGAGATTGTTGCTATTCTTTCCTTGCAATTTATAATCTACTTTGCAATTTTTATAAAACACTATTCACCCCCCTTCTAGTGTTTAGTGTGTTTAAGTGTGATCAGATCTACAATCCTACACTCTCCCTACTCTTAGGTTTTTTGGGTTATTTGGAGGGTGATTTTTTTTTTGGACTTTTGTCTTCAAGGTTGAGATAGGTGCTTTTGGATCTTAATGCAAATGAACAGGGAATCTTACCCTGTTTTTTCTCTCAAAAAAAAAAAAAGAATTTTATTAGTTCAATCCAACTTCAAGATCAATTAATACTGCGTTAAATCACCAGTTACCTCTATTGTTAAAAGTGAGAAAACTTAAATGGAATTAATTAGTTTCTAATAGGCATAAAACATGTAAGAAGTTAGTGATATAAAATACTAAGATCTTTTTTATGTCGCGTTAATTTATTATAAGTTATTTTTTTAATAAAAAAACTTGTAGCTGGAGAGAGAGTCAGGGACCGTATCTTCTTTTTCTGGTTAAGATAAAAAATAACGCACTAGGAATAATTTAGTTGTTAGATATTTTTCTTCCATCTCCAATTTCCTGGGACGCTAAATTATTTTTTTTGTAGCAACCTTTAATCTACAAAACATAAGTTATCACTTATCACTCTTTTATGTTCATAATTCAATATTTTATTTTTCATAGTTATACCAAAACGACTGTTGTTATATTTCTTGGACGCTTTTGTAAAAACATAAGTTATTTAGTTATAAGTACATATAAGTCTTAAAATAAAGCTAATAATTCTCCTTAATTCGTTACATGTGGCCTTTTGGTGAGAGGCTAGAGCCAGATTAAAAAAATTTAGCTTGGTGGAGAATAGGCCTAGATCAATAAGGAGAAGATCTGTTCCTTTGGTCTTGACCAAAAAAAAGAGAGTGCATCCACCAAGAACTTACATATTATTATTGAGTCCAAAAAACAAAAACGTACATATTATATTATAGTCATATCAAACGATTTGCTCGACGTTATTTTTAAAATAAAGTATTCATGCTACTGTTGGAAGCATTATAAACTCTGCTTCACATGTCAAATATCTAGGTTTTTTTTATTTGACTGTATATATTTGAATGAATAATGGCCACTCTGTAAAAATTAATGGGCCCGTTTGGTATTTAATTAGTGAGAACTTTATATTAGTGATGTGGTTTGTTGAGCTGATTTCTTAAAACGAAGGGGAAAAAAGAAAAAAGAGGAAAAAGAGATGGGGGCAAAAAAAAAAAGGGATTTTCCTTTGTAAATCTAACTACCCCCATGTACACTTTAATTAAATGAAAGACAAAATAAAATGGTTCTTGCGATTCGCACTCCATGCATTTCTAAAACCTTTAATACAATGCTATCCTTCCCAACCACCACCAAAAAAAAAACCTTTAATACAGCAAATTTATGGGGATTATAGTTGTATATACAGTACTGTATTGCTATCTAGATGTTGTTTCAACTACTAATGTTGAAAACTTATTATTTATTAATCTAATGGATGGATCTCAAATTATATTTTTAAATTATTAAGTATTATCAATACTTCTTAATATTAGTTTATATAAATTTCTCAACCATAAGCATGAGAAAACATCGTAACTTTCGGTGATGTGAATATGATTAAGTTATATGTTCTAATATTGTTAGAATATAAAAATATAGCCCTTAATTCTCACACCACATCTTCAGAAGTTTTGAAGTAATAGTTACAGAGACTTTAAGATGGTATCAGAGTAACCCAGTTCAAATCTCACGCACGAATTTAAAGCTAATTTTCTATAAAAAAATTGACATCGTTGCATGAGTTTAGATTTCGACTCATAAAAAGAGCGCTCAATCCTAGAGTTTTGATCTAATGATTAGAGGGCGCGCCTCTAATTACTGAATTTTCAACTGTATATGTTGAAGAGGTCGGGACAATATAATCTTCTAAACATTGTATATCTAACCAAATGTACTCAACTTTTTTCTGCTAATTGGACCTTTGAAGACCTTATAACTTATTTTGATATCAACCCTTCATCCTTCACAAAATGACATTGGATCCTCGCGTGGGTGATGATGTTACTTAATTTCTAGCTAGCTTGTCCTTAATACCATTTTCTTTAACTATCATTTTTAAATCATATGATCACTATCATGATAGCTGAAATATTAGCTTAAACTATCACAGTGATAGTGAGAGGAAAATCTATGCTCTAGATGCGCATTGGATCCTACTCTATAGTGAATCAATATCTTCTTAATTAGTTTGTGGCTGAATTAAAAGCTAACATCAAGTCTAAATGACAACTAGGGTGCTATATATTTTTGATATCAAGTTGTCCTACCGTATGTCTCAAAGGCTATCTTAATATTCTTTACCCTTAAAATGCGTTTTAATCTAATAATTGTTGAGGAGCATAAATTATTTATTCTAAAATTTGACTCTAAAAATTTGTCCACAAAGAGTTTGATTGGTGTGAGATGATAATATAAGGGACACCAGAGATTTAATGACCTAGCTAGTGAAATTCCTATTCCTGATCAATTTCTTTATGTACTTTTTCCACCTCAAAGATCTTAACTCTGAATTTGTATTTCATAATATTATTGATATATACTACTTCAAGACAACCCATGAAATTATTAGATAGAATCATTTACGGACAAATTTCATTTGCTCGTCAAACCACGTCACTCTTACATTTTTCCTGTCAATATTCAAGTGTACTAGATCATTATAATTTTCCTTTTTTGAACTCTAGCTAGTTACTAGTACATTATAGTCACTTTCCTAAAGAAGGAGATGAAATTTACAACACTTGCCCTTGAAAAATATCTACCAATTAACATCACATAGTGTTCACTTTTGTTTGTCTACTTCCCAACTGCAGTGCTTCCATTGTTGGACATTAACATAGTTAATCATGACACCAACAACAACAACAATAAAATTAGAGAAGCACTAAGCCGAATATTGATAAATAAATGCAGCTAGGTATCCAAACTATTGAGGACCAAATTAATAATCTTTATATTATTACTGTTGTTTATATAATGACAATGTTGGGCGCGCGGACCGCGGAACCGTCGAGAGAAACCACCACAAACGATAGCAAAAACACAATAAAAGAGTAAAGACACGAGATTTACGTGGTTCGGCAAGTTGCCTACGTCCACGGGGTAAGGAGGGGGGATTTTCACTAATAGAAAGAGAGAATACAAATTAGGATTACAAGTTCTCACAAAGAAACCCTAAAAACAAACCTCTCAATCTCTCAAAAGATCTCCTCTCCAAAGATGCACCAAAACTCTCTCAAAGGCTGCTCCAAAACGTGCTTCTTAACTTCCAAATAATCAGGTTTAGGGTTATATATAAACTCTAAACGAACCGGGTTTAAAACCAAACCCGTTTTCTGAATCTGCCCAGATTAGTCGACTACTACATCATATTAGTCGACTACAATCTGATTAGTCGACTACAATACAGATTAGTCGACTACTACATCATATTAGTCGACTACAATACGATTAGTCGACTACAATCTGATTAGTCGACTACTACATCATATTAGTCGACTACTACATCATATTAGTCGACTACTACATCATATTAGTCGACTACAATACCTAGTAGTCGACTCTTGAACTGGCTGTCTTGTGCATGTTTTGTGCATGTTCTACAATTCTCCACCTCGTACATCATTTGATTCACCTCAAATTTTGGGCGAACACCGAAGAACACCAAGAACATCTAGAGATCACCATTAGCCAATCCGGGCCAATCCAGTGCGTCACTACACCGCGACGCTTCACTTCTCCAGGGATCAAGCTCACCGTAGTTCACCTCAAATCATCTCCACCTTACCCATTACGCCCAAGGGCCATGCCCTCTTGGGCAAATCAACAGTGATATGAAGCAAGTCCAAGCAATGCTTAAACTTACTACCGTGACCACCTTGGTTAACATGTCATTTGGATTCTCATTCGTGTGCACCTTCATGAGAGAAATATCACCTTCCTCTATGACATCCGCACAAAATGATACGACATCGATATGCTTGGTACGAGCATGATGAACTGATTCTTCGCCAAGTGAATTGCACTCATTTGTCACACCACAAGTTCACGTTTTCTGCTCAATCCCCAAATCGTCTAGAAGACTCCACAACCACAATGCTTCCTTCACTCCCTCGCCATGGCCATGTACTCGGCCTCTGTAGTAGAAAGTGCCATTGTAGCTGTAACATCGACGCCAACCGACCGAGCTCCATGTATCTTAAATACATAACGGTAGTAGATCGCCGTCTATCTAGATCGCCGCATAATCGAGTCCACAAACCCGTCAATCGACATGTTTCTCCACCAAAACAGGACCGTATCAGCGGTACCCTTTAAGTACTGAGGACCCACTTCCTTTGCTTCCCGGTCGCCTTTCCGGATTCGCCATGAATCTACCGACCACACTAACGCTGTGAAATATGCAGTGTACACACCATTGCATACATTAAACCGCCAACCGCACTAGCATAGGGAACACGCTCCATGTGCCTTCTCTTCATTTGTAGTGGGAGATTGATTACCGAAAGCCTAAAGTGTGGAGCCAATGGAGTCACCACCGACTTAGCACTTTGCATCCCGAACCTCGCGATCACCCGGCTCTATGTAGCCCTTCGACTCAAGAACAATCGTCGATTAGCGGCTCTCTTCTAATCTCCATACCCGGTATTTTCCTAGCGGCACCCATGTCCTTCATCTCGAACTCTTCACCAAGTTGAGATTTCAACCTATCTATCTCCACCCCGCTCTTAGAAGCAATAAGCATGTCATCCACATACAAAGAAGATAGATAAAATTACCTCATGAAGCTTCGAATGTAAACACAACAATCATGATCGCCGGGAAAATCCATGCTTCAAAGATAAAGGAGTCAAATCGCTTGTACCATCACGGGAGATTGCTTTAATCCATACGTTGACTTCCTCAAGCGACACACATGATTCTCCTTATCCTCAACCTTGTAGCCCTCGGGTTGATGCATGTAGATCTCTTCATCCAAGTCTCCGTGCAAGAAATTTGTTTTAACATCGAGTTGATCGACTCAAAATCACCATGAGCAACAATACTCAATAGCACCGAATAGAAGTATGTTTCACCACGGAGAAAATATCTCATTGTAATCCACACCCTCTTTACGTGCAAAACCCTTAGCCACTAACCTCGCCTTGTATCTTACACCACCGAGCTCGAAAGATCTTCCTTTCTTTTATACACCCACTTACAACCAATAGCTTTTCTTCCTACGGGCAATGGGACCACCTCCCATGTTTGTTCTTCCAAGAGATTCCATCTCTTCCTCCATCGCAGCCCAACCAACTCTCACTATCCTTGTCCCGAATAGCTTCCTTGAAGGAGACCGGCTCGTCCTCCTCCACCCAGAGTGCGTATTCAACCATATTAGCTTGCCCATAGTGCTTTAGGGGTTGATCAGCCCCGGCTTCATGCTTGTATGCTCGCTTTGGCCTAGTGGAAGCCAAATTATCCACGAGCTGTTGTTGTAGTGCATGTGTATTTTCTGCTGAACCTCCTCTGCTCAAGCTCATCATCTCCCCGACTTCCCACTTGAGCACGATTAGAACCTAGTTGGTCTTTAGGTTCTATTTCAATAACCCGAGACTTAGAAGTCTCACCACCATAACACCATCATCCTTGGACCCCTAGCAATCATGGATTTCTCATCAAAGGTAACATCCTGTGACCACGAACTTTGAATCTTCCAGACACCAAAGGCGATAGCCTTTACGCCTTTGCATATCCCAAGAATATTGCCTTCTTGGCCCTCGTCAAGCTTTCCCTCGTTGGCGTGATAGTAGGCCAATCGGTGACTCGACATTCAACCGAGGCTCGCCAATCAGCCAGACTCGACATTCAACCGAGGCTCGCCAATCAGCGAGACTCGACATTCAACCGAGGCTTCGCCAGCGGCGAGACTTCGACATTCAACGAGGCTTCGCCAATCAGCGAGACTTCGACATTCAACGAGGCTTCGCCAATCAGCGAGACTCAACATTGGCGAGGTTCGCCAATCAGCGAGACTCAACATTGGCGAGGTTCGCCTATAGCAGTGAACCTCGACATCCAACCGAGGTTCGCCAATCAGCGAGACTCGACATTCAACCGAGGCTTCGCCAATCAGCGAGACTTCGACATTCAACCGAGGCTTCGCCAATCAGCGAGACTCAACATTGGCGAGGTTCGCCAATCAGCGAGACTCAACATTGGCGAGGTTCGCCAATCAGCGAGACTTCGACATTCAACGAGGCTTCGCCAGCGGCGAGACTTCGACATTCAACCGAGGCTCGCCAATCAGCCAGACTCGACATTCAACCGAGGCTCGCCAATCAGCGAGACTTCGACATTCAACCGAGGCTCGCCAATCAGCGAGACTTCGACATTCAACCGAGGCTCGCCAATCAGCGAGACTTCGACATTCAACGAGGCTTCGCCAATCAGCGAGACTCGACATTCAACCGAGGCTCGCCAATCAGCGAGACTTCGACATTCAACCGAGGCTCGCCAATCAGCGAGACTCGACATTCAACCGAGGCTCGCCAAGCGGCGAGACTTCGACATTCAACGAGGCTTCGCCAATCAGCGAGACTTCGACATTCAACGAGGCTTCGCCAATCAGCGAGACTCGACATTCAACCGAGGCTCGCCAATCAGCGAGACTCAACATTGGCGAGGTTCGCCAATCAGCGAGACTTCGACATTCAACGAGGCTTCGCCAGCGGCGAGACTTCGACATTCAACGAGGCTTCGCCAGCGGCGAGACTTCGACATTCAACCGAGGCTTCGCCAATCAGCGAGACTCAACATTGGCGAGGTTCGCCAATCAGCGAGACTCGACATTCAACCGAGGTTCGCCAATCAGCGAGACTCAACATTCAGGCGAGGTTCGCCTATAGCAGTGAACCTCGACATCCAACCGAGGTTCGCCTATAGCAGTGAACCTCGACATCCAACCGAGGTTCGCCTATAGCAGTGAACCTCGACATTCAACCGAGGCTCGCCAAGCAGCGAGACTCGACATTCAACCGAGGCTCGCCAAGCAGCGAGACTCGACACTCAGACGAGGCTCGCCAAGCAGCGAGACTTCGACATTCAACGAGGCTTCGCCAATCAGCGAGACTTCGACATTCAACCGAGGCTCGCCAATCAGCGAGACTCGACATTCAACCGAGGCTCGCCAAGCAGCGAGACTTCGACATTCAACCGAGGCTCGCCAATCAGCGAGACTTCGACATTCAACCGAGGCTCGCCAATCAGCCAGACTCGACATTCAACCGAGGCTTCGCCAATCAGCCAGACTCGACATTCAACCGAGGCTCGCCAATCAGCGAGACTTCGACATTCAACGAGGCTTCGCCAATCAGCGAGACTCAACATTGGCGAGGTTCGCCAATCAGCCAGACTCGACATTCAACCGAGGCTTCGCCAATCAGCGAGACTCAACATTCAGGCGAGGTTCGCCAATCAGCGAGACTCGACATTCAACCGAGGCTCGCCAATCAGCGAGACTCGACATTCAACCGAGGCTCGCCAATCAGCGAGACTCGACATTCAACCGAGGCTCGCCAATCAGCGAGACTCGACATTCAACCGAGGCTCGCCAATCAGCCAGACTCGACATTCAACCGAGGCTCGCCAATCAGCCAGACTCGACATTCAACCGAGGCTTCGCCAATCAGCGAGACTTCGACATTCAACCGAGGCTCGCCAATCAGCGAGACTCGACATTCAACCGAGGCTCGCCAATCAGCGAGACTCGACATTCAACCGAGGCTCGCCAATCAGCGAGACTTCGACATTCAACGAGGCTTCGCCAGCGGCGAGACTTCGACATTCAACCGAGGCTCGCCAATCAGCGAGACTCAACATTGGCGAGGTTCGCCAATCAGCGAGACTTCGACATTCAACGAGGCTTCGCCAGCGGCGAGACTTCGACATTCAACCGAGGCTTCGCCAATCAGCGAGACTCAACATTGGCGAGGTTCGCCGATCAGCGAGACTCAACATTCAGGCGAGGTTCGCCAATCAGCGAGACTCAACATTCAGGCGAGGTTCGCCTATAGCAGTGAACCTCGACATCCAACCGAGGTTCGCCTATAGCAGTGAACCTCGACACTCAGACGAGGCTCGCCAATCAGCGAGACTCGACATTCAACCGAGGCTCGCCAATCAGCGAGACTTCGACATTCAACGAGGCTTCGCCAATCAGCGAGACTCGACATTCAACCGAGGCTCGCCAATCAGCGAGACTCGACATTCAACCGAGGCTCGCCAATCAGCGAGACTCGACATTCAACCGAGGCTCGCCAATCAGCGAGACTCGACATTCAACCGAGGCTCGCCAAGCAGCGAGACTCGACACTCAACCGAGGCTTCGCCAGCGGCGAGACTTCGACACTCGAACGAGCTCGCCAATCAGCGAGACTTCGACATTCAACCGAGGCTCGCCAATCAGCGAGACTTCGACACTCGAGCGAGGCTTCGCCAATCAGCGAGACTCAACATTCAGGCGAGGTTCGCCTATAGCAGTGAACCTCGACATCCAACCGAGGTTCGCCTATAGCAGTGAACCTCGACACTCAGACGAGGCTCGCCAATCAGCGAGACTTCGACATTCAACCGAGGCTTCGCCAGCGGCGAACTTCGACACTCGAACGAGCTCGCCAATCAGCGAGACTCGACATTCAACGAGGCTTCGCCAATCAGCGAGACTCGACATTCAACCAGGCTCGCCAAGCGGCGAGACTTCGACACTCGAACGAGCTCGCCAATCAGCGAGACTTCGACATTCAACCGAGGCTTCGCCAAGCGGCGAGACTTCGACACTCGAGCGAGGCTTCGCCAATCAGCGAGACTTCGACGATAACCGAGGCTTCGCCAGCGGCGAGACTTCGACACTCGAACGAGCTCGCCAATCAGCGAGACTTCGACATTCAACGAGGCTTCGCCAATCAGCGAGACTTCGACATTCAACCGAGGCTTCGCCAATCAGCGAGACTCGACACTCGAGCAGGCTTCGCCAATCAGCGAGACTTCGACATTCAACGAGGCTTCGCCAAGCGGCGAGACTTCGACACTCGAGCAGGCTTCGCCAGCGGCGAGTTCGACATTTAGACAAGACTTGCTCAAGAGGCGGGCTCAACCTCAACCGAGGTTCGCCAATCGGTGACTCGACATTCAACCGAGGCTCGCCAAGCGGCGAGACTTCGACATTCAACGAGGCTTCGCCAATCAGCGAACTCAACATTGGCGAGGTTCGCCAATCAGCGAGACTCAACATTGGCGAGGTTCGCCGTTCTGCAGCGGCGCCATGACATTAGCAATCGACAATCACTGCGGCGCCGCTCCTTTGTAGCAAGCACGAGGCCATTGTCGAACTCGAACTGACATTTGGTAGCCACGACACGATGGGAGGGTCATTAACCCTCGATGAGAGTGACAACAGGGTCAATCACACCCCTCAAGCCCACATAAATAATTGAAAAGCCCAACAAAGGCGGCGAGGGTGTGGCGAAATTTGAAGAAGAGAGAATTTTGGAGATCAACACTTGTGCACACAAGAGATCGAGCTCATCTTCAACCTTGGTCCGATCACAACGGAAGCTTAACCTCGACTCGAGCATCGAGTGAAGCATCCTATCGCCACCAGAACCCATACAAAGAGGAGTCAAATCAACCTCCTCTTCCTCATGTCGAGAGAATTTGATTGTAATACACACATTCGATCAATAAACATTTTTCGACCCTACGTAAGATGGCGACCACGATGGGAGCAACCATTCATTCCGATGAACTGGTGGTGGCGCAATCGACAAGATTGCGGTTGGAACCGAGGTTCGACCTTGGTCATCGAGTTGATCGGGGTAAATGCGAGTTCCTCTCCTCAGGGGCATCTAGCCCGGTGCGGTACGCAAGTGTCGTCGAGTCTCGTATGAGACTTCAGCCCCGTGGCTTTGTTGAATCCTCGAGTGAACCTCGGCGGCGACCTCTGTCTCTCAGGGCGAGGCTCCAAAAGCTAGCCGGCGAGGCTAAGAAGTGGGTTGTTAAACAACCCAAGTCAACCGGATGTTATTAGCCAAGTTTTGGCTTACGGCGAGCCTTGCTCGCCTATGGGGACCGAGCCTACTAGCGGTTCCCTATCGGTGCGCCGGAACAACGTCGTGGCGAGAACCAAGCTCGCCGATGTGCTCGAGCTTTGGTCTCGTTGGACGGATTTCACTATCGTCCGAAGAAAGCCAGCGAACCTCGTCATCATCAAGAGGTTCATTGAAGCGAGCGGCATTAAGCCTGCTGCGAGCCTCGTCCAAGTGGCGAACCTCGCCTACAACGTGGGGTCCCCTCAAGAAATGGCGAACCTCGCCTACAACGCGAGGTTCCCTTGAAAAGAGGTGAACCTCGTCTGCTTAGCGAATCTCGCCAGCAACAAGATGAACGTCGCCCATGCTGCGAGCCTCGTCAAAGTGGCGAACCTCGCCTACAACGCGAGGTTCCCTTGAAAAGAGGTGAACCTCGTCTGCTTAGCGAATCTCGCCAGCAACAAGATGAACGTCGCCCATGCTGCGAGCCTCGTCAAAGTGGCGAACCTGCGCCTACAGCGAGGTCCCCTTGAAAGAGGTGAACCTCGTCGCTTAGCGAATCTCGCCAGCAGCGTGATGAACGTCACTCTGTCGACGAACCTCGTCATGGCAAGCGTAAAACGGCGAACCTGCGTCAGCGGGAGGGCCATTCGAGCGGATGAACCCGGCTCGGATGGCGAACCTCGCCATAAGCTTCGCCGCCAGAGCCAAGGGAAGTGGCAACCTCGCCAGGTTCGCCAAACCCGACTCGGGAAGCCCCTCTCACGCGAGGCTCATTTTTCGGAATCAACTGGGGGTACACCCACTTCCGATCTCCGTGATTATCTCACCGCATAGCGCGATGCCAATCAAATCGGTCTCACGCTGCTTTGTGAAGCTCATCTCCGCAATGCGCGCCCAATGTTCATCCACGCATCAACCTTCGGTTTTTGAGCGGTCATCTGACCCGTCAACTAGACGAAGGCGGTTCCACCGTAAAAGGCAAGCGGCCCGCGAGGGTCATGGAGTAACCATTAACATGGTTGGAAGAGGCGGGGCGAGACCGATGGCGATCACGAATCGTCGACCCGAGTACTCCCAGTCTCTGGCGCATTAATCAATAGTCAAAGCCTATCGAAGCACCGTCTTCGCACAGGCGGCAATCCCGTTTGATTATAGCCGGTTGGTAGGGTCCTTCGAAGAATTGGAGAACTCGCCATCGCTACATCTCAACCTTCAAATCGCGATTTGGTGTCGGGCGGTGTCCTCATGGCGAGCGAAGAAGAGATGACACGAAGAATCGAAGAGCAACAAGCTACTATTCTTGCGCAACAAGAATCTATCAGACGCTTAGAGATGATGATGGAGAAAGTTGTGGGCAAGAAGAAGATGGACGAAGGAGGATCCGGATCGAAGCAAGAAGGCTACGACGGGGATCATGATGTTCACTCAATGTCATCTAAGCGAATCGAATCTGCGTCTGAAAGAAGCGGGATCATATGTTGCGGGATTTCCAAAAGCAGCTGGACGAAACTCCAAGGGCAATCTAAGGAGCTGGGGGTGGCAAGGCCATACCCTATAGAATGGGATGATGTCCCATATCCTCCGAAATTCAAGCCACTTAATTTAGTGCAGTTCGACGGAAAAAGCTCTCCGTCACAACACATCTATTACTTCCAAGCGCAAACCGGGCATATAACGGGTAACGATCCTATCATGACCCGGTTATTCATTAGCACTCTTAAGGGAGTCGCCTTCGAATGGTTTCGAAGGTTAGAGCCTGGTTCTATCAGCTCTTGGAAAGATGTGCAGAGGCTTTTTATGGCCCGATTCTTCGATGATGACACTGAGGTGTCTATGGCCACTTTGCTGGTCGAAAAACAAAAGAAGACGGAGTCTGTCAGCACTTTTGTCAAGCGATTCCGGAATCTGTCTTTGCATTCCCGGGACCAGGCCTCGGAAGCGACATTCATCGGGATGTGCAGAGCCAACCTCTCGATCAACATACTTTCAAAGATGGGTGCAGTTGAAGCACACTCTTGGAGAGAATTGGTGAGGCAGGGCGAACAAGTTGAGAACATGCTTGTGAGGATCGAAGCCGAGGAACCCCAGGATTCTCGTCCTAAGAAGGGGGGTAATCAGAACAATTTTATTCCTCAAAAGCAATCGAAGGGAAGGAGACCTTGGTCGTGGAGACCCAACCTACTTGAGACCCTTCAAGCGTAAATCGTGATGTTTCGACACCGTCTTCAAGGAAGTATGATTTTAAGGATGACCAGGTCATACCAATCCTTAAAACTTTACTCAAGATGAACAAGATCACACTTCCGAAATAAGGAAGCCGAGGAAGCTTCAAGGACTGACGATCCGAAATCGCATGTACCATCGAATGGTTCACCATCCCACGTGGTCATGCTACATCCTGAAAGACAAGATCCAAGTCTTGTTAGAGGCAGGCGTTATGACTCTGCGGGAGGATCAGAAGAAGGTGTCTGCAAACCTGGTCGCTCTCCAATTTGGCGACTTTGCGGAATTCCAAGTGCAAGATGGTGTGAAACCGATCCATAAAGCAGAAGCCAGAGTTGTGAACTTTGATCTTCAGCATCGGGAGGCACAAGGCATGATCCCTTACACTACGCCGAAAGGCGAAATTATGTGGGTTCACCCTGACTTGTTATCAGATGAACAATGGACTTCTTCAAAGTCTAAAGGGAAGACTTGTAACGCTGCCTCTGCCGCGCCAGAAAAGGAGCAAATCGATGATTCCCCCGAGCAACAAATCGCCCCCGTCGCACAATTTGTACCAGCGTTGGCTACCCGAGGTGGGAAAGAGTTCTCAAAGGAGTATCCCGAGGCAATACTTGACGCACCATCGAAGGCGCCGATCATTGAGCCCAAGGCAAGGGAAATACGCTACAACAGAGCGCTTAGGAAGGACACACCTGAGACTTCGAAGGCCCCTTTCCAGTTCGATGTTTTAGCCCAACTCTCTAACATCCCGGCGAGAATCACCTTATTTGAACTCTTACGGCTTTCTCAATCTACTGTAGAAGCTCATGAGAAGCATTGGCGGACAACGAAGCCTTTCTCGCCATTTCCTAAAGCTCAACGTAAGTTTGCACCTGTCATCGTCTTCAAAGGGCCGATGCCTTGCATTACTTTTTCATCGAGGACATGCAAGTGAAGAACCCAGCATGATAGGCCGTTGTACTTCACCGCTATATTGATCTCGTCCGAATCAACCGAGCTCAAGTTGACCCGGGATCCGCATTGAGTATCATCCCATTGAGAATTATACAACATCTTGGGATACCGCTGCATCGGTTAGCGACGACCGGGACTACCATCTATGGTTTCAATGCTACCAATTCTCGTCCCTTGGGCAAGATCAAACTCAGATGCCAGATAGGAGATTTGAAGACAGACGTCACCTGCTACGTCATTGATGCTGATACATCCTACAATTTGCTATTGGGTCGACCCTGGATCCATGAAAACTTGATCGTCCCGTCTACGCTGCATCAATGCATGAAGTATATAGATGAAGAGGGGATGGTTAAAACATTGGTCGCGGAAAGGCAACCATTCAAAGGGGTGGAGAATTATTTTACTGATTCTGTCCACTACCTTGAGGAAGGCCAAACCGATGAACCACAGATCGAGGACTATGACAATGAAATGAAGGCGACATAGAGTCGAACAAGGAGTTGTTTTCAATGATGTAAAACCCTTTGTAATCGATCTGAATGATCCTGATGACGATGTCGTCACTTTCAATGAAAATTACGATTTAGCTTACGCACCGGGTGTTGAAAGTCATACTGACTTAATGTCAGAAATTCTGCCACGGTTGTATGCTGAACCTACATTGCACATGCCAATTCACCGCCGCTATGACGCACCCGCAGGCATTCTAACCCTTCACAAGCAGTCTTTGTGGTACCGGCCAGGAATAATGATCAGAAAGACATTATCTTTGGGCAGGTCAGGAAACCATTGCAAGCTGAGGAGGAACAACCCCAAGCAAAAGAAAGAGAACCCCAATTTTCATATTTCTCGCCGACGGCGCGACATTTGATGAAGAAAATGGGGTATGACTTCTTCCGCAAAGAAGGACTAAACTTCGGGAAAGGCATCAGGGCACCGATCCGATCCGCCTATGTCCCGGAAGGCCAGCCTGATGATTACTATCATAAAACTCGTAAAGGGTTGGGGTATGAGTCACCATCGTACTCATGGCATGCCGAGACTGAGAGTGATTCAGAGCACTCATCGCCCGAACAGCTCGATTCCGCCGCGACAGACATGAATTTCGGTCCCTGATGGCCAACATGACTGCAGCCGATCAACTGGAGATTCAAGAGGATGATCAGTTGTCATTATTCGAAGATCCGCTAAGTCAACAGCTCGGGATGCAGTGGGAACATCGTTTTGAACAACGAGAACCGCCCACCGATGACAAAATAGTCCGAATTGACATGGGGGACGAAGCTAGTCCAAAACCCATATTTATAAGCGATAGTTTGACGACTGAGGAAAAGGACGGCCTTATCGCTTTGGTACGGGAATACATCGATGTCTTCGCTTGGAGCTATGAAGATATGCCTGGCTTAGACCCTCAAGTGGCTATGCACCACCTTAATATCAAACCAGGTGCTAAGCCTGTTAAGCAACAGCAACGACGATTTTCCCCTCAAGTCATGAAGGCCATCGAGAAAGAAATCGAGAAGCTGATTGAAGCAGGGTTCATTCGGGAGGTTCAACACCCCGACTGGGTGGCCAACATAGTACCCGTTTTGAAGAAAAACGGACAGATCCGAATCGCCGACACGAGACTTAAATTTAGCATGTCCGAAAGATGATTTTCCTCTCCCAATCACGGATCTCATTATCGACAACACATGCGGATTCGAAAGGATGTCTTTTATGGATGGCTTTTCGGGATACAATCAGATCAAAATGCACCCCGATGATGAAAAGCACACGGCTTTCCGAACACCGTCAGGAATATACTGTTATACAGTTATGCCTTTCGGCTTGAAAAACGCAGGGGCTACATACCAGCGTGCCATGACCACTATCTTCCGAAAATATTTGCGGAAGACAGTAGAATGCTACGTAGATGATTTGGTGGTCAAGAGTCGCCACAAAAGTGATCATTTACACGACTTGAGGATGACATTTGAGATAATGCGGGCTCATCAGCTGAAGATGAACCCAACTAAGTCTTTTCTGGGGATGTCTAGTGGCAAATTTCTAGGGTTCGTGGTCACAGCTGATGGTATACGCCTCGACCCGGACAAAGTCAAGGCTATCCAAGAACTTCCACCTCCTAGAAGCCTCAGAGAGCTTCGTGGTCTCCAAGGGCGTTTGGCTTACATTCGCAGATTCATCTCCAATTTATCGGGGAAATGTCAACCATTCTCAAAGCTCATGAAGAAAGGCGTATCGTTCGTTTGGGATGAAGATTGCCGGAAGGCATTCGAAGAGATCAAGACGTATCTTTCTAATCCCCCTGTGTTGGTTGCACCTAAATCAGGAAAGCCATTTCTGATTTACATCCGCGCTACAGAGCATGCGTTAGCAGGTCTCTTAGCACAGGACGATGACAACGACCCGAGCGGCGATCTATTACCTCGGTGGGGCGTTGTCGGGGGCGAATATCGATATCCTCCCATTCGGGAATGTTTGGCTTTGGTCTTCACCATCCAAAAGATGCGCACTATCTAGTGGGACGCACCATACACGCCATCTCCAAAATTGACCCTATCCGTATTCGCGGACCCACCGCACGTTGAATGGTCGAATGGCTAGATGGGCATTGTTGTTGTCTCAGTACGACATTCACTTCAAACCTCAGAAGGCGATGAAGGGTCAAGCTGTGTGTGATCTTATGGCTAACCACCCTTTGAAAGGGAAAGTCGAATTGTATCAAGACATGCCTGATGAACCTTATGAAGCTAATCTGGCCTCTAAGGAACAGGTATGGCAGTTGTTCTTTGACGGAGCCTCGAGAGCGACCCCTGACGGCCCCGTTGTAGCCGGAGTGGGGGTAGTATTGATATCTCCACACAACCACGTGATACCACGAGCTGTGTCGTTGTCAGAACCATGCACCAATAACGTGGCAGAGTACAATGCGTTATTGATTGGTCTCGACATAGCCAAACAGCTAGGCGTGAAACACCTTGAAGCATTTGGGGATTCGCAGCTAGTCGTAAAACAACTGAGAGGAGAATACGGTCGCACGAGGACCTTATCCTCATCATCGTGACCATGACTTTAGCCGACTCCTTTGAAAGCTTTTACATTGATCATGTACCCGCCAGTAACACTTGTGCGGATACCGGCTGCCTTGCTCTTTACGCTAGCCCTGCCTGAGAATGCTACTCAGCAGGTTATCGTGTCTAGTCGGCAACTATTTCGGCCAAAATATGCATTACAGATCCAAACAGTCGAAGACGAGCCTAAGTCACTGGAAGCACGCGACTGGCGGTTCCCGATCATCGACTATGTCTTGCATGGGATATTGCCCGAAGACATAAAAGAAAGGGAGTCAATTCGTCGGCGAGCGCCAAGATTCTACTATGATTCCCAATTACAGACTTTGTATAGAAGGTCCTATGATGGGTTACTGCTTCGATGTTTGTCAACTAAGGAAGCAGAGCAAGTCTTGAAAGAAGCTCATGACGGTGTTTGTGGAGCACACCAGCCTGGACCCAAGTTATGGGACCGGTTGCGCAGACTTGGGTATTATTGGCCGACAATGGTAAAGGATGCCGTGGCTTACGCTAAACGGTGCCATGCATGCCAAGTACATGCTAATTACCTTCATCAACCGCCGGAACACTTGCATCCTACCGCAACGTCCTGGCCATTTGAAACATGGGGAATGGATATCGTTGGTCCAATTTCTCCACCTTCTTCAAAAGGACATCGCTTCATATTGGCGATAACTGAGTATTTCTCAAAGTGGGCTGAAGCCGTTCCGTTGAGATTGGTCAAGACAAGCGATGTGATCAAATTTGTTAAACATCATGTCATATACCGGTACGGTGTGCCGAGGCAGATCGTCCACGATAATGGTCCGCAATTTGTCAGTCATGCCTTCACGCGATTCTGCGATAAATTCCGGATCCGGAATTTAGCATCAACAGCTTACTACCCTGCTGCGAATGGACAGGCTGAAACTTTTAATAAGACGATCATCAAGATCCTTACCAAGATGGTCTCTTCGAACAAGAAGGATTGGAATGACAAGCTGGGGCAAAGCCTATGGGCTTACCGCACAACGGTTCGCACACCGACAGGTACCACCCCATATTCTCTGGTTTATGGTTGTGAAGCCATTTTACCGTTGGAGATTCAAATCCCATCGCTGCGAATAGCGTTATCCACCGGAATGACAACCGAGGAAAATCATCGCAGACGCCTTGAGGAACTTGAAATGCTGGACGAAAAGCGACTACAGGCTCAACAGCATATCGAGCTTTACCAGACCCGGATTTCTAAAGCATTTGACAAGAAAGTCCGATGTCGCATTTTCAAGGAAGGCGACCTCGTTCTCGCTGTCCGACGCCCAATGATTTTGAACTCCAAAAAGAAGGGGAAGTTCGAACCAAAATGGGAAGGGCCATTCGTAGTGGAATCAGTTTACTCGAATGGAGCATACCGCCTAGCCAATCAAGAAGGCGACAGAATCATGATGCCTATTAATGGTAAGTTTCTGAAAAAGTACTACCCGTAGTCTTCTTTCAAACTCCCACTAGGTTATCATGTTAACAATCACATCTGATAACCAATTCCCTCCAAATTCTCTCGCCAATCCTCATCAATAGGATGGCGGGTCCCCAAAACTATCATGTTAGCAGTCACCTCTGATAGTTCCCTCCAAATTTTCTTCGTCGATAGGATGACGGAACCACTCCCACTGTCACGTTAACATCATACCTCTGACAAATCAACTTGCCAATCCTCGTCAATAGGATGGTGGGTCCTCAAAGTTGCCCCAATCGCAGCAAATTCCTGTCATGTTAACAATCACCTCTGATAGTCCGTACCGTCATTCCCACAAATGACGTTGTCCGATCAAGTCGTTATACTTTTATGTCACTGAACGATCCGATCATTTCCGAATAGCGGCCTACCATGCGATGTGCCTCTATTTCAGCCATAGTCGTTATACTCCCATGTCACTGAACGACTCGGCTACCCCCCCCACAATCATTTCCTAAATGATTTTGTTCGTAATCCCGGTTGTTATACTCTCACGTCACTGAACAACTTGATTGCCTTTTGATCACGATCGTTATACTTTTATGTCACTGAACGATTCGATCATTTTCTAATAATGGCCTACCATGCGATGTGCCATTATTCTGGGTTCGTCTCTGCCCCAAGAGAAGACAAAACAGGGTTCGTCTTTGCCCCAAGAGAAGACAAAGTCTACACGCGCGGCCAATCCACGTGTAGCCAGTTGTTATTAAACAACAACTGGATCTATGCCTCTCTGGCATAGGGGATTTTTATCTCGGTCCCCCATTCGAGATAAGTCTACGTCTAACACACGTAGCCGGGTAGTCTATCCCCGTAAGAAGGACAGAGTCTATGTATTCAATATCGTAGCACTAAGAGAGTTAACTCTCTTAGCACAACGTTACATGTAGAACGGACTTAGATAATCTACATGCTAGCCCGACTCAAACGGTAGTCGGTAAAGGCTCACCAAATTCGTTGATAGCTGGGGGTTTGCTAAAAATCCTAGAGGGCGATCATTAGCTGCAGGTGAAGAATTCAAATTTACCGTGTTCGTTAGAAAGGTTCTCTCCGCCTCGCAGACGGCGACCATTTTGCAAGTCTTCATATCCAAAGTGTTCGGACTCCATTCAACCGCATTCAAGTCCAAAACTTTGGAGGGTCTTGTAGGCAGTAAAATTGCCTTAATCCCATTACCTCGATGAGCCAAAGAGCCTAAGAGTCCATCCGAGTGGAGTCGCCCACCTAAAGGTTAAGTTTACTCGATGTTTGACTTTACAAAATAGACAGAAATGCTGATATCTCTCAAACCAAAAGGAACTGGGCGAAATGACCAGGGCAGTTGGATCCGTCTCGTCGAGATGGTCGATTTCCATATATAATTCGTCCAATTCCGACGTACGGTTTGAAAATTACGACCTGTTCTTCGTAGCAGACGAGGTTCGCCAATCAGCGAGACTCAACATTCAGCGAGGTTCGCCAATCAGCGAACTCAACATTCAGGCGAGGTTCGCCAATCAGCGAGACTTCGACATTCAACCGAGGCTTCGCCAGCGGCGAGACTTCGACACTCAACGAGGCTTCGCCAATCAGCGAGACTCGACATTCAACCGAGCTTCGCCAAGCGGCGAGACTCGACATTCAACCGAGCTTCGCCAAGCGGCGAGACTCGACATTCAACCGAGGCTTCGCCAATCAGCGAGACTTCGACACTCGACGAGGCTCGCCAATCAGCCAGACTCGACATTCAACCAGGCTTCGCCAATCGGAGACTCGACATTCAACCAGGCTTCGCCAATCAGCGAGACTTCGACATTCAACGAGGCTTCGCCAATCAGCGAGACTCGACATTCAACCGAGGCTCGCCAAGCAGCGAGACTCGACACTCGACGAGGCTCGCCAATCGGAGACTCGACATTCAACCGAGGCTTCGCCAATCAGCGAGACTCGACACTCGAGCGAGGCTTCGCCAATCAGCGAGACTCGACATTCAACCGAGGCTCGCCAATCGCCGACTCGACATTCAACCGAGGCTCGCCAATCAGCGAGACTTCGACACTCAACGAGGCTTCGCCAATCGGAGACTCGACATTCAACCGAGGCTTCGCCAGCGGCGAGACTCGACACTCGCATCGAGGCTCGCCAAGCAGCGAGACTTCGACATTCAACGAGGCTTCGCCAAGCGGCGAGACTCGACATTCAACCGAGGTTCGCCAATCAGCGAGACTCGACATTCAACCGAGGCTCGCCAATCGGTGACTCGACATTCAACCGAGGCTCGCCAGCGCCAGCCATAAGACGAGGCTCGCCAATCAGCCAGACTCGACATTCAACCGAGGCTCGCCAATCGGAGACTCGACATTCAACCGAGGTTCGCCGCTACTGCAGCGCCATGACATTAGCAACCGACAATCACTGCAGCGCCGCCACCGTAAAGCACGAGGCCATTGTCAGAACTCAGACCTGACATTTGACTGGCCCTGACACGATGGGAGGGGTCATTAACCCTCAGATGAGAGTGACAACAGGGGTCAATCACACCCTCAAGCCCACATAAATAATTGAAAAGCCCAACAAAGGCGGCGAGTGTGGCGAGGGCTGGGAAAGAAGAGAGAGAATTTTGGAGATCAACACTTGTGCACACAAGAGAGATCGAGCTCATCTTCAACCTTGGTCTGATCGTCAACGGGAAGCGAACCTCGACTCGAGCATCGAGTGAAGCATCCTATCGCCACCAAGAACCCATACAAAAGAGGAGTCAAATCAACCTCCTCTTCCTCATGTAATCGAGAGAATTTGATTGTAATACACACATTCGATCAATAAACATTTTTCGACCCTACACTCCTGACCACACCCTATAGGGTGTATCACCATCAATGTCGAATGTGGTGAGCGGTTCACAATGTAACAAGTCAGTAGCCACCGCCGCCCACCATTCGTTGCCCAATCACGCATAAGATCGCATACTCACTTGCCTTTTCGCGGTGTTGGTTCGATCTCTCGCGACCCCATTCTGGCGTGGTGTAGACTGTTGTCGGTGTCGAACAATTCCTTCACGATCCGCAGAACTCCTTGAAAGCACCATCCATACGCTCTGTACCGTTATCGGATCTCGGCGTCTTCAATTTCTTTCTGTCTGTTCTCAACCATTGTTCTCCACTTCTTGAATGTCTCGAACACCTCATTCTTATGCTTGAAAGTAAATCCAAGCATACCTAGAATAATCATCTATAAGCGAGACATAATACGGAACCACCCTTGAAGTTGTCCGAGCCGACCCCAAACATCCGTGTGCACATAATCTAGTATCCCTCTGCTCTTAGACTTCTTTGTTGAAACTTGACCTGTGTGACTTTCCATACACACAATCCTCGCAAAAATCCATCTTTGGGTTCCTTGATTCTTCATGAGACCCTCTTTACCAAGCGTAACTAGACCCTTCTCGACATATGCCCAAGCCGCCTATGCCATAACCGTGTGCTCACATGGGTCTCCACCACTTCCTTCAGTTCCAACCCATTTGCATCTCCTGTCACCGTGCATTCGAGAGAGTATATAGATTACCGTGACGAACACCCTTCATCACTACTAAGGAACCACGAACAACCTTCTTCACTCCGTTTTCCGTCACAATCCTGCAACCACCGGAGTCCAAAGCACCAACTGAGATAAGATTCTTCCGCAAGTCGGGAACATGCCTCACATCCGTCAAGGTTCGAACCACTCCATCATGCATCTTGATTTTGATATTACCTAGCCCCACTGTTTTACAAGCATGGTTATTCCCCATCAATACAGTTTCCCCATCAATGCCTCTGTAGGTAGTAAACCACTTCCTATTTGGACACATATGGTAAGAGCAACCAGAATCAAGTATCCACTTCCCGGAGATCTCCTCGCCACCCGTGACGACATAGCATTCCTTATCGCTCCCTTCCTCTGAAACGTAGCTCGCTTCTTCCTTGCCCTCTCTCCTCTCAGTCTTGTTGTTGTTCTTCTTTCCACCTACTCTCTTATTTGGACAGTCGACTTTGAAATGCCCAGCTTCACCGCACTTGAAACATCCTTTTCCCGCAAGAGGTCTTGATTTAGATCTAGACTTTCCTCCCTTGCCTTTTCCTCGCTCATTGCTCCTTCCTCTTGCAAACAATCCCTGCGCTTGTTCCCTGTTACCGCCAGTGGCCATGTCACTAGTTGCAGTCTTCCGAAGATCGTCCGCTAGAAGTGCCGTTCTAGTCTCATCCATCTTCAGATTTTCTCCCACAAGCCTCAGTGTTTGCACCAGGTTCTCATAAGACTTCGGCAGAGACAGAAGTAGTAGAAGCGCCTGATCCTCGTCTCCTACTTTAACATCTATGTCTTTCAAATCTGATATGATCCTATCAAACTTGTTGATGTGTTCCGGATTGATGAGCCCTCCTCCATCTTGCAAGTATACAATTTGGATTTTAAGTAGATCCGGTTAGTTAGACTCTTCGTCATGAAGGTACCCTCTAACTTCTTCCACCGCATGACCGTTTCCTCTCCATCTACCAAGAAAGCTACATCCCTCTCAAGGCATAGGATAATCGACGCCCGTGTTTCCAGATCCAACTCCTCCCAATCCTCATCAGACATATCCTTATTCTTCTTCTCCTTTCCATCCAAAGCCTTGTGCAATTTTTGCGAAATTAGAAAGTTTTTCATCTGCATCCTCCAATAAGAAAAGTCGTTCTTCCCATTGAACTTTTCAATCTCGAATTTTCCCACTTTGGTGATTCTTGGTTGGCCATCCTCTGTTTGTCTTCGTGAATCCGCTTCTCGGGAATCACCGAACACCCCTCAAATTAGAAATTACACCACTTCCAATCGAACAATAGCTCGATACCAATTGTTGGTAGCGGACCGCGGAACCGTCGAGAGAAACCACCACAAGCGATAACAAAACACAATAAAAGAGTAAAGACCGCGAGATTTCGTGGTTCGGCAAGTTGCCTACGTCCACGGGGTAAGGAGGGATTTTCACTAATAGAAAGAGAGAATACAAATTAGGATTACAAGTTCTCACAAAGAAACCCTAAAACAAACCTCTCAATCTCTCAAAAGATCTCCTCTCCAAAGATGCACCAAAACTCTCTCAAAGGTGCTCCAAAGCGTGCTTCTTAACTTCCAAATAATCGGGTTTAGGGTTATATATAAACTCTAAGCGAACGGGTTTAAAACCAAACCCGTTTTACGAATCTGCCAGATTAGTCGACTACAATACGATTAGTCGACTACAATACGATTAGTCGACTACAATACGATTAGTCGACTACAATACGATTAGTCGACTACAATACGATTAGTCGACTACAATACGATTAGTCGACTACAATACGATTAGTCGACTACAATACGATTAGTCGACTACAATACCTAGTAGTCATTCTTGAACTGGCTGTCTTGTGCATGTTTTTGTGCATGTTCTACAGACAAGCTACTAACTGAGAGAGAAATCTTTACCTAGCTTGTTATTGGTTTATTTGGAATCATGAGGTTGATTTCTTCTCTTGTGAGCGGTATACAAGAAGCCAGCTCGGATTGCATTTGAGCACAAGAGGACACTAATTGTATTAGGTGGAGGGGTCTACTTATATTCGAGATTATTAATATCATCGTTTGTATCTTAATTATGTGGAATGTTCGTCTCGGGGCAGTAATAGGGACCCTTTTGTTAACTTATATATGTGATAATGGGCCATAGTTAGTTTTTATAGAGAACAAATGCAGACTGTAGCTATCACTTCTTCAAACTCAAATCAACAATTCTTAACTGTATTAGTTTCTTTAATTTTTCTTGTACAGTGTAGTTTTTGACTTCTGGTGAAAGAGTGAAATTTACCTATTTGAAAAATACTTGGTAAATGTAGAAAAGAGATAGAGCAATCATCCAAAGACTATTAAACGGATGAAGAAGTAGAATGAGCTTCCTTAATTAGCTCTAACAACAAACAAGGGCCTGATTGGCAATTCTAATTAAGCTAATTCAGGAGAACAAAACAAATTTAAGTCCTGATCTTAGTTTAACAAATGACTATACTAAGATAAACCAGTTTTGTTAGGCACTACTTCAGCACTCCCAGTTTAGAACTAAATTAGTTTATCTCCAATTTGCCAAACTGACCCTTATACTTTTCATTTATAATATTTGCGACATACATTTTTTTTCTTAAAGAAGATTAAGTAAAATACATTAAAATGCATTTCATTTTAGCCTACTGTGTCTGTAATTCCTTTATTTCAATGCAACTTATTTTTCTTAATTAGGTTCGAATCTACATTCCATAAGTTTTGGTTAATTGTGTTAAGTATAGCTATAAATTTTGTATGTCGTTTAAAGTTGTAAAAAATAATAATTATAGTATTTGCAATTGCTAGAAGTGGTTCAGAGACTTAGGACATTGGATATCTATCTTTCTTCTCTATTCGACCAGGATTTTTGACCATCCTTGGTTCTTGTTTGATGGTTCATAGGCAAAGTTATCATAGCAATTGTCTAACATATGTACTATAAAATGATTTAGTCCCGAATGTAACTTCCACCATATACTGACATTTATTACTGCATAGTTTTCTTTTCTAAGATACTTATAATTTTCTAGTTAATAATAAATAAAAACTATTAAAAATAGATTATTTATTGCCTACTTGCATTGAAGAGTATCTGTCGATCGATCTATCCATCTATCTTATCCCATCGATTTGGATGTAGAGACGCCAAATCTTAACAAATCTTTCACTACAACAAAAGTTGAAAATTATGATACATTTTTTGTCTCTACGCGACATATTTTTGTGTCGCACAAATAGAGCGCGACACATACCAAAAGTGTGGTTAGAACATGTGTGGAGAGCGTCTTTCTACACATATAAGAATGTGTCACAAAACTCACAACACATATATATGTCGCGAGTGGTGACACATACATATGTCACAAAACTCGTGATACATATGTGTCAAGAGTGGTGAACACTATAACTTTCCAGAAGGTCACCCATCCTAGGATTATTCTCAGCAAAGCATACTTAACTATGGAGTTTTTTTAGCTTATACACTATCATAAATGTTTTATCATTATCATGATTACAATCTAAGATTTATTATTTAAGTCTATTAATAGATCCTCTCACAATCCATGTTGGACTATTAGCCTTTTGCAATTATATTTAATTGTATATCTAATGACACAAATATGTGTCGCGATTTGCTACACTTTTTATTTGTGTCACTATTGTTTAATCCTTTGCAAATAAAATGACACTTTTATATGTGTCATAAAATAAGTGTGGACACGTACAACTTTTGTTGTAGTGTTTACTTTAACTCCTACGTTTTAATTTCTATATTAAAAGTTTTTAGAAGTAGAAGTTTGCGGTTCTAAAACAAGGGAAATATTGAGTTGAGTTCATCTAGTCATGCAATCATATGATTGCAATTGGGGAGGAAAGGGAACCAAAAAAAAAATCTAAATTTTAGTTTCAATGTCAAGTCTCTTTCAAGGAACATGAGGGAATTTCAGTTTCAGGGTTCACTTTCATCTTAAAAAATGAAAGACACTATGGCAAACATAAGAGTTGCTATAAAAAATATGTTGAAAATTAATGTCTCCTAATCAAGCTACACCAAGAAAAGAAATGCTGACACTTTCACCTATGAAAATTTGCCGTGTTAGTTTAGAACTTTTGGAACTTTCAAATTAGCTATTTAAATGATAGAAATGACGATCATGGCTATGTAATGATTTAGAGAAGCATTGTTTTGTTGTTGAGCTGTATTTTCTAGAAATAATAAATAACAAGGAATGATATGCCAAGTTCTCATAGTCTATATAGTCATTATGTGCACCTAAACTGTATTTTAAATAGTGAGAACTAGTACGCAGACTCTTAGTTGTTGAAATAGTGAGTTTGTTTTGAGCTTAGGTGTCGTTAATTTCAACTAAGATTAATTATTCCGAAATGGTTCTTGAGCTCCATTTGTCTAAACTTTCGTGCGTACTATTTGTGTCTGATGAGAATCTTACACATAAGAGTTTTGCACACGTATAGACCTTCAAAACTTTTATATTTCAAAACGTACACCAAAAATCATCATATTTGACCACGTAGTACCCCAAACCAGAAGATGATTCATAGATATGCCTCTTCTAAGGATGTTAACTTTTTTCTTTAAGCATTTATACGTAGATTTTATTTAGATTTTCTTCAATTTTCATACATCGGTTAAACAAAATTTAACGACACAGGAATTTAGAAGTTGAAAAATACATGTCAGTTAACTATTAACTCTATTTTAATGATAACATTGCTACTGTAAAAGGTTTTCATAAGTTTTCATATTAACAAACATTTATAATGGTCTTTTTTTTTTTGTAATAACCCATTCCGAAATCGAACCCAAGATCGTCGGAGCCATATTAGAACCTGCCAACCGTCCAGATCACTCGCGGTGAGTTATAATGACGTAATATTTAACATGACGAAACTAATCGAGTTTGGATGGTGCGATTTTAGATCTAATAAAGATATCGAGTTGGGTTTAGATATTTGAAAATCCTATCTGATAACTTATAAAGCTTGTATGTGGATATGCTTGTATTCAACTTTTGAAGTTATATCTTTCTCATCTTTTATCTTGAAAAGTTAATTTATCAAATGCAAACTAAACATTATTAATGTTCTCTTTCTTTGATCAGACGATAACCTTGTTATAAACTATTCGAATGAGCTCATGCTCTCTTGCTCACAAAAGTGTTTATTTGCATCAATCTGTACAAATATTAAACTTATCCACTAAGTATTTAAAACTCGATCTGAATCTGCATAAAGTGGATGAGGCTTAGCTTAGTTATTGAGCTTAAAGAAATGGATATCCTTAAAGCATATTGAGTTTGAACGTGAAATGAGATTTGTTACAGTAAGTGTATTAAATTGAGACTTGACTTTGCATAATTCCACGTTTTTTAGTTGGCATATAAATAAAACCCCACTACTCCACTAGTAGATGAATTATGTATGAAGTGTCTATTGTATAAGTGCTTCTTAGCTTATTAATTCATGCTCACAAGCAAATAAAGTTTAGTTACATTATTAACAATGAAGAGGATCAAGTAAGGTCACAAGTAGGTGGGGTCAACCCAAACACAATCAAAATAGACCCATAACCTTTATAGGCTAATGTAGCCCACATCAGGGACTAATGTTTATCTTGATATGGTAATTTTTTGTGACTGAAAATGAGATACAGAGCATCCTAAATTAGAACATATTCGGGTGGTGGACCCTGTATATTTGGTCATGTGCATATATTTATAATTGACCAATTTAAAAAAATATCACTATGATTAAACTATATAGATGATAGCAAGCTTCTTTCATAGCCTCTCTGCGGTCAATAGACAGTGAAGAATATAGCTTTAACTAAAACTTCTTACTATTTAATAAACTACTATTTCTCTTTTGGTTAAAAAAATTGAGAAAGAATATAGTTTTTATTAAATTGGAAGAAATAATAATAAATAAATAATAGTATTTTGGTTGTGATTTAAAAGGTCATATGTAGATGAAACTATTCTTAGCTATTCACAGAGAGGTTTGTTAGCTCCTTAACAAGATACCTGGAGAATCCAAATTCTTACTCGAAGACGGGAAATATTTTGCAACAAATCTCTCATAATATATATCAATATTCGTAAAAATACCCTCCGACTACATCCTTGGACTAAACTGCAGAGAGAATAATGGTATATTATACTTAGATTCTAACCGCAAATCTAGTGATATCTAAGATTAACAAACCAGCGGCAATTTCTACTGGATGTAATAAAATAAATAAGTACATTCGAAAAAGTTAATCCCGAAATAAAATATTCATCTAACCCCAGTTATAAACTATTTACTCCTCTTATTATAACTTAAAAATATCACAGCAGCAAATAACACCCTACCTAATGAAATAATTAATCAACACCTGCTCCCCTTCCCGTATATAAAACCATCACATAACAAACCCTTCTTCCCATCGCTCAGAACAAAACCAAAAAAGAGAGAGGAGAAGACATGAGCATCAAGAAACGAGACGAAAGAGGGCCGGGCCTCCTCCTCGGCAAGTACGAGTTGGGCCGTCTCCTGGGCCGCGGCACCTTCGCCAAAGTCTACTTCGCTCGCTCCGTCTCCGACTCTTCACCCGTCGCCGTCAAAGTCCTCGACAAGCCGAACCTCGTAAGCTCCGGCGTCGCCCCTCTGATCCTCCGAGAAGTCTCGGCAATGCGCCGGCTCGCCGACCACCCGAACATCCTCAAACTCCACGAAGTCATGGCCACGAAGTCCAAGATCTACCTCGTCATGGAGCACGCCAAAGGCGGCGAGCTCTTTTCCCGCCTCGCCCGCCGCGGCCGCCTGCCTGAACCCGCGGCTCGTCGATACTTCCAGCAGCTGATCTCCGCGCTCCGCTTCTGCCACTCTCACGGCGTGTCTCATCGCGACGTGAAGCCCGAGAACCTGCTTCTTGATCGCGACGGCAACCTGAAGCTCTCCGACTTCGGACTCTCCGCGCTCCCGGACCAGCTTCGGCTCGACGGGCTTCTTCACACGGCGTGCGGGACCCCGGCCTATACGGCGCCCGAGGTTCTCCGGCGTAAAGGCTACGACGGCGCCAAGGCCGATGCTTGGTCTTGCGGAGTCATACTTTACGTGCTTCTCGCTGGGTTTCTACCTTTCAATGATTCTAACATACCGTCCATGTACAAAAGTATCCAGCTCCGGGCTTATAAGATCCCGGATTGGTTCTCGCCGTCGGCCAAGCGGGTTATCGATAAGCTCCTGGATCCGAACCCGGACACGAGGATTACTATTGAGGGGTTGATGGACATGCCTTGGATTAGGAGAGCTTATAGTCTGGATGAGCGTCTTAACTTGCTGTCGTATGTGCCTCCGGCGTCCGCAGCTGAGCAGGCAGACATGCTCAATTCTTCGGCTGCTTCGCTGCCTTCGATGAATGCGTTTGATATAATATCAATGTCGTCGGGGCTAGACTTGTCGGGGTTGTTCGATGAAGGGAGGAGGAGGAAGGAGATGAGGTTCGCGTCGACGGCCAACGTAGAGAGGATAATTGAGAAGGTGGAGGAGATTGGGAGGAAGTTTGGGTATGTGATTGAGAAGAAGAAGGGGGCGAGTGTTTTTGGGAGAGGAAAATGGGGGAAGGTGTTTTCGGTTGAGGTTTCGGAGGTGGCGCCGGAGGTTTTGATGGTGGAGGTGAAGGATGGGGAGGGGATTTGTTGGGAGGAGTTGGGGGAGGTTGTTTTTGCTTGGCACAATAAGGGGGACTCATGACTGTTGATTACTACTATGATTAGTGTTTGATTAATGTTTAATTTGTTGTTGTGTAAGTAGGGGATTAGGATTTGATTATATGGGTTTTTTTTTTTTGGAGGGGATTGATTGTCAAGAGAGGGGGTGTTTTGTTTTGATTTTTGTATCGTTGATGATGACTTAGTTGTGATTATTAAGGGTGCCATGATGAGAAGAATGAAAAGATTTGCTCATCTTGGTACTTATCAAGAGGAGAGAACTGATGTATACTAAAGTTATTTGTGGGTTTGATCATGTTCAGTTTTTTTTTTTTTTTTTTGGTTTCTGTTCAAGCAAAGTATTTAGGCTTTGATTTCATCGATGCGTATGCAGTTTTCTACTCAGTTTGTTAGCACTTATTGTCTTGTTATCTTCCTCTACTCAATGTATTCAGATCATCTTTATTTACTTTGTAACGCACATGATTGTGATTTACATGAGCAAAAAAAATTTTTAAAAAATATTCTTATTAGGGAGATACAATTTCAGATACATTACAATCTCTTCAGTAACTCTAATAACAGAGAGACAACAAAATAAGCCATGAGTTCTACTAGATCACAAAAGCAAACAAAATAACGGAGACACAACAAAATAAGCCTCCAGGTCTACAAGATCACAAAAGCAAACAAAGTCTCAACATGATTATATGCAGAGAACCCATCCTTGCCTGCATTATTTTTGTTGCCTGGAAGCTTCCATCCAATCACAGAGCCTCAAAGAAAATAGTGGAATCGAAGATGCCCTCGTTGAGAAATCTCATTCAGTTTCTTGAGAGAAACGGGCCTAAGTGCCTGATCAATCACTGGTCACATTCACCGAAAGTACACAATAACACAAAAATCTCACAATCAGTCTTTGATTGGCCTTTTTCAGGGCAAGCAAAGGCAAAACTGTGATCATAGATCCACTCTCAGATGAATTTGATTTTGATTAATGGGAGTCTTATCCATCAAGTAGGTAAATATCAGACATTGTAGGTTGAGCTTTTTTACTCTCTTACTTACTTCATTGACTTCAGAGTAGATTGCTTCACAGTTTAAGCCCATTCTGAGTCAGCTTATCCCTTAACACGGTTTAATATATGTCGGTTTAAGTAGGATGCAGTCTCAACTCTATAGTCAAAGCGGGTTTTTTTTTTTTTAAAAAGTTATAATTAATTGTTTTTTGTCCTTACAAGTCAAAACTATTATCACATTGCTAAAACTACGAAC
This sequence comes from Asparagus setaceus, assembly GCA_012295165.1. Classification (NCBI taxonomy): domain Eukaryota; kingdom Viridiplantae; phylum Streptophyta; class Magnoliopsida; order Asparagales; family Asparagaceae; genus Asparagus; species Asparagus setaceus. The sequence continues at coordinate 36,401,534 of CM022706.1, forward strand.
GCAAAAGAAGGGCAAAGCAGACAAGAAGGCAACAATACATATGGGCACATGCACTATTGAGCTTACATGTAAATGTTCACACCTCATTCAATCCCAACTTAAAGCTTCATTAAAAAGGACGGCGAGACATTATGTGCATTATCTAAAAGTTGGGAAGGGGAAAATAATAAAGCAAAAAGGTTGACCAACAAATCATGGTATATCCTTTGGGGACCAGAGATGCTATCGTTTATGCTTCAAGTAAGTACCGTCGAGTTCAGATGCCTTTGCTAGATCCTCAATTAGCGGAGCATAATTTGATTGCCACTGCTGCATAACTTCCACTTGATTAAATTAAGGAGGGGAAAAAAACCTTACTGGTGGATCTACAACTGTTGAGAGTACCCTTGAAGGAATAAGAAAATTGAGCGAAGTCCATAAACTAATGCTTTGCATTTCTAATCTTCATTTACATTGAAATGGGCAAAAATGCCATGGGAGACGCATGTAAACTTTGCATAGCACCCATACGCAAGACTAATGACACGAGCACTTCATAGATACACTAGACAAACAAGAAGTTGCAGCCCATACAGCATCCATAATAGATAACAATGGGGATAGGGATTACTTTTGCACACGATAGCTAGCATAAATACATCTTCATACCTGGTTATGTTTCTTGTCGCCGGAGGTTTCCAGGTCCCACCCGGCGGAATCCCACTGCCCGGACCCACACGAGCCTGGGGTTCCACAGATCCTCTTCTGGAGGTGCTCCAAGCTCGCCACCCGCTGCATGGACGCAGTTCGACCCATCTTTCCTCCAGGCATAGAACCATTGATAATACCATCAATAGGTGGAGGAGCAGAGGAGGTGAGCTCAGGGAGGCCGGAGTTCATTCTACGGTCATGGGGTGGTGGGGCCTGGAAGAAGAGGTTCAGGTCATCCTGGATGGGAACAGCAGCGTCAGAAGTTGCATCAGATGGGCTACCAGAGAAGGGAATGCTGATGGAGGACATATCGGACATTGTTGGAAACATTGGACTGGCGCCGGTTACTCTCTTCACACCATCCTCTGCCATCTTGACCTGAACAATGAAGATATTAGATTGTCCAAATTAATTATCTGTAAGGATTGCCCTATAGTTGGAAATGCAAATTCATGGAAGGGAGCGTGATGCAGCAAATCTTTGATCTAAAAATTAACCTGTCCTAATTATAACTAGCTGTATATAACTTTTCTTTGTGTATTTGCAATACCAAGAGAGCTATACGGTTAGAGATGGCAAAATCATGAAAAGGGAGGATGCCCAGAAATTAGTCGTATAGCAAAAAGAAAAAAAGAAAATAATAAAAAGAAAAATCTAGTCGTGACAAAAGAAGTGGTGAAAAAATTCTGTTTGTTAACGGTTTGTATGGATGTCTAGTCACAATCTAGGATGTTAAGGAAGCTTAGAGTTATAAATTGAAAATTAACAAGGCAAATTGTAAAGATATGTAGTCACAAATAAAATAGAAACAAAAATCCAATGACTGCATTTGCAGATATTTTGCAAGATAAAAACTATTAATGAAAGCAGAATATATTCAAGTAAGACAACCATCAATACACATGAATGAGGATAAAAGCGTGTTTCAAATATATTCCAGTAAAAATAAGTTGTAAATGACTTTCAAAAGGGTTAACAAATTATGTGGTATCATCTCATAATTCCATGATTTCTTCTGCCCGGGCTTGGTATGTAGTTTGGATTCAGAGAAATAACAATAACAGTGGTTTAATAATGATTATCCATCACCGTAGTATATATACAAAGGAAAACACTTTCATTATCTAAGGAAACGGATGCAGATATTAACCATGATATCTCATTTTTACACTGCAGCGTTAAAATTCACATGCTTGCCTAAGTCACATGAACAACTTACCTTAGCCCTCAAAGTCTCGACATCTGCTTTCAGTATCCTATTGTCTACAGAAGCTTCATTGTACTTCTGGTTTATGTCAGTAAGGCGCTTCAACAAAGCTGAGTTCTCCACTCTTAGTTGTGACACCTTGCATCAAATGGAAATTAAGGACATTCAATAAGATATAATTCATCTATCTCAATATCAATGATCGCCACAAAGTCAGACCTGTGCCTCGAGTTCACTTAAATGTGCTTGCTTTCTCCTTCGAGAGCGTCTTGCTGACTCTCGGTTTGAGAGCATCCTGTTGGGAGAAAAAAGATCCATAATACCATACTCACCTAATATATGCTTAATGTGGTACTTTTTACAAATAATACAAGGGTAATATTGTATGAATCAATGTAGTATCTATCAATAACATGCATACGTACATTAAAAAAATATAAACTACATGTATATGTACATCAGAATATATGTGCCTGCCTAACAGTTTTAAAAAAAAAAAGCAGAACTCATCAACAAAAGAAAATCAGTTTGGTTTGGATTCATATACACTTGATTTTTTTATTTTTTTTTGGGAACCAAACCCTCAACTTTTTGCACTGGGATGCAGAACTTTGGGCAAAAGCCCATATAAGGGATCTTTTTGGGCAGGTTGGACGAGTTATGACTCAAAAGCCAAAATCAATGAATATCCACTTGCTATCTAGAGGAAGCAAGTCTTATCAGGAGATTTCTCTTTTGCACTTTAAAAGGGGTCAATCACTTTCTCTAAGTTCATGTAACACCCAAAATAATGGTAATCCCCAGGATGCAAGGTTGGACGCATTTCTAAAGTCTCCACAATGCATATTTTCTATCTTTTATAATGTCATGTAAACTTAGAGATGCTTTAGTGCCCCCTTTTCATTACTCGAAGATTTATCAGTTCTGCGGAATGGTGTAATGGAAGACCAGAATATTAAAGTTCACCCTTATCAAGTGTCAAGCTATTTGGAATAACAAAATGCTAACTGGTAAATACGAACCAAACTCAAGCCAAAAGCATGCTTAGGCAGGTTTAGGTTCAACCTAACCTACATAACATCCCTAGTCACTTGGAAAAAGTTTTAGTTGCCTGTCACATTTAACTAGACTTTCCTTATGCTCATGGAAGCAAAATATTTCATGTTTTAATGATCTTTAAAAGCTTCAAAATATTATCCTGTTCTTCTGCTTATTGACACACATTGATATTTATGTTCCAATTTTCCAGTTTTTGCTTCATAAACAAAAAAATGCCCACTCATTTAAACATGGAAGAATGTCACTAAACACAAATGAAGTTCAATGAATTGTTAGTTGGTTCCTCCGAGCCTCAATCAGCCCCATGGTAGTAGCAAGGCCTCATACATCTGAGGTTGAAAACCCAGGATACTAATTTAAGTATAAAATGTATTAAAAAGATAGATGCAAAACAGATCTAGAGAGTGATATAAATGCAAGAAAAAATTATACTCATGATAATTTGTATAAGTTGATTGATTGTTTATTTTTACATATGCACATGTCTAATTTAGCTTGTTTCAGCCTAGGTTACCAGGACACTTTGTTTTGGGTGCCGTAGCCATGTCGGACACGGATTCGTCATGGACATGCCATGGAGACGTGTGGTTCAAACTTCAAAGCAAAACCTGATTTCCCCGTTACTTATAACTCTACACTTTTTTTTTGGGTATATCGAGCTCAAAACCAATAGATTTTTGACGGAAAATGAAACTCATTCGTTAACGATTTGAAAAATACCCATCATATCCCATGCAATCAAAACTGATTTTTTGCTACAAAACCTTAATTCTTAGTTTGATTTAATTTGATTCTTAATTGTTATAGATAATAAAACAAACATACAAATGTTGTAGGTAAGTAAATTCAATATTTGATCTAATGTAAATATCCCTCACACACATACGCACGTGCGCGCGCGCACACATATCCGTGTCCCCGTGTCCTGCCTTTAACAAATTTGGCGTGTCCTGTGTCCGTATCGTTGTCCACACCCGCACCGTATCCGTGCAACATAGGTTTCAGCTTGTCTAATGGATAAATGGATTTCTTACAAAGATATATGATTAAACACATCTAGAAATAAACTAACCAAATGCAGCATAAAATATTCAAATGACTTCAACTTCTTTCGAATAACATAAAAATGTCAAGAACAATTTTAAGCAGGAAAAAAGTTGGAAAAACAGACTATTTTGCTGATTTTTCTTGTTAAATGGGGTTTCAAATAAAGGAATAGAATATGATCTTTTGCAACAGAAAAAGAGCTTGAAGCGTAATGTTTCTATGTCTGGAATTTCTCTTAGAATATTAGAAATGACAGTAAATGAATTTGAAATTTTGATTAGCAAGGAGAAAAATGAGAGAACAATGTGAAAGTGACTAAGAAGTAATCGATTAACAAACCCGCCCAATGAATATATTGGCTAGCATAGGAGCATGTTGATAGCTTTATGCTTGCCCAGAAAAAAACTTTTCACAAAGCTAATGCATGTCCAGACAAATTAACTGATTCGCAGCATTTGCATTGGCATCCAGTTAGAGGGTGATGCTGGATTGAATTCAGATTGGCTCCTTCAAGGTCCAATTACAAATATAAATTTGTAGGATCCACTTGAGGATTCGAACCCACTAAAATCTCTTGAATTCGTTTGAAGATCCAAAACAACTAAGTCATTGGATCGTGACTTCAGTTTGTCTAATTTTGAATATTTCTGCCATCCCAAAGATAGCAAGTTTTTTCATATGGGAGAAGACTTGTTTGAAGATTTAATATAACTTTCATATATGAGAATCGAGTAGTTATCTTCCAGAAGATTATAAAGGACATATGGGATATTTATGTTTCATTTCTCTGACGGCAAAAGAAAAGCTAAAATTAATTATTAAATTGATCAAAGTTAGAATTTATTAAGATAGATGTATTTACATCTAATTCAGTTAGCACCAGATGATTAAGGTTACACTGAAAAAGAATCAATTGTTGCGTAGCATGAGGTAAGAAACTCTCAAGTTCTAATGGAAGGAATTGGCCAAGGATAACATGTCCGCTATCAACTTCTACTAATAAGGAAATATAAATTTACAAGTTTTTCTTGCTTATTATGTTACTTTTTACTAATATTTTGCAACATCGGTCATGTTTAAAAATGAGCAAGTAAAACTTTTGTACATATGTTTAGGGGGAAGAAAGATAACTAGGTTTAAGAACATTAATTACATATGCACATTATTCGATACGGCACTCCGATATTTATTACATATCCCCGATATCCGCAATCCGATATGGATTTTGGTTGTTCGATATTTCCCCCGTATTTAATATTTAAAACCTTGATTAATCCATATAAATACTTATTGAGTACTGAATATGGATTGTTAAGAATTCATCATAGATTCATTAAGGATGCGGATCTATTTCCAGGATTCATATCCAAATCCCATAAACTATGAGATATGTTTCATGGGCTCAAACCCAAAAATGTCGATCAGATTTGGATCACATTATCGGCTCCATTGTCACCTCTAGTCAAAATCAAAGAAACAATATATGATATAATGCATTAGCCTATTACGAGATTTTATAACCAGAGTATAAAAATTCTTTTCAGTCTAATAAGTGCAGTAAGGAACCATTTTCAAGTTTACTGAAAAGAAAGTAATGGATATCAAGTCTCCCAGAACCTTAACGATAAAAGGAAGAAAATATTATCAGCTCAATCACTAAATGTCACATTTACCTCCTTACACGTTTTGCATCCGCAGGGTCCATGTTATTAGTCATTTCAGTTTCTCCTTCAAGGTCCTCGTCATCAGTTTGCTCCCTTGAAGAACCACTGGTAGCTGACCTGCCCTGTATTCCTGAATTCTGCACAATGGATAAGGCTGAAACTCCATTTGATCCACCACCTATCTTAGTTTGAAACTTAGAACCATTTCCTGGTCGTATATAAGAAAAAAAGCAAAGCGAAAAAAGTTTATCTCAATTCATGCTAGAAATATACTAGCAACCATATATTGAGTAATAACCATATAGTGATGTCCAAATTTCAAAATAAGCATATGATCTAACATTCGGTGAAGGAAAATAAAATATAATGTAACAAGTTGCAAGGACAAATGTGTTTGGTTTCTACTTTCTACACTAACATAACTCTAAAAACTAGTGCTATGCAGAAGCTTCAACTGTCAAAATTGACCAAAATCACACTAGATATTGATTGCATGTATACATGGGATAAAATGAACAATGAAAAAAATTAAATATACCGGCTACAAAATTTACCTCAGCTCGGAACAAGTCATGGGTATCAAGCCCCATTGGAAACTTTGGTTCTAGAATGCAAGAACATTCTAAGACAAGAGGGGAGGCCCTCCAAAGGCCCAAAGGGAAAAGAGGTGACCACAGAAAGAAGAAGCTCAGAAATCCATCGTTCAACCCCTCTCTCTACAGAAAAGCATAACACAATCTGTCTGCTCTAATCATGACATAGACAAACAATTTTCCATGTCTGACCTATTGGAGGGCCATCTTGGGTCAATAATCCTAGCAACGTCTGATAGAAGAATGAAGCACTCAACCATACATGATATGCCTTTTAGAATAAAAGTGGTTATTGCACTAACCTCAGCAAATGACGGTTATACCCGTCTTAACTTGAAGAGGCCACACTGGACGCTCTGGCCTTGAATTGCCACCCATTTGCTCATATAATTATTATCTATTGACAATAACATGCATGGGGCATTCCTAGTTGTTTTACTGGAACAATTTGGTGTATTTGGTCACTCAAGCAATTTTTTTATCTTTTTATGGGAGTTGGACAATGTTCTTCCTTTACCTCATACCCTTACATAGCTCTTATTTAGTTCGGTGCTAAAACTGCATAATACCAAAATACCCCTGTAACCCAATAACCACCAGGTAGTTTGTATAACATACAAACACTTGATAACAAACCAACCTTTTATAGGCGTCACTGCTCTCCAAGAACTCTTCCAATTGATAATAGACACCTATCCAGCAAGCTTCCACTAGAAAAGGGTCAGGTCAGCTTTAAGGCAAGCCTGATTCTAAGCTAAGATAGGATCCCCTACTTGAGCAGGAACACAATAGTCTCATATCTAGGGATGACAATCAGTTGGGGGCTTGGTCAGGCACTGAGAATGCACCAGTCTCAAATTGTTTGGGGCCTAATATTTTGACCTGATTTAGGCTTTTAACAATAGATCCAGCCCTGTCTTGGGAAGTTAGGGCTGGTCTTATTATTTATTGGTCTTGTCAATTATGGAGGTGGTGATTAATGGGCTTGGACAATGATAGATCAACATATGCCACATGCTAGCGGTATGCTCCAAAATGAAAATGTAATAGTTGTAAAATTAATCAAAGAATACATGTCAAAAAAAGATAACATGAAAAAAATCACCAGCTGCCAAAAACAAAAGGAGCAAGAATCTTTTCTCATTAACTATGAACATGAATTATCTTTCCAAAAAACAAGAATGTCAAGACACTAACTTTTAAAGTTGTTTGGTTCACAGATTCCAACGACCACCTAATGAGATTATATATTCTAGCTACTCAAGTAATATCTTTTCATATGTCAATTATCATGATTGTTCTAACTATTTTCATCTTCAATCTTTATCCAGAAAATTGCCACGGAATATTTGAGCACATGATTCAAACTAATATGAACTGGATAAATATGTACATTAGTTTAGTTTACTCACTTCAATTTTATGATAGCTTTCTAATACCTTTTCTTTCTTTCTTTTCTGAAGAGGACGGCCTCTTAGAGCACCCACCTATTCATCGGGCATGTTGTGTTCTCTCCACCACACATCACTCATTTCTTTATAAGGAAAAATCCCTTAAAGCACCCAAACTGCAGATAACTGGATTCAAACTCAAGAAACTTTACTAGGAAAAGAAATGCCTTCAACAACCACCCTTACCCACTCTCTGATACCTTCTAGTATCCTAGCGAAAACCAAAAATATCCTTTCTTCATTCAGTTTGTAGGAACATCTTATTTTTTGCTAACCAGTATGAACACTAACTTCTGTCCCCCTTCGTTCTCTCTATGCTTAGTTAATTCTAACTATCCAGATTAACTTTTTCTGAACACCTAGGATGGTAGGCACATGGATGATCCATCAAACTCTCTATCTGAATAGATTTACATATTTTCCAGCAAGATTATAGTATTTGCATGGTTCAAAAGGAACAACCAAAGACTAGCAGTAATGAACAGCTCATAGTTTACAAAACCAATAACCCTACTTCTAACTTCTAAGTAACATAAACCATTCCAGTTCTACATACCATTAACAAGAGCTTGAGGTTCCAGCTGTGAGGAGTCTGAAGCTGGAGACTTGGAATCAGCTAAGGAAGAATCCTGGGGTGTTATGCCTGTACCCTGCTGGAAAATAAAATTGTTAGGAGAATACTTGATGCAATGTGGTAGGGATTGCTGATTACTTGTATGGTGGTGATACATATATTCAGTTGCATGTGTGACGAAATTATCTTCAAACTCTATTTAAATTGCTTAAACAGAAAGCTAGGCAAAGAGCACCAAACATGACAAACTAAGGAGAGATCAACCAAAATAGTTATAATCTGAAGAAGATATTTAACTGCTAAAGTTTATACTAACAGTTTAGAATGAAGAAAACTGCAAATTTAGACTATATGCATCCATCCTAGAACACCATGAATTTCTTTTGGAAAATTTAAAATCCTTGTGCAAAGCAAAAGCCAGAGAAGTAAAAGAGGAAATATATTCACATCCCACGGAAAAGTTCTTGTGAATAAACTCTATCACTATCCCTTTTTTCATCTTCTCTTGTTATTTCCTTTTCCTCTTATTCATTTAGATATATATCTTTTATTAGAAGAATTGCATGTCCAACAATTTAAAAAAGAATACTCATTTTAGATATTGAATATTGGAAGGAATGATCTTGAACTATTAAAAGAGGTTAATATGTGCACAAATGGACCATAGCAGTAGCATATTAATGAAAGTTCAAAAATGCAAAACTGTATAATAGAATCTGAATGCAAGACATTTATAAACATAAATATTGAAATGAAAGTTGTAATAACTTTGCCACTTGATGAACGTAATGTTTTACATGTTCATAAGTGAAAACTGTGCATTTTGGAACTTGAACTCATCAAATCTAATTCTGCTCTGAAAATTTTATATAAATTATTGTATTTGAAGTCAGATAGATGCTTTATGTTGGGAAATATCTTCCCAACCAAACACTACGGTTCTATTTTTTTCCCTCAAAAATTTTCCGCAAAGCTCTTCTCTTCCAAGACATATTTCTTATAAAGATGGTATTGTCTATTTTTGTGTTGTTGGAACAGAGCTTTACAATAGATTACGCCACAAGTACAACTAAAACCACAACTTCCCATAAAATTGCCTAAAGAAGCTAATACACTAAATAGGATATAAACTTGATACTCGATAGATATATATACCATTTTGTATTGGCTTGTCAGATTTGTATGTCATATCCGTCTTTAACCTCATTAACTAAAATCGATGGATGAACTCTTTGCGCTATAACGGTACACAATGGAATTTAGAACGGACCACAAGGACATTAGCTGTTTACAGAACCTAAACTAATTGACCAAAATTCTATTATAAGTTATTTTTTCCTTAATATTTTGAAGTAGGATGTTCGGCAAGAGCTCAGTTTTGGTTAGCCATGGAATATAGATGTAGTTGTGAGCCTCCTCAAGTTATTGACTTGCGATATATAATAAAACCTCTGTACATTTATTAGCTTCTTCATTCAATTACAATTTGAGAATGAGAAAGTGGCTTGTAACTCACAGAAGTGACATTCAGCTTTAGCATTGAAAGGCATAACTCAGATGTTGGAATCCGCACCAAACTGAAGTTGTGGTTTCATGAATTTTGTTTCAAGAACCTAGGATAGATATTCTGATTTTTTAATTCTTAATTGGATTATGCTTTTAGTTTTATAGAGTTTTTTTATGAACATATTTTCAATGCTTTATTCATTCAAAAAGCAACACTTGAATAAAAGATGGAATAATAGATATAAATTGTAAAATACACCCTCTAGTCACTTATAAACAATGTTGAAAGTTACGACACACTTATCACCGTAACTTTTTCACATCGACCACCTTTAAATAAGGGTGATAATATAAAAAGCACCTTTAAAGTTCAATTAATACAGAAACCACCTTTTAAGGCATGGTTTGGTAGGCGGTATGAAGAGGGGGAGGTGGGATGAGGTGCAATAAGGTATAAGGAAGGACATACCTTTTGTGCTTCTTGTTTGGTTGGACGGAAGGAGACAGAAGATGCATCACTTTGTAGTTCATTTTCTTTCTTCTCTTCAATCCCTCCAACTTGGAAGTATTCTTCACTCTTTTCATTTCTAGTTAATTTTAAATTGTCCCTCACCTCACCACACTCTACCTCCCCCTCCAAATACTCTCCATTAAAAGCTCCCTCCCCTCACCTCATCAGGGGCGGATCTACCTCGGATGAAGTGGTGTCACGTGGCACCACTTCATCCAAGGGGAAGCTATTCTTCTCATGTAATAGTATGTGTAATCATGGCTTGTTATGGCATCAAACGTCACTGGTTCAAGTCCTAATTAACATAATCAAGCAGAAATGCTACACAATGTGTATTAGAGAACAACATTTGTTATACTATACTTATTTCCATAGAGAAGTCTAAAATAGGTGGGATTTAAATATTATCCTCATGTAATAAGATAAGAAGTAGTTTGTTCTAATATAAGTTGGGTTCAAAATTTTCTAATATATACCCTATTGGTAAGAGTTATTAAAGTGCGATTATGTACTTGATAGTAATACTAATGAAGCAATTATGTACTTTCTCCAAAATATGAAAACTCACCTAGAAAATTGTATATTTTATAATTATTGAGTAGACATGTTATGCTTCTGTCGTGTGTTTATAAGGGTGTTTTTGGGATTTCAATCGATATCTCAACCAACCTAGTTCTTGGCACGTTTTAAGGGTGTTTCGGTAACTTCAATCAAAATTTCACTTGCAAATATGTCAAGGTGGTTGATTGCTATTGGGACCCCTTTAAAGATGGCTTCTATATTAATTAAACTTTACACGCGATTTCCGTGTCGTCACTATATTTTAAGGATAAATTACACTAAACCCCCATAAACTTTCAATATTTTGCAATAAGCTCCCAATAACTTTCAAAATCACACAAACCCCCAATAACTTTTAGCATTTTGCGGTAAACTCCAATAAGTTTAAAAATCACACTAAACCCCCAATAACTTACAGAAAATCCCCAAGGTCACACTGTTAAATTTGACATGGCACGTGCAACTCTTGTGACCCAAAAAGACCAAAAATACCCCTCAAATTATTTAAAAAAATCCTTTATGCCCTTTTTATATATTCAACCCTAAAAGCAAAAATCTCTCATCTTTTGTCATTCGTTCTCCCCTTGCTCACCTAGGTTAGGTTCTCGAACACTTTTTTTTTTTTTGGTTTTTCCCTAGAAACCACCTTATATTTGGGGTCAATCTATATAAACCACCTTATATTTCTAATTTATACCTAAACTATCTACAAAGTTAGTTTTTCTTCCAATCAACCACCTGACCCCACTTTGCTGCTAAAATTTTCCCGAAATTTTGACAATATCCTCACTTGATCTCACGTGTAAAGCATGTGACCTCCCTTGCTGACTTACTTCAAGCTTTCCATGTGAGATTAAGTGAGTATATTGTTGGAATTTCATGAAAACTTTAGCAGCAAAGTAGAGTAAGGTGGTTGATTGGAAGAAAAACTAACTTTGTAGGTGGTTTAGGTGTAAGTTGAAAATATAATATGGTTTATGTAAATTGACCCTAAATGTAAGGTATTTTTGAGGAAAAGGCCCTTTTTTTGTTGAACTTGTCCTTCAAAATGCCTTTTACGTTTTTTTTTAAATTATGCAAAACGTGGAAACTTATTGGGGGTTTTCTGCAATTACAAAAGTTAGTGTGATTAGTGTGATTATGAAAGTTATTGGGAGTTTACTACATAACACGAAAGTTCTTGGAGGTTTAGTGTGATTTTGAAAGTTATTGGTGGTTTACAGCAAAACGCTGAAAGTTCTTGAGGGTTTAGTGTAATTACTCATATTTTAAAGGTGGTTTCTATGAAAAAAAAACTTGAACTAAACTAAAATTTTTAAATTTCCATTTCCCCCTTCACATTAAACAATTCATAGAAGCATAGCTGTTTACCAGGCATAAGAGTACAATTAAGTGTCATTTATTCTTTTTAATCGACAATAAAACTTGAACAAATCTCTCAAAACTAAAGTACCACATTAGCAAAACACAAATCTCAAATTTTAATAAAAAAAAAAAATTTTACCCGAGCAATTGCGACAGCATGGCAATACAAATCCAGCTTCTGCTTCAGCATCGCCGCATATTCCCCAGGATCAATATCAGCCGTCGGATCAGAAGACGACGGCACTGAACCAACGGCTGCGATCTGAGGCTTCTTGATCTCAACAACCTCATCATCTCCTCCCTCTCTCCTACTAGACGACAAATTCGAGGACACAACAGACGACGCACAAGTAATCTTAGGGTTCGAACTCGGATTAGGGTTCAAATTTGATCTTGCAGCTTCCTCTTCTAGAAACTTCTCGAAGAACCACTCTGAGGGGCTCCGATTCATCATTCTCCGCTCTCCGCCGCCGCTGCCGGCAGCGACGGATGAATTGGCGGAAGAGGCCGCCCAGAACGGGTCGGATATTTCCTCGACGGAGAAAACTCGGTCCATTTCGTTATCGGAGCTCCGATAAGGTTTCTTGACGAAAAGAAAAGGGCAATGGGGAATGACAATGGGAAGAGGATGACGTGTGTCTTTTACTTGAAAATGGGAAGATGGTTGATATATAGTTTCTGGAGGCGCGGAGGTTTACGAAAATGCCCTAAGAATTTTGGATATTTTTTTAAGGGATTTTACATATATAACCAACACATCAATTATATTTGCAAATTTAACTATAAATTCTAGATATTTGCTTTTAGGCGCACGCAGATAGGCTGACAGGGCTTCTGCCTGGAACAATATTCATTTTCTCGAAAAGATAAATTCTAGATATTTACTAATTTACTCTCCAATTCTACTACATGAGTTAAAATACACTTAAACTCGGGTTTTAAACAGTCAAAAGAGGAAATTCTCAGCTGAACAACTAACAAAAATTTAGAACTATATTGAAAAATATCCTTTAATATAAATTTTGGAGTGTATTTAAAACTCAATGAGGTAAAATTGGAAGGTGAATTAACAAAATATGCACATTTGAAAATGAAATTTGCAAGTATGATTGATTTGGCGGATATTTATGTAAAAATAAACTCTTGTTTTTTTGTCGTTGTAATATTTTTTGTGAGCTTTTTGAGGCTCTCGTGTGGGTAGGTGGGGAATCCTGCTGGTGGCTCGTGAGGCCCTTTTTTTTGACAGAGATTGGTTAATGAATGGGATTTGTCGGGGTTCAGATTATGAACAGGTGCTTATAGACGTGGGCCACTCGCTATCTAGGATTCTGATTCATTTTTTTAAAAAATTTAATTTTAGATAAAGTTTTTTTTTTTTTTTTCTTTTTTTTATTGGGTGTAACTGTAAAAATCAGGAAAAAAGAAATTATGAGAACAATTGATAAAAGTGAAATTTCGTCTAATAGAAATTGAGTTTATTTTTTTTTGCAATGTCGCATTTGCTGCTGCGCGTTAATTTAAAAATAATACTAGGCCATCAAATTAGTGCATTCCGACTTGAAAAATATATGTGTAGATAAACAAATGCTTGGCTTGCACACACCATTTTTTTATGTGCAACGTTTGTTCCTGTTAATTTAGCAAAATTGCTGTTGCAATTGCATAACAAAACAACTTCAAAATTAAGAATTCAGTACTTGTATGAAATAATTTAGCATCACTAATGTGATGTTTTACCCTATTCAAATCATCATTTTAATTTAGATTTTTATTCAAATCATCATTTTAATTTAGATTTTTATTTGCACAATGATCTAATCACTTTTAGCAGAAGTAACTAATGAAAACATTCCGCTCTGATGGCGTAATTTATCCTCTTAAATTCCTTTATTAATTCAGTTAGAGGGATAAGTAAAAGAAAAGAGTATACACTAAATTGGCTTTTCCACGGTCAATAGAGATGAAGCTATGTGCTATTAGGATAACTTTTACTATTCGAGCACACTATTAAGATTAAGATAAAGATAAAGATAAAGATAAAGCTTTGTTAAATAGTCCCAATTGCTTCTTTTAGCGCATTGCGTAAGTTTCTTAGTAGTTACGTTAGACAAGAGGCAACACAATAATATTTTTATGACGTTGAAAAAGTAGTCTAAAATATCTAAATCCATAACGTGTACAGTGTGCACTATTCCAAAACATATTATCTTTGATCGGTGCTACTTTCCTTAACCCAATTTTTCAAGGAATTTATGATACTACCGCGATAATTTTGACATGCATACATAAAATAAAGAATCTTATGAGAAAACATAAATGATTTCAAAATCGGAAAGAAAAAAAAGTCTAACTCCAAGATTTTTCTAATTGAAGAATTAGAAGTTTGGAATAGAATGCAAATATTCTCACGTGTGTTTAGGTTGCGCTTGTCAGTGCTAAAAACCTAACATCCAAAGTTTGGAACTTCCTTTAAATCCTTTTTTTTTTTTTTAATCTTTAGGTGTAACTGTAAAATCGGGAAAAAGAAATTATGAGAACAATTGATAAAAGTGAAATTTCGTCTAATAGAAATTGAGTTTATTTTTTGCAATGTCGCATTTGCTGCTGCGCGTTAATTTAAAAATAATACTAGGCCATCAAATTAGTGCATTCCGACTTGAAAAATATATGTGTAGATAAACAAATGCTTGGCTTGCACACACCATTTTTTTATGTGCAACGATTGTTCCTGTTAATTTAGCAAAATTGCTGTTGCAATTGCATAACAAAAACAACTTCAAAATTAAGAATTCAGTACTTGTATGAAATAATTTAGCATCACTAATGTGATGTTTTACCCTTATTCAAATCATCATTTTTAATTTAGATTTTTTATTCAAATCATCATTTTTAATTTAGATTTTTTATTTGCACAATGATCTAATCACTTTTAGCAGAAAGTAACTAATGAAAACATTCCGCTCTGATGGCGTAATTTATCCTCTTAAATTCCTTTATTAATTCAGTTAGAGGGATAAGTAAAAGAAAAGAGTATACACTAAATTGGCTTTTCCACGGTCAATAGAGATGAAGCTATGTGCTATTAGGATAACTTTTACTATTCGAGCACACTATTAAGATTAAGATAAAGATAAAGATAAAGATAAAGCTTTGTTAAATAGTCCCAATTGCTTCTTTTAGCGCATTGCGTAAGTTTCTTAGTAGTTACGTTAGACAAGAGGCAACACAATAATATTTTTATGACGTTGAAAAAGTAGTCTAAAATATCTAAATCCATAACGTGTACAGTGTGCACTATTCCAAAACATATTATCTTTGATCGGTGCTACTTTCCTTAACCCAATTTTTCAAGGAATTTATGATACTACCGCGATAATTTTGACATGCATACATAAAATAAAGAATCTTATGAGAAAACATAAATGATTTCAAAATCGGAAAGAAAAAAAAAAGTCCAACTCCAAGATTTTTCTAATTGAAGAATTAGAAGTTTGGAATAGAATGTAAATATTCTCACGTGTGTTTAGGTTGCGCTTGTCAGTGCTAAAAAACCTAACATCCAAAGTTTGGAACTTCCTTTAAATCCTTTTTTTTTTTAAATGTTTAGCGTTTCTTAATTTCCTCGAATATTCTTTATAACTAACATCCAAAGCATTTAACCTCCAAGTCTTGACAACTCAAAATGTCAATTGGATGCTATATATGTCCATTTGTCATCATTTGATTAGGAGTTTAGGACCACGGCACTTAGGTTTATTGATGACCAAACTTTTGGTCCTAATCTGAGTTTAGGCCCATGGATGGCTTACAATCATTTTGATTAGGACATGATTTCGCGCTGTAGTTTGGATAGCCATCAAGTTTATATGCGTCGTTTGAGTTAGCGTTAAAGGCAACCATTCGTCGAAGGGAGAGTTAACATATCGATTTTAAACATAACTCGTTCAATTCCTAACAATTGCTCTCTGCTTGTGATTTTTATTTTGCATAGGTTTTTCTTTTTATAAATCTATTGGAATTGTCATATCAATGGAATCTCACTATCCATTTATAAGGAATTGTTTATCGTATATTCATACCACAACATATTAACAATAAAAACTATAATGCTTATCCATGTCGGATCTCATAGGGAAGAAAATGAATTTTATAGATGGACGGTGAAGATTTTGAAGGAGTAAATTTTTTATGATTCGTACGCATATAGGTAACACGACTTGAACTTCTAGTCTTCTTTATTCAAAGTTAATCAATATTTCACTCATCGCAGATCATTTTCATTTCCATCATATCTCGGTTATGTTTTTTCTTTCATTTTCCTTTTTTTTTTTTTCAAATGTGTTATACTAGTACATCAAACAGAGTAGGCTCGCAAGATCCTATTTTGCTTAGTCATAGCGAGATATAATCTGTCATAAGTTGGCAAAGGGTCTTATAGTCCTATAAATATAGATATTTTGATCAACCAATTGGCACTCAAGATTCTATTTTGCTTAGTCATAGTGAGCTCAAATTGGCGAGGGCTCTTAACAGTCCCCTATATGGATATTTTGATCAGCCAATAGGTACTCAGGATTCTATTTGCTTATGGTCATGTTGAGATCAAATCTTTCTCAAGGCTGATATTTTTGAGCTAAAAATCCAAATGAGAAAAGTCTCCATGCATCTTGCTCTGCTCACACCCACTCGGGATTTTCTTGTCCAATTTAATCCAAATACACAGCCAGATTAACTGAACCGTAGTCCAAAAACATTGAACTTACATGGCCTCACATCACTGTAAAGTTACTACAGGAATCAAGCTGCATGATTCCAGTCAGAGCCTTCCACGTGGCCAAGCATCCGACAAGGTGTCCACGTCAGCGCCCTGTTTGTCTTGCACAGGGTATCGAGTTCATGGAAGTGGGAAAATTGGCACAAAATAGGCTAAATATCAGAAAAAAACCCCTTAACTTTGGACAATTATCAGAAAACCCCCCTTAACTTTTAAAATATCAGAAAAAACCCCCTTAAGTATCGGGATCATCACAAAATCCCCTTTAACTTTTAGATTTTATTAGAAAACCCCCTTTAACTTTCAAATTTTATTAGAAAACCCCCTAATTTAGGGGGGTTTTCCGATAAAATCTCAAAGTTAAGGAGGATTTTCTAATAACCCCTAAAGTTAACGGGGTTTTCTGATATTTTCAAAGTTAATGGGGTTTTTTTTGATAATCATCCAAAGTTAAGGGTGTTTTTTTGATAATCACTTAATTTTTTATGAGCTTCACAATAAATGGCCTAGAGAAATTGTCCAATGATGAGAGAGGAATAGAAATTGTGGCAGAGAAAAAAAGAAAAAAGAGAGGAAAAGGTCGGCATCATGAACTTTCCTTTATCTTGTATTTGTGGTAATAAATTGTCTAACCTGTCACAAATGGAGTCTAGTCAATTTTTAGGATACCCGGACAGAAAAGCTGATAGAAGATTCGGATAACGTCCCAAACTCTCTTAGAGCATCTCCAATGGCATACTGCATATTTAGAGGGTTTGAAGAGAATATTCTTCAAGATTCTTTAAATATAGAGGGTTTGTAAAAGTTATCTTTCCGATGGTATCTGCGTATTTATATTAATTAACCTATCATTAGTAAATTAATGGTGTAAATAAAATAATTTAAACTTAACATTTTTATACAAAAATTATATCGTTAGAATCGCCTCACAAACCTTTTAAATGGGATTAATGCACTCATTGAACATTTATGGCGGATACATGGTAATGGAATGATGTAATTTTTTAAGCTTGATGTATTTTAAATTCTCGTACTTCAACATTTCATAATGATAAATTTGACATTAATATTAAAAGTATTAAATATTAGTCTCATTTTGAAGGTTTCTAAAGACAATTTCAATGATATAATTTTTATTTAAAATGGATGAGTAAATTAAAATTATATTATGTTAAATAATTAGTTTAATTATAATCAAGGATACAATAGGTATTTATGAAAAGTTGTAAATGAGATGGGAGGGCAAAATTAGAATTAAATTATATGAATAGTAATATAGAGGGAACCCTCTATATCAACCCAAACCCTTCATATATAGAGGGTTACTGTAGCACCCTCTTAATTTAGAGGGTGCTACAGTTCCCCCATTGGAGCCAATGGTACGCCATTTTTAGAGGAATGGCGTACCATTGGAGATGCTCTTATGACGCCCAACAAATCCCTTTATATTTTTTGATTGGTAAATATATACTGAAAAAATACTATATCATTTGAATGCCTTTTACTTGTATTTATGGTATATTGTTGAATAACAATGATTTTTTTTTATCACTTTAATAGGTGAAAGGAATCGGTGACAATTGAAGGTGAAATATGTGTAGTCCTGCAATTTACTCTGCATCTAATGCTAACACTATAAGCATAAACCTTTACCATGGCTAAAATATCAGATTAATCTAAAAAGTGACACCCCTTTATCAGTTTAGCCTAAAAAGCGACGCCGGCGACAGTTTAACCTAAAAAGTGATAGATACGATGACAAATAGGTATTTTCGGTGCCAGAGATAATTTTTAAGCTAAAAATTAAGTGATTTTTACATATAGACCCCTCACTCTCCCATATTTTCAGATTAATCCCCCAAAAAAATTTTGAAATTTGTAAATAAATAAAAAAACACTCCCTTCCCCAACATCTCTTCCTTCCTCCTTCCCACCATCTCCTCCATTCTCTTATCCTCCAATCCCCAACTTTCCTTCCTCTCTCCCACTCCTCCATCCTTTCCCATATTCATTCGTACCTTCTCCTTTCCACAATCCCCTTCATTTTCTTCCCTCTCAATCTCCAACCTCCCCTCCCCTCTCCCACTCCATCTCCTCCTTGCTCGGCCTACTCCCTCTTCACCCTTTAATCATTAAAAAAAATCTAACCTCCTCCTCTTCCTCTCTTAGACCCAACATCAAGTATTCTATCAAACACCCAACCTCCTCTTCGTCTCTCCCACTCCCTCTCCCTCCATCTCCTCCTTGCTCGGCCTACTCCCTCTTCACCCTTTAATCATTAAAAAATCTAACCTCCTCCTCTTCCTCTCTTAGACCCAACATCAAATATTCTACTTGAAGCATTAGAAGGGATGAAGGAGAGGGGAGAGAGAAAAAGAAGGAGAAAGTGTTAGAATTAATATAAAACTATAATCCCCGGCCCTCACCATAACTTTATAGTTTTGATGTAATGGTTATATGGAGTAAATCTAAGATGATATCAGAGCAACCCAGGTTCAAATCCCATCGGCCACAAATTTTAAACGGATTTTCTAAAAAAATTGACACATGGTGTTCAACCTACGGGGGGCATGTTAGAATTAATATAAAACTATAATTCTCGGCCGATGGGAGGTTGAGGATCGGGATGAGAAAAGAATGGAGGAGGGGGTGCAGGGGAGAGAGAGAGGTTTTTTTTAAACATATTTTAGAACTTGAGGAGATAAATCCGAAAATATGAGAGAGTGAGCGGTCTATATGCAAAAATTAGTTAATTTTTCACTTAAAAATTATCTCCAGCACCGAAAATGCCTATTTATCATCATATTTGTCATTTTTTAGACTAAACTGTCGTCGGCATCACTTTTTAGGCTAAACTGGTAAAATCTTGTATTTTAGCCTCTTTACCATCCATGATTTCAACATAAAATGATATTCTTGGTTAGAGGTGAGCAAACGGTCGATTCGATCGGCTTTAGTCAATTTTTTTAAACCGCACCAAACCGAACCCAGAACAGAACCGAACCGAACCAAACTAATTTATTTCTATTTGGTTCAGTCGGTGGTTTCAGTTGTCGGGAGCTCCACCATCATGCGGGCATGATAGCTACAACTAATTAGAGAAGATATAGAAGAGAGATTAATGAAGGTTAGAGAAGATATAGAAAAGGAATTAAGGAAGGATACAACAAAAGAAAGAAATAGAAAATTAAAATTTAAATATATTTTGTTGCTATCTTGTGAAACTTGTGAAATGTTGGAAATGAAAGGTCATGGCTAGGATTTGAGTTACTTGGGGAAGGAGACGAATTTGAGTGTATCAGCTTTCTTCTCTACATGCATGACAGCTAGCAATGAGCTGTCAAAAAGAAAGCAAGTCAGGTGGGTCCCGCCACAGAGAATAGTAGAAATAACATTAAGATATAAACAGGAAGCTAATTCATGTGGGTCCATACGCAGAGAGCGGTAGAAAAGTTCTCAAATATGTAACCGGGTGGACTTAAAAAATCTCGAAAATTGGATACTTCGGTCGATTCGGTGTAAGCGGTTGCATAAATATGCAACCCGAGCCGCACCGATCTATGTATGAAATCGAATCGACCTATCAAACAAAGACCGTTTCGGTCGGTTTGATAGGTGCAAACCGAAGTTTGCTCAGCCCAAATCTTGGTGCTTTATTTTAGCACAAATGATAGTTCGAAAGAGAAATGAAAAAATTTTATGGACGATGAAACCAAGATGGAAGCCTTGTGCTTTATTGAGTATCCTTTGATAGTCCGTGAACATTTCCACTTTCAGTCTACAAACCTTTAAAATTACACAAAGCTCGGCAACAATAGCAAACACTTCTCTCCTGCAACTTTGACATCCATTATCACAGAAACACTGGGAATACAACTACCAACCACTTCCTCTTAGAGACTGAGCTCAACTGATAAATGATCAAACGCCTGCTATCGTCTATCCAGGAACAAAGCATTAAGCAATAATGTCTCAAGGGAGAGCATCTACTAAGGACTTTGTGAAAGTTTCTAGCTCTTTCAATCCGTCTTCGGGGGACTTGGCTTCTCCTAAAATTTTCACCATGGCACTACCGACAATCACGCCATCAGCTCCCCATCCTGCTACCTGAAAATATTTAGAAAGGAAAATGATTACAGATCAATTATCCCTAAAATCATGGTGATTAGAAACAATCTGTTACCTGCTTCACATGTTCTGGTTTTGATATGCCAAAACCGACAGCAACTGGCTTTGTTGTTGCCTGCAAACGATTAGAACAGCGACTAGTTTTTAGATCGACAATAGTTTCATAAACAATTCTTTAAGAACATGACATAATGATAGTTTTAACTTTTAACATAGCGCTTAGTTAACTACTATTATGAGTAATAGAATTGTGCTTGAATTCCAAAGGTTGAAGTTGACATGTATCATAATTGGCTCCTTGTCTCCTCTTACATGCAACTGAATCCGCAATTTTCCTAAAAGGGGAAAAAATAATGTGGCAGTTTCATCAAGTCCTGTTAACAAAAAGAAGGTACTAGCATATGTGATTCACTTCTTAACTTGCATGTACCTCACCTTGATGGCTTTAATACAAAGGTCCAATTCTACCTCTTTCACTTATATACAAATGTATTTGCATGCAAACACAAAAAATAGTCCACTTAAATCAATAGCAATCAAACAGAACTTCCACATTACTTGAATAACACCAATCACGACATGAAATACAACAGTGAGAAATGTATAAAGGCCAATGATATAATTTCTCTCATGCATTGGCTAATCCCTAGGTAAGGAAAGAAAAACATAAATCCTTGTGTTACATGCCATAGACACTAGTAGGCATGAAGTCAAACCACGCACGGGGATAAACCTTTGAACTCAGAATCATGACTTCAGTTTTTACCTAGCACCTAACCTGTAATCTGAACCAAACACAGAACAGGCAGAATGACCTCATTCTTTTCTTTTCCTTTCCTTTCCTTTAAATTTTTGGGATTTTGTAAATACTGCATGACTGAAGGGTCTTATAGTCCTATAAAAATGGATATTTTCATGAAAATAGTAGGCAGTCAAGTTTCTGCTTTGCCTAATCATACGGAGACCAATCTTTTCCAAGCGTGCCAGTTTCCTCAAAATCCAACCAAAAAGGTTGAAGCATCCACCCATTAATACTCATATTATTCATATCCACTAGGGATTTCTTATCCATCTTGACCTTAAACAATGAACTTACTGAGAAGACGATGTGCACTAGAAGTCACTACATCAGCTAAACCATGAATATACGGAATCAATTTACACGATCCAATCAACATCTTCTATGTATCCTACGAGACATGAAAATAATTTGGAAGAGGGTTTCCCAGAGTGACCCATTGTCACCCATAAATCTTAAATATCTACATTATGAGCACCAGAAATTTTAATAATTTCCTTATCAACGGCCAAAATCATTTAAGTGGGATAAAAAAAACCACCTCTTCATTAGTATCTCTCTTTAGGACCTTATCAATTAAAATATACTTAAAAGTCCTGAAAATGTTTACTTGCTTCTAATTTTGTGATCCAAACTGGGGCATATTCCCAGTATATTTTAACTGACAGGCAGAAACTAATGAAAGGTATATTTTTGAGATGATTTAGATGACTATGCATCGACATGGAAATATTAAGACTTCAAATGTTTGTGTAGAAATATTAAAGATTTTGGTAGCTGATATGGAGGAAGATCTTTCTTAGAAAAAACATGGTGTTCTGTCATAGACTTTCTCCTTTTTATTGAGATCCAACATGGGTGTCCATGTTAGCATCTTTTTATTTAACATAAGCTGTCTTTGCCAGACAAAATAAGATCCTTGCCCGACGGTGTTTCCCATGGACCCCCATAAGAATATCTACAATACTTTGTTGTCTAAAATGATCCATGTGTCAGTTATTGAGTGGCTTATGTAGAGTTTCCTTTTATGTGTTGTATGGGTGATCCAAGATCAAATTATGTTGGAAAGTTGGCATAAAAATGCAAACAAAACTTTTTTCTAGCCTCCACAAACAATTTGCCAATTGGTGAGAGAGAAAAAATAGTGGCTGAGAAAAACACCTTAGCAGGAATACCTTTCTCTTATCTTAAACTTGTGGTGATAAAATTTTAACATGCCACTAGAATGGGCCAAGCACTCTGAGGACATAAAGTCTTAAATTGACAGAAAGATTCAGATAAGAAAACAGAAAAGGGAGTATAGAAGTAACTATGACATTGTTAGTGAATCATCAGCCTCTGGTTATCTTAAAAGTTGTATTTTGAGTTTTTTATTTCCTAAGGCAACACATTCACTCATAAAATAAATACAAGCAAAACAAGAACCTTAAATCAAAATCAGGATCTTCGTTCGTAGTAAGCTTAATCTTCTGGATATATAATTAATAATAATAAACTATTCTAGAATAAGCTATAGAAATCCAGGTTGAAATGTATCATTGTGCACATATTACTTGCTACAGAAAAAAGAAGAAAAACATATATCTTTATTTTACAAGTCAAATACACCTGCAAATATGAAGTCAAACCACACACTTATGGTTAAAACCTTGAACTCAGAAGTGTCAAGTTTTCACCTAGCAACCATATTTGTACATACACTTGACACGTCCATGATTGATAATTAATGTGAAAAATAGATAGACAGTGAGGTGGACAAGGATACAGCTGTTAGATTGGTGAAGTACAAGATAAGCTAATCAGACAACCAAGCGGGACACTGCTTTGATAACAGTTAAGACAGGAGTCGCCTTGTCAGCATAGGAAAGCAAATAAACTAAAACCACTATATCCAGCATAACATACGAAAAGATAAATACTTCTTAAAGCAAATAGTTAGAACCATTTTACTCTCTTTGAATAATTGCTCAGGAAACACGTTTTAGATGTTCAAGAGTTAGTGAATATAGCAAAGTTCTAAGTATCACCCATACATAATTGGTTGTACTGTATTACTAAGCATACCGCTCCAATCCAACTAAAATCTACCTATACTGCCAATAAAAGCTAATAAAAACTAACATAAACCTGACTAATATGTCACTTAGGAGGTGCTGGGCCTTCTTGGATAAAATAGTTGCTAATGGAAAGTGATCTTTTAAGTCAGTTCCCTAGTTTGATCTTAGAAAATTTATTTATATGGGATCATACTGAAGTACATGGATGCCTGCAGGTTTATGAAAACAATGTTACTTGTTTGATTCATATGACGAATAGTCAAACTACCAAATGCATATGAACATAAAAGATAAAATCTATATCGACATACAAGTCGCGTATGATCAGTAAGATTTGCAGAGAATTTGTTTCCAATGATATAGGTTAAGGTAAAAAGAGGATAACACACCTCTTTAATTTCCTTTAGAAGAGATTGCACTCGTGAGCTAACAGATGCACGAGCACCAGTAACTCCAGTTGAACTCACCTGCATGAAACATTTCATACAAATCTCAGAAGTTAAGAAGCAAAGGGTAGCAGGTTTCAGAAAGAAAATAATAATAATAACGCATGTCAAACTAAACAGATAGAACAAGTAAAACGATGGGCTTACCACTACGGGTGGAAAAGAACCGAATTCGAATCGAATACCCCAGTATTTATATTCATATTTGGTTCATATGTGACTATTCGAATTCGAAACTAATAGGAAACCAGTATTCGAATTCGATCTGGATGGTATTCGAATATTCGATAACTATTCGCGAATATTCATCAACAGTGTTTGGGTAGTCTTTGCGAATTATTCGGTCAATATTCGGCAAATATTCGTTATCCTTGTCTTGCAATAGAGCAAAACATGATATACCTAATGAGTATGCAACCTACTGATATATAATATTCACAAATAAAAACTATTTATCCACATTTGCAAGCAGGAAACTGAAATTTTAAGGATTAAACTGTATAAACGAATAGTTTATTAAACAAACGAATCAAATTTACCTATGGTTAAATTCTATTTGTTTATGAACCGAATAATAAAAAACTATTCGTTTATTATTAAATGAACTACCGAATCGAATATGACTGAATACTTAAGCGAATAAATACCGAACTATTTGTTAAATATTTGGTTCGTTCCCACCCATACTTACCAGGTATAGAAATCCTTCTGAAACTTTTACAATGTCTTTCATTCTTTCTGTCGGAGTGGTGGGAGTCGTAAGAAGAACCTTTAATGAAAAGGAAAAACAAGAAAATATTGCATTAGATAATCAATCGTCAGCGACTATGAGAATATTAAATTTGAAACCTTTTAAAATACAAAACTCTGATTTTATTGGTGTAGATAGTTGATGGTATATAAATCATTTGGACTAAGTATACAACTGAGTCCATGATAGGTGTTAAATAACATTGTTTCTCATGTTTTTTGGGGCGCAAGATGAATTGTATACAAACCAAATCACAAGAATTGGTACATTGTAGAAGTTAGGAGCCAACAGAGAAAACATACCCAACAAAATGATTAACGATATTAGATTTTAAGTTCCCGACGAGATGTTGGAAGCTCTCTTATCAACATAACACTTGGTCTTAACAATAAGGCATGATGGAACCATTAGACATGGACTCAGGTTCTAGCAGAGAGGTCACTTCCCAAAAGATGATGTTAGCAGCCATACCAGGCATTTGAATAATATGCTACTGTAGATGAAACTTTCTAAACAGCAGAGAAGAATTAAAGGTGATGTAAGCAGGAAATAGAAACAGTATTGTATATCCCTCCCTCTGTTTTTTACCCCTTCTTTTTCTCTTCACATGCGAGCGTGCATGTCAGTGGATAGGGAGAAAAGAGCAGTATGTGTTCTCTCAGAACGCCCCGCATGGTGCGGAGCGTTTTGAGCCGCGCGATTGGGGGGGGGGGGGGCAGTGATGGTATTTCACTGCCCTCCTTGAGCTATCAGAACACCCCACGTGGTGGGGTGTTCTGATAGGATTCCCAGTCAGAAGAGAGTGTACTTTTATCCACAAAGATACAGCATCCTTCTCACCATTGTATAAAAAGCCTGCTAAACCAAGCCTGCACCTCGTCATACCGTCTCTAGGATGCTTTAGCCTTTGCTTCAAGATTTAGAAGGTTTACACATTGTATTTGTCATCTTATTTTATTTATTTTCCTGTATTTATGTGCCTGTTATCATTAGGTTTTCAGTATCAGTTATTTATATGTTATTAGTATGCAAATTCTTAATTTCTCATTTCATCTTATTTATCTTTTTATTGCCTTCTAGCTTTTTGTTTTCCAAAAAAGCTTGGTGCACTTCTTTAATAAAGCTTGCTAAAACCCGCTAAAGTTTAAACATTGTCCTGCTGCTTTGCTTCCAGTTCAGTATCATAGAGGAATTATAGAAGAAGAGGTCCCTCTCTATGTGTGAGTAGTCGTACTGGTTATACGGGGGAAAGAAGAATGTATTTGTGATCCACATAGATACAACATCATCGTCACAAATAATATATCTCAAAGGAAAGGATGTTGTATTTCAAAATTGACAGCAGTATAGCTAAACCTATGAAAGAATTAGTGAAAGGAGGCACTCAAAATCCAGTTCAAAAATAGAAGGTGGAGTGGGATGAATTTCCAGAATGGGTGGCTGGAACTCCAGCATGGAATGCATGAATAAAAAAGTAATAAAGTTATTGTTTAAAGCATCAGCATGCTGAAGTGACACACAAAGGTAAAATTTTAGCTGGCCTGCTTCCACTTTGGCTCTCACATGCTTGCAAGACATTTCAAAATCTTTTTTCCACACATAATATGAATAGGGAAGAAGATAAAAATTGACGCACTGTGAAAGCAATAAAATGATCAAACCCTATAATGATAGCATGTACGAGGCGAAATAGATCGCATATTCACCACTATTACACATTTTGTATGCTCTATTTCAATTTTGAAAGTGTACGTGAATATCTATGTGTCAACACACAAGTTATGGTCGAGAGATGCAAGGCAAAAAAAAAAAGTAGGACTTAGATACAAACCAATCATGACTGGATATATACATCTTAGAGAGCACTCAGAGCAGGGTATTGCTGAGAGAATGACTTAAATTTGGGATTCCCATTAAAATATCAAAATTAAAACTATTATTAACTACTTAAATGTCACCAACATGAACCAAAGGAAAGTTTTGAACGTGACTGTTTTTTCTTTTTCTGCTTTCAATGTTTAGGTAAAAGAAAGTAAAATTATTTGCTCTAGGCAACCATAACGAGAATAGCAACCAACTCTACTAACAAGGCAGACAATCATCTTGAACTTAAGTATTAGACAAATTAATCATAAGCTGGTCCTTAAAGGGCCACACATCACATAAATAAATAATAATTCAGAATTAAAATACATGCACAATAATGCTCCTGATTTTATATTCTTAAAACATGTTAGTAGCCTTTCCAGATAAAATAAAAGGAGGTAACTGGAAGACAAATAAAGAAACCTACCAGTTCAATATTGTGTTTAGCAGCTTCATTTCTTAAAATCTCAGTCTCCTCCAGAGGAACATCAGGCACCACAAGTCCTGCAAAATTTTACCTATCATTAACCAATACCAATAAGGAAATGGCTTAAGAGGTAGTAACTAGCACATTGCTGAGATTGTACATCAATATCACATTCCAGTATACAAATTAAAAGACCTGGACAAGAAATATTTTGCAATTAGAACTTTTAAAAGAAGAAGACATCATCAGGTATGCACCAATATTTAGCTTACTCGGAAACTCGATATCACATATTATATCTTCTGAGCTTTTTCTTAAGATTGAAAAATACAGAAAAAATACATTATTCTTTTTCTCCATTTTTCTTACCTACACATATAGCAACTTCTTCTAATATTACACATATAGTAACTGCTTCTAATATTACATTTTTCCAATTTCAGAGGTAACACATGACCCAGGAAGAAGAGTTCTTGTATGCAATCTTTCATTCACTAGGTAAAATATCTCCTTGAAGCTTTAAGAACACATCTTGACAATGGACCTAATTGGTTTCCCAATTTTATGTCTGATTTGCTAAGGACTAGGCACTTTGAGGTGCCAGACCCAGCGACTAGAAGCCAATTAATTAAGTGGTCGCCTAGCCACAGCCCAGGTGGAGAGGGAAGAGTTTAAAATGATGATCATAGGAGATAGGCAAACATAAAACATATGAACTATGTATTTATACATATACACACACGTACATATAGGAAAAATGGTTCTGAGGTGGCTGAACTTCTGATGGGTTGGAGAGGATGCAGCCCGTGAACAATTATCAGAACTTTTAAAGGAAATCAGTGTTACACCTTTACATTACTAACATAAGACGAGAAGAAAAAAACAATATACTGAAACATAAAACATGCATCTGGTGACAGAAAAATCAGCACATTAGCAAACGAAAGAGGAACATTTTAGACAATTCAAAAATAAGTGGACAAGCATATTTACCCCCGCATAAAAGTTGATTGCATATAGTGTCATTAACAATGCCAATTGCACCATTGTATTTACGCTATGAAATAGGTATGTCAATTACCATGCACACCAACATCTTCAATAGTAGACATGAACTTCTCAACTCCACGCTTCAAGATTGGGTTATAATATGTAAACAAAGCAATTGGACAGGATATTTGAGGAATTGCCTGATAAGTCAATGTAGAAAAAATTTAGAATTTGTTAGTTCTATAAAAAGAAAAGAATAGAAAAGGAAATCAATCAACATGGACACAGATATGCAAAGCAATTGTGTTTATATAACCAAAAGATAAAAATGAATGTCATGTTGGTCAGTCGCCTTATACATGATGATAAAGAAAGTAAGTTGTAGTATTGCTTAATTTTCTAGGTATGACAATATTGTAGCATATCCCTGAATGGTTGTAGTTCAAATACCTCATGCTCTAGAAACCCAGAAATATAACTCAAATATATTTCTGTGTATGCTACATCACCATTCCTACAGAAGAAAAACTATGGCCTCAGTCCAAAACACCAGGAAATTGGCAGGTCAATGAGTTTCTAAAAATCACATTATAGGTGCTCATAAACTGGAGATTTTATTCCTTAAGAAAGCACCACAATACTCGTGAGAGCAGGTGTTTTTCCCACATGTTGTATCAGAGTGATGCTCAGTTTCCATACAACACAGGCCTGATTTAGCTGTGTAGCTAGCTGCTAGCTGATTTCATTGTCTTGAATACATATAATATAACAGGACATTAATTTAACAAAAGCTTCAGCAAAGCATGATTGCATGAGCGAATCATTGATAGGTGCATAAATACTATAATAAGAATGATCTAATCAGCATGACAGCATACTACAAGATTATATTCAATAGTCAACTCTGTGAGCATCCTACAAATTCGCTTCGGTTAATGTCATACCTCCTTTAACATGGTAATGATAGCATCAAAGTTGGTTCCTTTTGCTAAGGCACGTGTTGCAGCAGCCTAGACATGGTACATATAAATAAATATAGTTAATAATAGATGAAATTAGCCATTTGATTTCATTTGAGGAAAAAGCATTGTAGTGAAACCTGGATGACTGGTCCATCTGCCAGAGGATCAGAGTACGGCATGCCCAATTCTATAATGTCTGAACCACAAGAATCAAGAACTTTTAATGCCTTTGAGGTTGTTGACAAGTCAGGATCACCGGCAGTAATGTAAGGAATGAAGGCAACCTAAAAATCAAGAAGATTAGAAGCACCTTAAACGTGCATGCATATTTCCTCAGGAAATCAAGAATTTATATCCAAACAAAATACGGTGAAGAACACAAGAAGGAATTAAAAGATAAATATGACAGGAAAAATAAATCAGATTTTATTAGATTAAAATAAATGCATTTCATTGGATATGATATCCACTAATTCAGACCAAAATTTATTTCCAGCAGACACATTTACAGGTACATACCGCAGGTAATGAAAACCTTTGGCATATTACATCTAGTAGAATATATGTGGATCAACTGTAAAGACGCATATCGAGTTAGTGCTCATATCAGTAAATTATTGCATCTAATATCTACTCCGTTTACTTTTCAATAAAGTAAGTCACCCTGCTTAATTATTAAATGAAGATAACAGTTGCGTATAAATAAAGATTACCACGCCCAAATTGAATTTATCAAAATAGAGTTCTCATGCCAATAAGTGAAACCAATGCAAAATTGCAGAATATGCTAACATAAAAATAATCAAATATTTATCAAATGCATAGAGAATGCACATCTTCAACAAATAGACATGAACAGGTACATAGTTCCTAGCAAGCATATACGTAAACATGCAATGCACGAACCTATATACATATATTGAATGGATTCATGCCGATAGGTGTGTGATTCTATATATTTTATTTCTAGACTTAAACGATAATATGAACAGCTGGCAATGTTACAAGTTCAATGTGTATATCAAATGTGCATATTGCATAGGCAATTAGGCACAAACGTGTCCAAAAATGTCACCAATCCCGCTTCGAGAACATAAGATGCTTATTTAAATCCCATGATCATCTGAAATCAGTGTGATAAACATAAACAAATAACAAACAAAAAGGTCCTCGATCTCTATGATCCATAAACAAGATAAGGCCAGAGTCAAACATCGGACAGTGTGATTTAACCCCTTGAACTGTTATAATTCCAACAAAATCTAGTTCTAAACGAAAGACCAAGGGATCAAGATTCCAACTTTAGCCCCCCTTAAACACCAAGAAACCTAAATTGCATTAAATCCAACAAAGATCTCAATCATTAGAAATGGGAGAGCGATGAGCTTACTTTGCCTTGATCCTTCAAACGCTCGAAGGTCTTGGAGAGTCCAACAGTGGGAGCGATGCTGAGGGTGGCCATCGCAGTGAGAGATCTGGGTCGAGAGACGAGCTTGTGAGGGGCTAAATTGAAAGAGCGGGAATTAGGGTTTCGAGATGAGAGGAAAAGAGAAGAAGGGTTTGGGCTCGGAGCGAGGGCCATCGTAGTGAGATGGGGCTTTGAGAGGGGTTTTTCAGCGGGGGGGGAGTCTTCAGTATGCAATGTACTGGTCCAAATATGTAAGTTGAAAACGGAAGAGGGCTTTTTAGTAAAATGGATTTGAACGCAATTCTGTCAATTTGGTCGGACTTGGTCCGAACCCAACCAATCGGCTCTCGTTCGTGAGTATATTGAGATTTAGAATTAAGTTAAATTGGAGTTGGTTCACCATCATTTAATTTAAAATTAAGTTAACTTGGAGTTGGTTCACCATCATTTAATTTAAACCTAGACTTATGGCCAACCCAAAACTTCGAACTTTTAATTCTTTTATCCATACATGTGAATTTGCTTCACAAGTAGAAACGTATAGCCAAATATTTGGTTTTATATATTTCGCTTGAGAAAGGGACAATTACATTTTCGTGTCGTTATTGTTCTCTTTTGGATTGTTTTGTTATACTTTTATTAATAATGGAAAAGGGGGTGTCAGCTACCGATTTACTTAAAAATAAAATAAAATGAGTTTCTACCTAACGATTTAAATATCATTTTTCATTCAAATGTTATTTTCTTTCATGATTTCAATATTATTATAATATAATTTGGGTGGGGGGGTTAATCTAGCCAACTTCATATAATAAGAACATTTATGGTGGCTAACACCTTGTTTGGATGGAGGTGAATGGAGGAGACGGGAAGCAGAGCAAAAAGGTTTACCTCGCTTGGGAGTCCTTTTTGAAGGAAATGAAGGGTAATGAAGGTGCAAAAATTCATCTCCACTAACCACCAACGTATAGGATTTGATTTCTCTCCATTGCGATGTAGAGGAGATGAAATTTTATGAATAATCATGATACATATCCAAAAACTAATCAATAATTTTCATCCATTTTCTTTAGTAAACTCCCAAACATTATATCATAATTCAATTTCTCTTTCTTCACTCCCTCTCCTCAAAATTCTCTTCAGCCCTGTTTGGATTCGGAGTAATGAGAGGTAAGAGAAGGTAGGAGACACATTAACCTTGTTTAGAAATTCATTTGAGGTAGATAAATGAGAGTGAAGTTAAGGTAATAGAGGGGAAAAACTTGTCATTTTGTTCCCCATAAATTGGAGTGTAATGAAGGGGAATGAAACTCTTCAAAAAGGGAATATCACACAAATACAAATTTACCATTCTATCAAAATAAGATCCAAATGAGTGGAGTAACATGTAATATTATTTATGTAAATTTACATATATTTCCTTACCTTCTTATCGCTTTGTTAAACTTCCAAAACGAGGTGAAATAAGCTCCCCTTAGTTCTCCTTACTAAATTCCCAAATAAATTTTGTATATTACCTTAACTTTTCTTAACTTATGCTATATATTCACTTAACTTTTCTTCACTAGGGGCAAATCCAAATAGGCCCTTCTCTTCTTTTCCCTTTCTCTCTCCTATTTTTCTCATCCCTTATGTTTCCTTCCCCCCGTTAGGAAACTTCTAAATATAGGGGCTGTTTGGTTCGCTTAAAAACTCCATAGAAACCCATTTCCATGCTCTGCCATTGTGTTCAACTACGATTAAATGATTCTTTAGTTTTTGGGTTTGGTTCGCATGGGCTCGTAAGGGAAATGAGGAGTGGAAACCGCCACCACATCGGCATAATGGGTCCCCCCCCCCATTTCCTTCCAAAACATGAGGAAATGGAGTGGAAACCCTATATTTTAAATTAAAAAATTCCCCTTCACATGTTTCCGGATTAAAAAAAGCTCCCCTTAATGCATAAACAATTGATTTCCCATATTTAAACATCCATCCAAACAATAAAAAAATATAGAAATTAATTTCAACCCTTGTTTTATGTGTGAACCAAATATTAAAAACACATTTATATATGTACACTAAAGTTATTGGGGTTAGTACTGTAGCTACTATGAAAATGAATAGTATCCTGTCTATTAATTATTTTTTTGTGAAAATTTTTTTAACCGAAGCATGTCTTAGTTGGTTAAAGTCCACAGAAACAGCCCCAAGGATTGTAGGTTTGAATTTCTGCACCCCCATTTTTTTTAATTATGGTTATTATTTAGTACTAGTCCCTTTAATCTTTAACAATTGCATATTAGCCCCTCAAATCTTAGTAATTGCTGATGAGTCCTTCAAATTCTCCATAATTGCATATTAGCTCGTCAAATCTCAATAATTGCTCATTAGTCCCTCAAATTCTAAGGTCGTTGTAATTTGGTACCTCAATGACGAAAATACCCTCATTTAATATTTTTAAAGGGTTATTTGCAATTTAGCATTTTAGAGGGTATTTTTATATAGTGTTGTTTAGATATTGGTCCCTCAAATCTTCAATAATTTCATATTAGTATCTTAATCTAAATAGTTGCTCATTACTCCATCAAATCCTAGTCTTATTATAATTTTACCCCTCATTGGGGTTAGCATCAGAGCTAATGTGGAAATAAATAGTATCTTGTCTATTAATTATATTTTTGTGAAAAAATTTTAACCAAGCATGTCTTAGTTGGTTAAAGCCCACGAAACAACTCCAAGGATTGCGGGTTTGAATCTCTGCACCCCATTTTTTTAATTATGGTTATTATTTAGTACTAGTCCCTCTAATCTTCAACAATTGCATATTAGCCCCTCAAATCTTAGTAATTGTCGATGAGTCCTTCAAATTCTCCATAATTGCATATTAGCTCGTCAAATCTCAATAATTGCTCATTAGTCCCTCAAATTCTAAGGTCGTTGTAATTTGGTACCTCAATGACGAAAATACCCTCATTTAATATTTTTTAAAGGGTTATTTGCAATTTAGCATTTTTAGAGGGTATTTTTATATAGTGTTGTTTAGATATTGGTCCCTCAAATCTTCAATAATTTCATATTAGTATCTTAATCTAAATAGTTGCTCATTACTCCATCAAATCCTAGTCTTATTATAATTTTACCCCTCATTGGGGTTAGCACTGTAGCTAATGTGGAAATAAATAGTATCTTGTCTATTAATTATATTTTTGTGAAAAAAATTTTAACCGAAGCATGTCTTAGTTGGTTAAAGCCCACAGAAACAACTCCAAGGATTGCAGGTTTGAATCTCTGCACCCCCATTTTTTTTAAATTATGGTTATTATTTAGTACTAGTCCCTCTAATCTTCAACAATTGCATATTAGCCCCTCAAATCTTAGTAATTGCTGATGAGTCCTTCAAATTCTCCATAATTGCTTATTAGCCCATCAAATCTCAACAATTGCTCATTAGTCCCTCAAATTCTAAGGTCGTTGTAATTTGGTACCTCAATGACGAAAATACCCTCATCTAATATTTTTAAAGGGTTATTTGTAATTTAGCATTTTTAGAGGGTATTTTTATATAGTGTTGTTTAGATATTGGTCCCTCAAATCTTCAATAATTTCATATTAGTATCTTAATCTAAATAGTTGCTCATTACTCCATCAAATCCTAGTCTTATTATAATTTTACCCCTCATTGGGGTTAGCATCAGAGCTAATGTGGAAATAAATAGTATCTTGTCTATTAATTATATTTTTGTGAAAAAATTTTAACCAAGCATGTCTTAGTTGGTTAAAGCCCACGAAACAACTCCAAGGATTGCAGTTTGAATCTCTGCACCCCATTTTTTTAAATTATGGTTATTATTTAGTACTAGTCCCTCTAATCTTCAACAATTGCATATTAGCCCCTCAAATCTTAGTAATTGCCGATGAGTCCTTCAAATTCTCCATAATTGCTTATTAGCCCATCAAATCTCAACAATTGCTCATTAGTCCCTCAAATTCTAAGGTCGTTGTAATTTGGTACCTCAATGACTAAAATACCCTCATCTAATATTTTTAAAGGGTTATTTGTAATTTAGCATTTTTAGAGGGTATTTTTACATAGTGTTGTTTAGATATTGGTCCCTCAAATCTTCAATAATTTCATATTAGTATCTCAATCTAAATAGTTGCTCATTACTCCATCAATCCTAGTCTTATTACAATTTTACCCCTCATTGGGGTTAGCCAGAGCTAATGTGGATATAAATAGTATCTTGTCTATTAATTATCTTTTTGTGAAAATTTTTTAACCAAAGCATGTCTTAGTTGGTTAAAGCCCACGTAAACAACCCCAAGGATTGGGTTTGAATCTCTGCACCCCATTTTTTTAAATTATGGTTATTATTTAGTACTAGTCCCTCTAATCTTCAACAATTGCATATTAGCCCCTCAAATCTTAGTAATTGCTGATGAGTCCTTC
Source organism: Asparagus setaceus (assembly GCA_012295165.1). Lineage (NCBI taxonomy): Eukaryota > Viridiplantae > Streptophyta > Magnoliopsida > Asparagales > Asparagaceae > Asparagus > Asparagus setaceus. Next base: position 36,436,802 of record CM022706.1, read on the forward strand.
AAATTCTCCATAATTGCTTATTAGCCCATCAAATCTCAACAATTGCTCATTAGTCCCTCAAATTCTAAGGTCGTTGTAATTTGGTACCTCAATGACGAAAATACCCTCATCTAATATTTTTTTTAAAGGGTTATTTGTAATTTAGCATTTTTAGAGGGTATTTTTACATAGTGTTGTTTAGATATTGGTCCCTCAAATCTTCAATAATTTCATATTAGTATCTCAATCTAAATAGTTGCTCATTACTCCATCGAATCCTAGTCTTATTACAATTTTACCCCTCATTGGGGTTAGCGCTGTAGCTAATGTGGATATAAATAGTATCTTGTCTATTAATTATCTTTTTGTGAAAATTTTTTTAACCAAAGCATGTCTTAGTTGGTTAAAGCCCACAGAAACAACCCCAAGGATTGCAGGTTTGAATCTCTGCACCCCCATTTTTTTTAAATTATGGTTATTATTTAGTACTAGTCCCTCTAATCTTCAACAATTGCATATTAGCCCCTCAAATCTTAGTAATTGCTGATGAGTCCTTCAAATTCTCCATAATTGCTTATTAGCCCGTCAAATCTCAACAATTGCTCATTAGTCCCTCAAATTCTAAGGTCATTGTAATTTGATACCTCAATGATGAAAATACCCTCATCTAATATTTTTAAAGGGTTATTTGTAATTTAGCATTTTTAGAGGATATTTTTACATTGTGTTGTTTAGATATTGGTCCCTAAAATCTTCAATAATTTCATATTAGTATCTCAATCTAAATAGTTGCTCATTACTCCATCAAATCCTAGTCTTATTGTAATTTTACCCCTCAATGTCCAAAATACCATCATCTAATATTTTTAAAGAGTTGTTTGCAATTTGGCACTCATAAGTTTACACTTTTTAAAACTTTGGTATCCACAAGTTTATTTGACACTATGATACCCCAAAAATTATGCCTTTTTACTTTGATACCCCAACCCTTTTTACACTTTGCTACCCTAACGTCTATACATTTTTAACTTTCATATCGTTAAAGATTCCAAAATTTTTACTTTGGTACCCTAATGTTTTAACATTTTTAACTCTAATACCCTACAGTTTAAGAAAAAGTTTAATGTATCAAAGTGTCAAAAACTTTGGGTATCAAAGTTAACAAGATATAAACTTTGTCTTAACGAAAGTGTCAAGAAAAACTCGAGGTATCAAAATTAAAAGGTGTGAACTTTAGGGTATCTAATTGTCAAAACCTTTGGTATTAAAGTTAAAAGGTGTAAACTTTAGATTATCAAAGTGTAAATAATCTTTTTTTTTGAGCAAGATGAGTTTTAAGAGAGAAATCATAACTAAGAGTTATTTTCATCATTAAGGGACCAAATTGTAAGACCCCTTAGAATTTGAGAGACTAATAAGCAATTATTGAGATTTGAGGGACTAATATGGAATTATTGAAGTTGTGAGGGGCTAATTTTGAAAACATCTCTTCAAATCAAATGAGCCGTTATTTTATTTTATTTTATTTTTCTTTTCTCCATACTAATTTGTGTACGTAATGACTACCAAGTCATTAGTATCGCACAAATACTTTAGCTAATATTTTTTCTAAATAAAATGAGCTTTTCTTTTTGGCTTTCTCCACACTAATATGCTTAAAATATTATTTTTTTCGCTTTATCTACAATACAACTATCAAAGGCATTAGAATTATCCTAATGCTTAAATCATTATTTTTAAAAATAGTTCTGCACTAATTTATCTATGATACAAAATCAAAAATATTTTGTTGACAAGATAAATTTTTTAACCAAATGCTTAAACCTATTTTTTTGTTCGTTCACACTAATTTACCTATATTGCAAATCCTAAAAATAATTTTATTCACAAATTAAGAAAGAATTTTCTAATCAAAGTACTTAACCATTGTTTTTTGATTTCATCACACAAATGTCGCGGCATCACGCGGGTTAATTTTGCTTGTTTCTAAGAAATCTATAGAAAACACTGAAAAAGAGTTTTTTTGTCACGGAATGGAATTCCCACAAATGTGAGAAACGAACCAAACCGGCCCATATTGTAAAGGCTGGGCATCGATACAATGTTTGGTAATAGTCCTAGCTTTCATTTTTCCATTATAAAGCCCAACACGTTACGAATGGGCCGGCCTGTTACTATACTAGTTTAGGAAATATTTAGCTGCACAACAATCTGGAGGTGAGAGAGACGGAGAGAAGAAATGGAGTTATCTTGTTCTTGTACATCGCTAATGTCTTCTTCCCTTCTCCCAACAAAGCCCTCCTCGCTCTCCTCCTCAAACTCCCTCTTCTTCTCCAACGCCTCCGCCGCCCTCTCGAGAAAGAAAAATCCCATCTCTGTGTCCGTACGGAGAGCTGGGCCCACATCAAGGCGAGGCCTCGGTTGCCGGTGCCTTTTCGGCCTCGGCGTGCCGGAGCTCGTCGTCATTGCCGGCGTCGCCGCCCTCGTCTTCGGCCCGAAGCAGCTGCCCGAGATCGGGCGGAACATTGGGAAGACTGTCAAAAACTTTCAGCAGGTTTGATTCTAACAGCTACTTTGCTAATTGAAGAAGGTATCTTCTCTAGGGTTTATTAATTTTTTCAATTGGAGCTCGTATTTATCTGTTTGTGGTAATTAATTTGGATCCTAAAACTTATTCATTATTTACATGGGCAAATTATTGACAATCCATTGTAGATAAATATCCTACACGAAGAAAGGTCACAATTAATCGCAAACAAATATTGTACATAGCTGCCTGCCAAAAAAAAAAATAAATATTGTGCATAACAATAAGAACAACTTCACGCATGATTCGAGGAAAAATTGTGCGCAGTTGAGGGTTATATGCTATCTAGAATTGAAAGAGTACATTTAAGCTTGTTCTGCGCAGTTGCAGTTCCCTCTACGTTTAAGTTGGATAATAGGATTTCTTGAACTTGTTTGTATCTTTCATGAGCATGAGCAGTTTTCTTAGAAGCAGGCCAAGTATTATCTTCCACTGATGTCCCATGGAATACGCAGATTATTAATTTCACAAAATAATGCAACATTACACATTCACTTTGTTCATGCAAAACCCTTGATAGTGTTGTGTAATGTGTTTAGACTAAAATTTGTGGAGACTTATGATATAATTTCCAAATGTTTTATACAACCCTGGTATATACTATGAATTGAGTATGGTCTGTTTTCATTATTTAATGTGTAGTATTTGATAAGAGTCTGTGCTTGCTGGTTAATAGGTAACTAGTTCCTCACGAAAGCCATCCAGAAGACTAGAAAGTTCGGTGCATATTGGTCATCCATTCCTCCTTGTGTTATCATTTTATGAACATTTATCTTTAGGTTGCAGAAGGAAGATTGAAACATGTAAATACTTAGTATAACACAACTTGCAAATTGTTATTGGTCGATTGATAAAATTTGTTGTTTTTCTCAACTTATGACCCATCAATCTTTTATATGCTATCCGTATGTTTGAAGGTAGTCGACTGTTAAAACTTTGTAACGTTTAGCGGTTTAGGCATGTAAGAAGGAATAGGAATCTTCTCATCTTGCAACCTCAGACCTTGTAGTAATTCTTCCAGGTGGAGAGGACGTAATGTTACTGAACCGAAAAATCAATAGTTTTATCGTTAATTAATGATGGCCGAGCACTCTGATTTGGATCTGCTTTATCCAAAAGGTTAAGCTATGAGTACCAGGTCAATAATGTATATCAAATTCTTAGCACTCACCTCTGCATCTTGCACGTGATCTGCAGGCAGCCAAAGAATTCGAGACGGAGCTGAAAAAGGAACCTGAAGAAGGGAGTATTCCCTCTCCTCCTGAAGGTCCCAAAGCTGTTAGCAGCGAAAACCAGAAAGGGGATCCTGATTCTTGAAACATCAGGCACAAAAGAAAATGCTTGAAATCATGAGATTTGATTTATTTCCGGAGAGTATCCGTAGTTCTAGTGTTTGTATTTATAGTGTACAACTGTATATCCTTCTCGAGCTATGGATAATGTAACACTGTTTGACTGAACAATTCGCAGTCTGCTAGCAGTTTATTGACTTTATGCTATATGAGAAAATTTGGAATTTCAAGATCTCAAGAGCTATTTTCTGTTTACCATGGTGTTTCTTGTCAAGGGAATACTTCTGAGGTGCTATGAGAATCTATACTAATCATGGGTTGTTATAGTAGCAATGACTTTCAAATCATTTTTGTCTCTATCCTCCCACACTTCCTCTCATTCTCTCGCATCATTATTGTCCTAATACTCCTACTCCCTTCCATTTTCTCTCTCCTACCTCCAATCGTTTTACATATGTGTGCCTTATGAAGAATAAAATTGCGAAAAATTCATCAGAAAACCCTGATTAAATTACTAAAATAATGTCAGCTTTTTATACCTAGAAAAAGGGGGAAATGGTAGAGGAGATGACTTGCATGAATTTTAATTGACCCAGGACTCTACTCATAATAATGTATATGAAAATTTTTACTGTTATCTATTTACTTATATATTTTATTTTTCTTCCTTGCTTAAAAGAGTTGGTGAATGGTGATGATTTGATATTCCATAATGAAGAGGAGAAAAGCACTTCATGTTAAATTTAGTCTTTCTTTTGAAGTAGAATTTATTATTTATGTATTTGGTAAAAGTGAATTGGAAAAACTTTGTTGATTATCTTGTTTAATTTTTTGATTATGAATAAATATTTCAAGAGAAAGTCCTCAATGGAGCAAGAGCAATCATCAACTATTTCAAATTTAAACAACCTTGAAAATTCACAAACTAGTACAAAATGAAGCAACGGAGTGAACTTGAAAGATCTCCCCGTTGATTTGAGGCTTTGACCGAGGATTTTAGAGTATCATCCAAATGATCGAGATGATATTATTTACAAAAAGGTCCTTGTCAATCACTCCAATATAAATCTACACAAAAAATAATTGGATTTTATAGAGTATTTTAACTAACAACTATACATCTTTTGGATTTCATTAGCGGAAGTAATCATTAGTGAAAAATACTCATGTTTATTTTTATCACATTGTAAAATATGATACAATGTAGCTGATAAAGTGTATTGAGTACATTCACATAATGTGTTATAATTTTATTATTTATATTTTATTGTTAGGTAAATAGATGCCGGTCGCCTCCTCCCACACCCCAAAATTTTCGGGATGCGCCACTGTTGTCTGCTCTTCATATGCTGAGAGCCTGAGCAAACAGTTCTATTCACTCCAAACAAATATTGAAAAAAGAAGAAAGAACAAAAAAAAAAAAACATAACGGGTCGGGTTTGGGTTCTAACGAGAACGGGGTTTATTTACCCAGGGCTTGAATGCTTGATCAGTTCCGTTCTCTTCTCTCTCTCCCCCTCTTTCTCAAGTCCAAAACTTTGGAGTTGGAGGTACCAAAAATCCCCAAAAGACGAGTCTCTGCTCAATCCTTGATAACCTAAGTGGACACGGTTGCATCCTCAACCTCCAATCTGTAGGTCAGCTCATCGATCATAATCATTTTTTCCGCTTTATTTCTCATACTATTTTCCCAATCTGAACAAATTGCGGAGATTCACATTGTTTCTTTCAAATCACATAAAAGGGTTAAGAAACTGGATATAGGGACCAAATTTATGAATTTTGTTAATCTGATTGTATGTTAAACAAAACCCATGAAAATGCATTACATGCATTATGCGTGTTTGTCGAAATGCGTCAATGGCTCATTTATTTTTTTATGTGTAGATTTTTAGATGGATTTATGCTGTTTCACTAATCGTAGATAAGAGAGATCAACTGATAACTTCGATAAATATACGAGATACAGTTTTTGTTAGTTTGAAACTGCAACGAACGACTTTTTTGAAATCCAACTACTGAGTTGTATAAACACCAATGATCCCCATTGCATGTGCACATGGAAAAGTATCTTCCGTTTGTTTCTTTGACTCATTTGTAAGGAAATGCGGGGGACTCGGTCCCGTCAAAAGAGAAGACTACTTGCATTCCCTAGTCAATAGAAAAATCAGCCTACTTAGCTCATTACAATTGATTGATTTATCAACTTATATTTTGGTTTTGTTCCTTTTCTATTCACGGTGAACTATTTCAGGACACCCAAAGGTTTAAATTTTTGTTATAAATCATCACACAAAAGAAGAAGAATAAGAAGAAGAAGATGCAAGTAGTACCATTTTTGCATGGTGATTAACCAATTGATTAAGTTAGACGATATTTCAAATTTTTAATCAAATATGTATAAATAATAATGATGCAACAATAACTTCCTAATAAATATGGTATTTGGGTTGTCAATCTTGCAATGTTCAATAGTTCTTTAAGTATTTTCTAGTTATTGTCAGTGTTGTAACCGATGGCCTATATGTCCGTTTAAGCACTCTAGTACGCAAGGCATTTCTAAGCAGTCAACTACCTAGGTGGCTTTAGGCACTAAGCGCCCCCCCTCAATATCTTAAGTGATAATTTCTATTTTTTTATAAAAATTTTGTTAGTTTTGTTCTATTTTTACGCTTTTTGAAACTATACCTTTTCTTGTTCATTCTTTTAACTCTTCTGCCTATGTAATTTCTAATTTTTTACTTACGGATGTAGTTAGTTGTCTGTGTTTCATCTTGTCTTCTCACTTCATTAGATCTGGCTACTTAATGAAAGAATATTCTATTATTTTACCTTTTGTTAATTATAACTCTTTCAGAAACAAAATTAGCAAAGATTTTGGTTAACTTGAAACATGGATATAAAGTTTATAAACAATGTATATAAAACAAAGCTATATAGTATATTTTTCTCTGGTTTTAACAGGTTGTGTGTAATTTAAAAATATGTAATGGAATCAAATTTATACACCAAGACGTTGGATTTATGTGGAAGATCTAGAAATATGATGAATTTATTGTATAGGTTGGGTTTGAGTCTAGCTTAAGTGGTAAAGGTTTGGGGTCTGGTTGTTGGACATCCTAGGTTCAAGTGTAGTTACGACCTTTATTCAGAAAAAGTTAACAAAAGACCTGTTACTTGATGTAAACTCGAATATCCAAAGAACCTCAAATCTCCAACAAACCTCTATTTAAGTCCCCTACAAGTGAAGCCCTAGTCCATTAGGACGTAGAAATGTGGCTGACAGCCTGACACAAGATAAAAATACCAAATCAAATGGTTACATATCATATCAGATCTTCATCCCTTGTATTAAAAAATCAAGCTGAGTGGAGAATATCTATGTCAACATATATTTAATCCAACAAGTGATCCTTGCATTGAAAAAAATAAAGCTGTGGAGATGACCCATTCTAGTTTTCCTCATTTGCTTCAAATCTCGTTACGTGTACATCTGCCATTTGTTAAGTTCGAGCCGTATTTACTACTTACGCCTCCTTCCTTTTTTCAATTCCCATGGTGATTTTTTGGTGTCCACGAGCAATGTGGTAGACTGGTAGTTGTAAAGTAGGATACTGAAGATCCTTTTTTCATGTCAAACATCACAATTTTCTAACGTCAAAAAAAAAAAAAAAAACAACAACAGAAATTTACAGTAGAATCCTAATGTTTTGAAACAATGCAGGTTTCATTTACATCAAGCACAAGAAGCTGCTTATGGCATCAGAGGATTCTAAAGACTTGCTGAAAAATGTGGATTGGAAGACAGTAGGTAATACTGGTTCAAGTGAGCCGGCTGGTCCAGTGACAAAGAAACGGCTTCCGAAAAAGATTAGACAAGTTCCTGAGTATTATTTTCTTCCTAAACGATCATTGCCATCTGCAATAGCCATATATGGTGCTGTTATTGCCGCTGGAGTTGGTGCAGGGATGCTAGCGGAGGTTTGGATAAACAAAAAGATCAAAGGTGCACTTTCATTTCATTATTAACTTGCATAGAATATACTAGTACCTAACATTGCCTGTAATCTGTCTACCTAAATTGATTTTTTTAAAATATCTTTTACGATCCAGCTAGTAGGCATTTAGAAGCTGGCGTGTTTTGTCTACAGTATCTGGATGCTATTTTGATGTGGGAACAAATCACTTCAAATTGAAATTTTATGTCTCTAAATGCTGCCAAAACATATATATTATAATGGTCAAGGAGGGCGTTTGCAGAATTCCATTAAAATGAATTTTTAGGAGTGAAAAAATAGAAAATACATCTAACTATGCTGAAGTTGGTGATCAGCTTGTACATTTTCAGTTTCTCTTGGGATAATATACTTCAATTGTGCATCGTTCCCTCAGTTATAATTTAGTGCCCGTTGCAGCAGTTCTTTATCAGAGGTACTGGATTGATGGGATTTAAGTGGTCTGATGAAACTTAAACTTTTCCATGATAAATCATTAATGATATAATCTTTTGTAATGCTGTTTCCTTTCTATTGTGTTATTAAACATATTACTGAATCAAAATCTCCTACTTTGCAGAGGACGGCGGTGGTGTCATTTGGGAGATGGGCAAATAATAGAAGTCTCTATTGTTCAGATGCAAAGGCAGATAACTACCCAGCTCGAAATATTGATTGCCGTTGCTGAAGAGCAACAGTTGTAGCTTCAAAGAAACAGGAATAAATACTCTGCACCCATTGGATTCTTCATGTTTCTTGCCTTTGAATGAAAGCTCGAAGTAGAAAATAATTCTCCCTTTCTAATATTGGGGATCGGACATGTAGTTTATGGTTTAGTATGCTTTGATGAAATGACCTATTTATAACGATGTTAAATTGACTCTGATTGTCATTTTTGAGATTGAGAAATCCATTATTTTGTTGTCCTGCATTAAAACTGATTGATCATTGTTACTACGCGTTTAAAAAAAAAAAAAAAATGACCGGGAAACACTGAATGTATTTCTCCTGTTTCCTGAGACTACGTGTATTCATCCTGCTTGCTACTCGATCTGTATTTAAAGTCACACTTCTAATTCTGCATCGTCGCCAGGAGGTTTTTCTTTGACTTGAACTGGAATTTGTTTTAAGCTATCGTACTCAGATATGCCTGTTATTTGTAAAATTTAAATTTCATTAGCGTGCGGGCTTAACGAAGGCTGATGCAAACTTGAGACTTTCAAATACAGTTCCAAGATTGATCTTACCAAGTACTTAAGCGATGAAGAACGTCTTTTGATTGATCAATAACCATTATGCTTTACTTTTAATAGATCGTGATTTCAGTGAGAACAAAAAAGGAAATGAATAAATAAATAGAAGAAAACCTGAAAACAAATTTCTTATTGGGAAGAATCATCGGGCGATTAAAGCGACGAGATTTATTGTTTTAATTTTTATTTGTTGCTTAAAGTGTTAGTTTTTCAGTCATAATATATCCTTCTGAGTATTTGGCGGTGAACCCTTTTCATGCCTCTTAGTAAACCTTTAGTCCCACATCGGCTGCAAGGAGAGAGCGGTAGAGGCGGGTGGCCTTTAAATTGAGCTGTCCATGATTGATCAAATCATACCTTTCTCGGCCTTTTGGCTAAGATCAAGTGTAGTATCTGTTCTTATCAGTTTAATATCTGATACGTGGGCCATCGGCCCACTATGATATTAAATTAATTTTTGTTGGGGGAGGGTCCGTTACAGTAGCTTGCTACTGGGTCCCTCGAGCGTCGCCCACGCGTTGCACTACTGCATGGGCCTGGCGCACCCCTCCCAAATCAGTTTCTAAATTTCTAGTGTTATATTTTCTTGGAATTAGTAAGGGTTAGAGTTGACTACGTGAATCAAATCGAGTATATTCTAATAAACTAAATAAATTTAAATAATGAAATGTTCTAATCCATCAAAGAATTTTCACTTTTCCTAGAACTGTAGAAGCTAGCTTAATTTCATACAGATGATTTGCTGGGTGCCAAGTCGACGATGTCAAATTGTGATGGAAAACCAGTTATTATCAAAGGAATGGATTCTGAAAATAAATTGAGGAGTGTGATGGAAAACCAGTTATTATCAAAGGAATGGATTCTGAAAATAAATTGAGGAGCATCCAATACACAGTTTTTGTACCGTGGGAAGTTTAAAATAGATTTCGGTCATAAGATTAAAAAGCTTGGTATTAAAAGATTGTGTTCGGTTGTGCAATCTCATCTTGTTATCTCACGAGGGAATTAAAGAAGAACGAAGTCCTACTAAAAAATTCTGTGTTATTTTTAATTATAAATAATGACAACGCAAGTGGAATCAATTTTTAGAAAATGTTGCTTTAATGCAAAACATTCAATCTAGATAATAATAATAGTAACAAGTTTTCTATTTAAGAAGGAAATAAGGGAGATAGAGAAAATAAATAGCAAGTATGCTCTCCATGATTTGCACTGAATTCTCTCATTTCCTCTTATTTTTCTATGTCTCTCATCTCATCATAATGAGTGCCCATAAACCCTTATTAGAAAAACTCTAATGATAATGAAATGAACCGTAAACTGTAAAGAAAAAAATCTTTATTTTAATAATTTAACCCTCAACCCAAGATTATGGGAGTAATATTGTTAAATAGGAGAAAGTATCCCACGGGTCAAGTCCATGGATGAATGGCAGATCCATGAGATTTCTACCTTTTTTTTTTGATAAAAGATTTCAACCCTTAGATCCCCTTAAATCTGGACATAAATCTCAAAATGCAAGCGATCCAAAGATAGATCCCACGCACATTCATCCCCAGCGACTCCACCTACGGTGATACTTTCTTAAAGCGAGGTTAACTGCAAAGTTCTAACGAGAGCCAGTGCAATTTATAGGAAAGTGTGAAAGTATAAAGACCTAGGCTATTTTCTTTTGCAAATAATAAAATTAACAAGTGATTTTTCTTCAAAGTTCGAACTTAGATACAAATCACTCGCCGTTTATCCCCGCTCTTTTATCCGCACACCAAATGGCGCTTCCCAATCTCTGCAATCTCAAAACCCCACCAAAACCCCTTCTCCCTCAATTCACCCCCAAGACCCTAAACCCGAACCCTAACCCTAACTCCTTCTCCCTATCTTTCCAATTGAAGAAACCCTCAACAATTCTCAGATGCTCAGGTTCCCAAGGCGAATACGAGCAAGAGCGATCGCTTCACCCTCGGCCTCAAGAGATCCCATGGAGCAAAGAGCTAGCCAACTCCGTTCATCTCATCGGAATCGTCGGTGCTCCTGTCCAAATCAAGCAGCTCAGCAGTGGAAAGGTCCTCGCTTGGACTCGCATCGGCGTCAAGAAATCAGCATCTGATTCTTCGTGGTAAGATTCAATCTTTTATGCACTCTAGGTGCTCGATACGGTGGGTTTCGGAAAATTTTGAATGGAATAGGATCAGTATCGTAATTGCACACTAGGTGCTCGACTTGGGTCCTCTGATGGGTTTGAAACTCGTGCCTACACTGAATTTTGAGTGAAGGAATTAGTTTTAATTTTGAAACATGTGCTTGGACTGAAATTTGATGGAGAAAGATTGAATCTTGTTAGCAACATTGTAACTGCACATTCATTCAATATGTCACATTTTAGTTGCATAGCATGAATGATATGTTGGATTATTTAACAGTTCCATGATGGTAAGAGTGCGATAATAATTGCACTCTATATGCTCGACATGGGTCCTCTGAGAAATTTGATGGAGAAAGATTGTATCTTTTTAGCAACATTGTAAGTTTGTAACTACACATGCAATGTGTCACATTTTAATTGCATCGCATGAATGATATTTTGAATTATCTAACAGTTCAATGGTGGTATGAGTGTGATAGTAAGTGCACGCTATATGCTTGACATGGGTCCTTTGAGAATTTTGTTACTAGTCTACACTTTAAGTGCTGAACTTTGAACAAAATGGTATTGATTTTGATAGCACCATTGTTGCATAAGGTACTCCACATGGTTTCTCTATAGTTTTCAAACGCGATGCATTTCAGCTTGAACTATAATTGCAGTTAATGTATGTTTGCATTTACTGGTAATATGATGAATATTATACTAAAGAACAAACTTGGAAAATGATTGAACTGTTAGAACAATCATCCTTTTGTTATGGATTGGGCTGAGGTAATCACAGCTTAAACTTGTAATATTGCATTGAAATTAGGCTAGTAATGTGGATTGTTTTAATGATCTTGAAGGAAGAAGGAATTTATTACTGTTGGCGACTTGAGAAATTAACGAGTTTATGTACAATTTCTTCACTCAGTGGATTGTTTGAATTATAAATGTCATATGTTTAATAGTCCTCGACGGAAAATTGGCAATGATCTTGTGTTGGTACTTGGTCTTCTCCGCTGCAGGGTCAATTTAACATTCTGGGATGAGCTAGCTCATGTAGCTTTTCAGCATGTGGAGAAAGGCCAGCAAGTATATGTTTCAGGACGTCTCGTGTCTGATACTGTGCAGGGGGAAGATGAGAAAACACAGGTCTATTACAAGGTTTGATTTTTATTCACTTCTATGAGTTTAGCGATTGGGTTACTCACATTACTGTCAGTAACAGTATTTGCGATTCTGAATGGGCATGTATATTGTTGCAGGTAGTTGTTCAGAAGTTGAATTTTATTGAGAAGAGCTACCCTGCAGTGTCATTGTATAACCCAGAGTCAAACTCAATGAGTTCAGGTACTCATATCTCTATTGCTCTAACCCAACATTCTAAATAATGAGATTTCTTCACAAAGTTCTAGTATCTAAGTTGCATATGTGTACTATAGAGGGGAAATTTCAAAACTATGGGGGCAATTCTTCTGGTTCAACTGAGAAGCTTTGGCAGGCTTTCTTTGCTAATCCGGTTGACTGGTGGGATAACAGGCAGAATAAGGTTTTTCTCTTCGTTGAATTTATATGCATTCTTCAATATTATTATGTTTTCATGGTAGTATGTGGATCTTCTTGAACAGGACCTAGACGGTTGCACACGTTTACTTGTTTGTATGTTGATTGTGTTTTGGTGTATATATTAGAATACATGCTATGGTCACAGAACATCGTTAAGTTGTTTAAATTTTGATTTCATGTCCGCGCAGAGTATATTGTACTTTATAAAGGTATTAATATGAAGAGAAATATTTATGCATGTTTTTAATTTTACATCCATGGACATGTAAAAGGAGTGTGTGTGCAAGAGCAACACTTGATACTCAATTCATAAAAGTTTATTTTTCTCCTATATTTTTTCTCTGAAAAAGAGAAGAGTATCAATTTGATTTATTCTTTATGAATCATATGGATTTCATATGCTCTACATAGTACTTGGAAGGGTATGTGGTAGAAATATAAATTTCTATGGGGTAAAGATTTGCAAATTAAAAGTAAATAATATAAAAAACGAAATTTATTTATCAAGTTAATTTTTAGCCATATATATGTGCAAATTACATTTGATAGAGGTTATTGTTCAATGTGCTGAGACATTAGAAATTGGACCAGTATACTTACTTTCCTCAAGGTTACATCCTCTTTTCGGCAAAATCAGCAACAGGAGACGAATGATCATGATGCAACACATCCCAATCCAGTTTAATATATCTTCATGGCTTCATTATATGTTAGAGATTATATGTTTATTGATCTGTTGACATCAATCCATGTATAGACATATCCATCCACCATGCTCTTCCTAACATGCTTGGTTTTTCATTGTTCATCTTTAAACATGTAAGCTCATGCTGCAAACTCCAGTTGCAAGTGTACATTATTGTTGATAATTTGTGTGCAGTCAAACTGTCTTTTATTGGAAGTGTTTTAAAATAAAAAAAATTCTGTTCAAATTGATGGAATTAAGACTAAGATTTTTGACTAGAAATCATTTGAACAAAGTCTTACATGATTCTTTGTTCCCTATGTCTAAACTTATGAGAAAATGATCGTGGTTGTGCCTTGAGTCAAATTATGCATGTGGTTTAGAATACTGACAGTGTCTTTTTGAATTCCTCAATTTGCAGAGAAATCCCAGGTACCCAGATTTTAAGCACAAAGACACTGGTGAAGCTTTATGGATTGAGGGCAAGTTCAACCCACCTTGGGTGAGGTCCCAGCTGGCAATATTGGACTCAAGAATGGGTTCTATGCAAGCTAATGAAAATACTGCTGTTTCTTTTATGAATGCTGATGACTTAACATCCTTCTAATAATACTATTTGATAAGAATGTTGGTACCAAATTATATGCCATGTCAAATCTGGCATTTTTGGTTCGATCAACCAAGGTTCACTTGGCATTCGGTAATGGTTTGTTATACCCTACCGGTCTTATTTGTAACATGCTTATCTTGCATGGATCTTTGAGACTATGATTTTAGAATGCAGTTGCATATTTATACGCCAAGAATACTTTTTTGTGCTTCCAGTTGTAGTCTTATATTTTATGTTCATGTGATGTTGAATTGCCAGTTAAAGCAGAATCACCAGAAGTCTGGGTTCTACAGATTGCAGGTAAAGAAGGTAAAGAGGGATTTATTCCTTTTAAGCTGACAAATCTGGCTGTTATCAGGAAATCACTTCAGATGTGTGAAATTGTACTGTGATGCTATAGAATCAGACAAAAAAATTCTCGCCTTTCCATCAGGATGTGTTGTTCAGCAATCAAGATAATTAAAGATGATAAATGCAATGTCAACTCATGGTATCAGCTTAAATCAGCACCTATATAGCGAAGAAATATTTAAAGATGATAAATGCAATGACAATAGGACCTGGTTACATGTCTGCATATTATTAAAGTTCTGAAATATGAAGGCCGTACTCTGTTTCAGTTCATCAGATGGATCTTAGATTTTATGTGCACGTACACAAGAATAGGTAATTATTCCATTCTTTTCTGATGGATGTGCCTGCAGGAAACCGATTATTTGAAATTTTGCACTTTGAGAATAAGGCAGATGTTATAGCATACTGTAGACTTCCATGGAACTACAGATGTTTAATCAGCGTAGCATGCTCTTGTGCAGAATGGATAGTTCAATACTTCACAGGCTGAGCTTTCATCATGATGAACCAAAAAAGCCCAAGAACTACTTGCAGGCATTCAGAAGATTGTTTAGTGATTGTGCCGTGAATGAAATTACCTCTCTTTTCTTCTAACAGTGTTCGTATGGCAAACCAAATGACAAGTTACTAAATGGTTAAGCAGCAGTGTTGTGATGTTGAACCAAGAGGTTAGAATCATTTGTCTCGGGTTGTCAGTTTCTTCCAATTAAGGATATTATCTGTGCAAAAGAAAATGCAGCAAAGATGATGCCCTTGAAACCAAGTTCTTCAAGAAGCACACCATATGGGAGTTAGTAGAGTCTGCAGGAGTTTGGAATTTTCTTCAAATATCTCCTCATTGTAGCGCAATGATCAAATTATGAAGGAAAAATATGGAAGGACATTGTTTTCTGCCAGCTTTACCTCTTGGTACTTTGAGTTATTGTGACAGGATAATACCGGTTATAAAACTAGACGAACCAAAGTGGTAGTTTGAAGCAGTGTAGCTGATAATGGGGCAGTTCATCAGTTTTCTTCCTTCAGTTTTTTAGGCCATCATGATCTTTTCCAAATCTTATGCAATCTGCATAAAGGATGACACTGGCAGCGGAGTTTTTTTAATGGTCGCGATGCATATCTGAGGTACCTCCAGTTTACTTCGAAATTTTTTATTTATTAGTAATTTTCTTTTAGTTTCTTTTCATTCCATTTATCTGAGGTACCTCCAAACTATAGATTATGGTATATTCTGCATTAGCAATCCTTTGTCCTTTGTGTTCTCCTATGCTGATATTAATTTCTAACAAGTTGACGGTAAAATGAAAATGTACCACTTTTATTTACTGGATGGAGACTGGCTGGCAACCTTTAAGATGCGATTGTCAAATGAAAAGCTAAGTTGCAGTCAAGTGCTTCATATTCGGTCTCTGCTCTAAACTTACCTGAAATTTATGATTATTAAAATTATGAAATAATATTAAAACGAGTTGCACTAGAATATAGGATTGGTCATTTTGTCCTCACGAAACTATAATGATAAAACACATCGATAGATCCTTATTTTGGCACTTGCATGCAGACAGGCTATCTTGAACATATCCATATCCATTAGTTTTTCCCTGGCGTTGAACAGGTATTTGGACCATACATTCTTAAAGTTGGAACACCGTGGAGCTGTTTAGATATAACCAGCTAAAATCTCACTGATCCATCAATCCAGCTCGATATCTTATGTATAACATACTTCTCATATCTCTTCTGTGGATATGATATCCTTCAAAGTAGTATGATCTGGGATGGCTCTAGGTTTGGAAAATTCAAATAGAGAGGTGCTACAAATCATCATGATAATTTTAATCCAAGTGGTTGGAACTTGGAACCTTAAATCTTACCTTGAAAAATGTAGGAACTTGAAGCTGATACAGGGACCATAAGGTTCATGATGTAAAAAAGAGGGTATGAGATAAATGGTTGTTTGGATGTTAGATTTTGTCAGAATCCTCACCCTCTGAGGAAAGTTTTGTTCTTCATGAATCTAATCTCTCAAGAAGAATTCACTCACTTAAACCTGAAAGTTTGCAATTACAATGGATTTCAACCTTTTTATTACAACCCTGAGCCACTCTAAGAAATTTACTTAGTTACAACCCAAATTATGTTATACACCAACTCTTTGTGATACAGGCATCCTGAGGGAGAAAATTCTTGGACTTTTGAAAATGCAAAAAGAGAGAATAAATGGGATTAGGTGGACAAAGATGAGATTATTGATCAGCAATAGCATTTATTTAAAAAGCTTGTTGCTCCCCTTGTCCCCTGTCGGCCATAATTATCTCCTTCTACAAGTTCTCATCAGATTCCTTTTGACCTCCACAAATCATGTGAACTAATGCAACAATAAGTTCATTGCATTTCACCATTACTGATTCCCATGCTCTCATGGTTCCTTGGATCTTGTCAGTAGAGAGTAACTGTGGGCAGTAATGCCTCGTAGATGACCATCCCAGCATTCAATAGAAATCTTTGTCCAACTACTTATATCATTTAGCGTAAATGTTGGTATTACCATCCAGTCCCCTTTTCAATGAGCAAAAGTTCTTCTTCTTCTTCCTTTTTCCCTCCTTATGACATCTCAATTTGTGAGCACACCCTTTTTCATTTTCTAGTTTGTCAACCAATGTATGTGATTTTTAGTTAGTGCGAAAAAGGACATTAAATCACTGAGGAAACTAGAAAGTATTTTACAGATTCCCTTTTTTCTTTTTTCATGGCCATCATTTTCATATTTCAGATAGTGCCTTACAAATCTTGCTTTTTGTCTCTTGAAATTATAGAATCAGAACCTTCACTGAGAGAAAATGTGGATCTTCAGAAGTAAACCCTAAATATTCTATTGCTGTGGTCCTGACTTGCGGTGTGATTGGTATTAACACATTTTACAGGTTATTTGTTAGAGTCGTATCAAATTAAAACTGATACGTCAATTAAAAAAAGTTGCCTTACATCCAACTCTCAACATCAAATCTCTTTGTAATTCATGTGCCATTGAATCAAGGACAATAGCAAGTGAATAAGATCAGTCTTGATAATTCTTTGAAATTTTATTTTTTGGGAAATATATTTGACATTTCTGCTACGACGAGCAATCATATTTACATTATTATTTTCCAAGAACCTTGTTATTTGACTGTCATCCTCTTCTCAATGGACGACCCCTTGCTTGCACAAGGATGGGAAGCCATAATATGAACACATTACAGGACCACATAAAATCAAGACAGTTGCCAATTCATAAATAATATTTCCTACATTACATGTGTACAAGTTTATGAAACTTGTAGATTTGACAACCAAGAGTAAAGGGTAGGACATAATCCACATAGGATGCCCCCTTCCTCCTCCTTCTTCCTCATGTGCACCACATGCATCTTGTCTCCTTCAATCATGGAGTACGGAACAAATTCTGGATCTTGTTAATCTTAAACTTTACTGCTGCAATTTTTCATCCTTCTATTATGTCGAAATCCTTTGTTTACACTGCAAGATTTATAATCAACAGTTTAATATTGGAAGCTATGTCTTGGTTGTGATTTGTATAGGCTGGAAAGCTGAACCTAGACTACGTTACTGTGGTTTAACCAATACAACATCATCAAACAAAGTTTAGGTGTATGTTCTTGTGGTTTCATGACTTAGGCATCATCCACCAAATTCAGAAATTCAACTAGTACAAGATTGTTTAAAAGGCTGACCTTTTTCCCCCCTTTTTATTGTGGTACCAGATAACATTCAGAGTTCCAAAAGAGGTCATTGATCTCAGACATTCATTAGAAATATATGCTAAATACATATTCTAATATAAATCAAAAACTATATTGCATGCTAGAAGAAACATGTGACAATTTCTTTGTACAATTACATGGGATAGAAAGATCCCTTTCTCTATATGCAGGTTCTGTTTTGGATGAAGACTTTTTCATAGCTGTTCTCTACTTCATCCCCTCTTCCTTCATCCTTTTGCTTCTTTTTAGTTGGTTGATGGTGAGATGATAAACATGACAGATCCAATTCCAAGCTTTTCTTCAACAATTATCTCCGAGACCCGAAGCAGGACGAGTCAATTCCTCTTCATCTCTCTTCAGTTAGCGATGACTACGTTCATGGGTTTGAACCCAATCCTCTTGCCTCAGCTCCTCTCATTACCCTCAGCCTCTTGCAGGAGGAAATGAACATCCTGTAAAAACCAAACAAAACCTGTTTAGATAAATTTTCTATCCACGCCCCCTGTCATCAAAAAGATACCATCAAACAAAAGTTTTGCAACTTACCCCCATGGAACATCTCCAACCAACATCCAATCCCCATCTTTATCTTCATATGTGATTGCATAATCAGAGGATCCTTCCATCTCACCAAGTGAAAATCCCTTGAACAAGTTCTCCAAAGCCTCTCTCAGTTCTTTATACCCTTTATACATCTTGAGATCAACTTTTCTCAAGTATGGAGCTCCATCCATACTGACTTTCACAAACATCCCTCCACCCTCAGCTTCAGCTTTCCTTGCCTGAACATTGTTCTTTCTAAAAGATCGAACCGGCGGCCACCCTACAATTTGTGCTCTACAAAAATGAGCAAAAAATTTATCAGCCACAGTCCAAAACATTCAACACGATATGTTCATTAAAAAAAAACATGTTAATGCAACTTACTTGGCCACAGGAGCAGAGTTAGCCTCAGGTGACTCTTCATTTGTCCTCTTGTTACCGACAACTGGTTTCTTCGGTTCATCGTCAGCTCCGGGCAAGCCAAGCCTAAGCTCCGTTGCCTTGAGGTTCTCAAACTCTCCATTGTAGTTCTTTTCTCCTTCCATTATTTTTTTTTTTTCTCCCTTTGTATCTTCTCTTTGAGGATGAAGTTTGTATTGGAAATAGTGTTTGTTTATGAGATGAGAGGGTATAAGGGGTGTTTTATAGAGTATAAGATAATAGAGAGGAAGGAAGTAAGAGGCTCTGGGCTATTTTTTTTCTCAAGGTGGGCACAATGGACAGCGAGGCCGGTCTCTTTGGTGGGGAGCAGCCATGAGACAAGTGCCGGTCCGTAATGGGTCCATGGGCCCGACGACAACGGGCGCCCGGCCCGGACTTGGCAGTGGAGAGATTCCTTGAGTGCCGGTCCGGTTCGTTTGGGTTAGGAGAGGGAGCAGACCCACGTGGGTGGGCCCGAGCCCGTGGGCTTTTATAGAAAAAATCTGGATTAATTTCACATAACCCCTAATCTTTTTGCCCATTGAGATAACCTAGCTAACCTTTGAAAATGTTGCTTCATTTCTAACTTTGCGGCATGTCACAGAACTCCCTTAAACGTTTTCAACTTTCTCAGTATACCACCTTGTTAGTGGGATACGTTGACAGATGTTTGGTGGCTTTGTAACACACACAAAAGTTAAGAGGGTTACTTCAAAATAGGCTAAGAGATAGGGGAAGATAGGGTTTATGTGAAATTTACCCATCAATATATAATCTTATAGAGAAGAAGGAGAAGCTTACACGTGTTATATTATTCATTTTAAAGTTGATGATTGTATTGATTTGTATACTGTTCGTTTGCACCTATTCACTGATCTATTTGCACTGGTTTAGTGTTATTTTTTGAAATTTTAATTCTCTGCATGTATTTAAAATTGATAGTGAAACATGTTTAGCCTCCTACATGCTCCTTTGGAATTAGCTATAGTGCCCTCCATTTGATTTATTTGATCTTTTTTCGTGAGGTTGTGGTCCAACGAGGTTTTGGTTTGAAATGGTGGGGATTGGGGACATATGGGCATGTTAAGAATTTGCTAGTGTTGATTATAAAAGGAGCCTAATATAAAAATTTAGCTTCATAAGGTGTCTAGACTTTGTCAAAATTATCCATTTAGAGTTTTCTAATGTTATTTTAGATCTCATAACTTGGTCAGTTTTGCCTTGAAAATGACACTTTATAAAGTGTGGCAAGTGTGGCATCTACTAAACTATTTTGTTCCTAATACTGTATTTTATCAACTCGGCATTATTAATAGCACCATGTTAGGTTAATGTGTATTATATTTACTTCTGTTAATTATTATGAATTTTAAGGCTTTTGCTCTTAGCAATCATAACAACCATCGACAAGAGGCATTTTAGCTATAGTTTATTGGATTATTGTATTTGCTTAGAATATTATAGTAATCATTGCAAGAATCTATGCAAGTTGCAGTGGATGATTCGATTTATAATTATAATTATGTTTACTTGACCGTGTTTACGCATTCTGTTTGTTAATTTTAATATTTTCTTTAGCTGCAAATTTTATACTGCCATTCTGGAGCATGTATTGTCAGTTTTGGAATAGTTTTTGTTGCTAACCGATGACACATCCATTTTTGAGATAATGGGATTAGATTCTGAGGGCACTCCCAAATTAAAGTAACTATTACTTAATACAAATCAAGCATGCTGGTGACGTCCAAAGTGCAGTTGAAAAAATGAAAAGCAAAATCACTTCATTGTAGAAATATGACAAACAACTTTTCATCAAAACTTTGAAAAAATTGGAGTTGAGCTGGGGCAGGTTTAAATAGACCAAGTGCTCAGTCCATCAACCTTTTTATCCTGTTAGATTTGCTTCCAGATTCGTGGTGATGATATGATGATGCACATCAACGCTATATTTGAGATCCACTCGTTGATAATATTTAAGTTTTTTCTGTCTTTACTCAATAAAATTGATTAACTTTTCTAATTTTTGGTTACATGAAACTCCATCCATCTATATCATGTTTTCAAGAAATCATTTATCTAAAAATTTCAGCAAAACACTACTCGTCTACTATCATTAAATAAAATTAAGTTCTTCATACGTCTAGACAGATGTTCAGAAGTTTATGTTACAGTGAACTTTTTCCCCCATATTTTTTCTCTCAACTCCGAAAAAATGTAAATTCTGGGATACAGACGTATGCTAGACCCACCTATACAAGTGCAAAAATCTATTCAGACATCTGAAAAACCATAAACTGCATTATAAATTAACGGTTTCATTAATTGTCATAGATGAGAGAGTTTCTTAAGATATAGGGTATTACATGAAGGGAGTTTTTATAATTGCCCTTTTCTTTGCAATCTATGAAATTGTTAAAGACCAAGTTATTCTTTTATTCTAATCACATTTTTTATGTTGACATGTAACAAATTCAAATTCTAATGCATAGGAGAAACCTATCACTCCTTAATGTCTGCTGTCTCCCTTAAATTCGTACCAAGTTGCTGAAATTAAATTGAAATCAGAAACTCCCAAGCAATTGAGAGCTGAAATTATCACCCCCTATTTTTAGTGTGGAGACCACACTCTGTTGCTATTACCTGGCAATCCTTCACGCTGAGAAATAATGGACAAAACACCCTCCATTATTGGTCCTTGTCCATTCTCTATTGCCCTATACACTTTCTAAGCAATTGGTTGGCCATCATTGTGTTTAAATTTTGTATCAAATCAGTTACTGTTTGAAGATTTCATCATAACTTCAGGGTTAGTTTGTATGTATATATGAGTCAAGCAGAGTGCTTACTAGGTCCCCTACTAAGAAGCTGCCTTTTCTTACATCCTATCATTTTAATAAGTTGACGCTTCCCAAATTTATGGGAAGTCTAGAAGCTATAGCATCTCCATGATGCAGCTATATATGTTAGGTAGCTAATGATGGGTATAATTATCGAGAAGTTATTATAGAAAATATATAAACTATCTTTTTTACTAATAAGCACAAGTTACAAGTTATAGTCCCTTTTTTTTTGTGCGAGTTTGATCCTCAACCGCTATGAAGTAAATTCTAGGTGTCCTGGATCCCACCTTCCATTCCATCACTTTAGCTTAGACAGAGATAGGGGATCGAATCGAGGACCTGGGGTTTTTGGCAATATTACTATTGCGTCTCTAGACCACCCGCGTTGTCCATGGTGGTTCTGTTTTTGTTGATTGTATGCTATTTCACTTCTTGATCGTATGAGTTGTACTATTTAGTAACTTAGATGATCACCTTTGGGTAAATGTGGGATAAAGTCTTTTTGTTGGTGGTGATTTGCGTTGAAAGATCACCTTTGGTATAGGGGTTTATTATTGCTACATTTCTTGCATTTATTTACTTGCCAGGAACACTACACCCGTGTTAAATTAGTTATAGGGATAGATTAAAGTAGCATATATGCTAAGCTCTAGCTCCTTGTTGTCGAGGTCAAATAAGCACTACAACAAAAGTTGTATTTATCCACACTTATTTTATGACACATATAAAAGTGTTATTTTATTTACAAAAGATTAAACAATAGTGACACAAATAAAAAGTGTAGCAAATCACGTCACATATTTGTGTCATTAGATATACAATTAAATATAATTAAAAAAGGCTAACAGTCCAACATGGATTGTGAGAAGATCTATTAATGGGTTTAAATAATAAATCTTAGATTTTGACTATAATGATGATTAAACATTTATGATAGTGTATAAGTTAAAAAGCTCCATAGTTAAGTGTGCTTTGGTGAGAGTAATCCTAGAATGGATGACCTTATGTGAAGTTCTGATGTTGAATGATGACGCTTTTATATTTTAATTGCCTGCATTAACAACTATGTGTCACCACTCTTAACACATATATGTGTCACGAAGTTTTGTGACACTTGTATGTGTCACCACTCTTAACACATATATATGTGTTGTGACTTTGTGACTCATTCAGCGTATGTGTAGAAAGACGCTCTCCACACACGCCTAACCACACTTTTGGTGCATGGTCACGCTATTTGTGCAAGCACAAAAAACGCACGCGAGACAACAAATGTATCATAATTTACAACCTTTGTTGTAGTGAAGAAGCACTAGCGCGTTTAGGCACGGTGTTAGTGCATTAACAAGGTCTTAGGGAAGAGTCGGGTAGGCAAAATATTTGTTTAATTTTACAGCCACATATTTTTGTATCAAATCTTTTGATATCTGTTATTAAAAAAAAATAAAAAATCTCTTGTAGCATATTTATATCAATAACTTTTCGATTGAGACTTCAAGAGCAATCTCGGTGCATGACTCTGCGAATCCACCTGGATGATGTATCGATAATAAAACGTATTCTGATCTGCATGAGCCTCTCATACACGTCACCAGGTCCATTGTAGGGCTAACCAGCTCCCCACACTGTCATCAAACAAACTGGCTAGATACACACAAGAAACAAAAATTTCCAACTCATGCAGATTAAATCCTCCAGCTCACTAGATAGCGATACGTAGGTCCAAATGCTCTCTCTCTTATCGTCTGAGCACAGTTACAGGTTGCACACTGAATGCCCATAATAAAAAAAAGCTAGCTAGCTAGGGTTTTGAACGGACAGAGACCGATGACACGGGCGACGAGCTTGACACCGAGACAGACCGCAGAACATGTTAACCTTGTATTAATGTCTACTACCCCTCCAGAATGGAACAGTCTATTTCTCAACTGTATGTGATAATTGTAGATGGATATGTATGCTCTACTTATATTAATTCTGTGGGGTTGAAGAGGGTTCATCTTTATCTCTTCATATATATATATTGATCCTTTATTGCGCTACGGCTTGTACGTAGCGATTAAATATGAATAATATGAATATTGTGTGGGGATTTTGTTACTGATATTCATACATATATAGCTCAGCTGCTAATGCAGTGTCCGTCTACTTAGTTTGGAAACATGTGAAAACTTTAGAGCAGTTCCGGAAGCTAAGAGTCAGTTTGGAGGAAAAAATGGAAAAAAGTTCAAATTGGTCAATACCAGTTTAGTTATGGTTCTAGGGAGGTGGACTAAAATAAAATCAGTTTAAAGCCAAAAGTTGGTCTAACAAAATCAATTTTAAGTCCTGGTCTAATTTTTTGCTACACTCGGACAAGGATTTAAACCACTTCTAGTCTACCGTGCAGTTTTAAGAAGAGTTGCCAAACAAGCCCTAAGTGTATAGTTGTGCAGATAACAATTAACAAGTCCTAAGTGTACAGCCGTGTAGATAGTAATTGTTTCATGTTAAGCAATACATGTTCTTAGAGACTTGTGATTTTGTAGTTTTGTTAACTACAATTTATCTGCTATTAATCACTAAATATGAGAGATTAATGTTAGCAATTGTTCATAGTTTACTTATGGCAAAAACCACCCTAACCTGGTTAAGTTCTTAACCATGTTAGAATTGGTCCAGATAGGAGGTGGTCCAATCTTAACCTGGTTAAGGGCAGGAACTTAAAAAACTGGGCCTCAATTGACCAAATTGTTTGCCAAACACTATTTCTATTTCTTATCCAGGTTAGAAGCCACTAACCTGGTTAATGAGAAATTGCCAAACACACGCTCTTGTTTGGCCAATCTCTCAAAATTCAAACAAGTTAAAATCTAGTCCAATTTTGAGAAGAACTCAATTTGGGGAAAAAATGGGGCAATGCTATCCTAGTTTTTCCTAAGCCAATAAATGTCCATTAAACCGGTACTATTTTGATCCACCTCTTCCCTTAATCAAAATAGAACCAATTTAACTCATAACTAAGTCGGACTTGTCCTAGCCTAGTTTTATGCAATTTCTCAAATAGAGCCTTTAGTTCTTTAGTTCATGAAAGTACGGTACAACTAGATTTTTCTTTTTAACTCTCTCTTGTTTTTATCATTTTATAGGATATTGAAGGTATCGCAAACTTGTATATAAACCATTAGACTAGTCTTAATGCAGTCTCGAATACTGCATTCCTAAAAGTATGCAAGTACTATAGTCCACATACCTATAACTACATCTTAATGATAAATTTGTAAAACAGACTCCTGATCTTTTGGCTTGAAGTCTTGATACCCACAAAAGAGTGCAAGATCTAGAACTTGCCTCTACATCTTTATAGTCGGCAATGTGGCAATGTGTTCTTTATGTTAATAGATTACCCAAAAAGCAAAGAACATACTAATTGCAGACCAATCCCACCAAATCAAAGTATCTACCAAAAATAGAACACAAATAAACATCTTAGCTCCTCACTACTTCTTTTGGTCCCCCAAAAGATACCTCCTTCCCAAATTCTACCTTAGAATATGAATATGATGTGCCAAGTTACAAGGTCATTATTATTCAAGTCATCTTCCTCCCAAAGTTTTCTCTATTGTTGCTTGATAATTAGAAGGAGAGATAGCCTCGTCGGGTCTCATTATGAGGTCCACAGTTTTGGTCACAATGCTGGTGCGTTCCAAAGAGACAAGACTAAGACTCTGAGATAACAACAGGCAGCGATGTGTCAGTTTTCAAAAGCATGGGTCATCAGGCACTGCAGTTATGGCTCGGTATGTAACATCATGTCACTCCACACGTGTGATGTTCTCTGATGAATTTCACGGGGGTGGTCCTAGTCACGTGAGAAAGGGGAAGTCCCCATCAAATGATGCCTTGTTTCATCGGAAAAAGTATGCTTTATGGAAAATCATAGAGTGAAAAGAAAGAAAATTAAACACTGAAAATTATCTTACCATCAAGCATCTTTGGCAACTTTCGCTCTAACCCGATTTAGCGGAACCAATCTTGAGAGCTAAAAATGTGCTCGTCAATCGGTTCAATATTGAACCGGTTTTTTAATTTAAAAAGAGGTCTTTTTATTAACTATATTATATCTGGTCCACTCTCATCCTGGATCACTCCTAATATGATCAACCTTAATCAGATTAGCGTGGAGTTGCCACACACGGCCTAAATAAATTCGTAGAAACAATATATAATATTAGTACAAATGAATATCTCATTAAGATAACTATCAAAATTGTATCAGTACAATTAGAAAATTACGTATGTTCATCAACAGTGTTTTGTTCCGACTACTCAAGTGTATGATTTTCTGTATAGCGTCCTTTATATGTTTTGTTTTCCCCCCCTTTTTTTCTCATCCTTTTCATGGGGGATGGTCCTTTAAAGTGCCCATGATGCTTGCTTTCCATGCCAAGGCCATGCACTTCCCATCCCGGCCGTTACATGTTACACGTAGGACCTACATTGTTCTAAATCAAGTAGGAAGTTGTTATTAGATCTTAATCAAGCACATAAACTCATGGACCCAATGTGTCTCAAATTATTGAAGAGTGCAGCCAACTTGTTGAGGTGATGCATGACCTTTTAGGGGAATGGTGTGTAGTTGCAACTTGCAAGGGCCTTATTCTTTTCTCGCTACTATCCATACATACTTCTGATTTGTTTCCGTGATTGCAAGGGAAAGGTATTGAAAGAGTTAATGTTTTATATTTTTTGTTGTATTTATCTCTACTGTTAGACATATAATTGGGCTATTATTGATGTCAGAAAGCCGATCATAGGTTAATTAGTTATGGTACTAGCACACATGGGTTGATGAGGATTTGCATGGTTAAGGGTGAAAGTGTCTTTTTGGAAAATGATCGAAACAACAAACTTTAAAGATCATGAGAATAAAATCTCGCATCTGGCTACATTCTCAGACCTAAGTGAACTCAAGAAAGAGTAACATTTGAATTCTATCTAGGGGTTTTTGTCTTTAGACTCAAATGTTTGACATGATTTATGTTTAAATTCAATTACTTTTCTTTGTATCTTTAGACCCAATCAACTTTCTGTACTTATTTTTAAACCCAATTTCTAAAATACACTTCATGTTTATGTGGTCCCTCCTAAAATTTTTCAAAATATCCAATTTTAACCCCTCTCTTTTTCTCATTTAATTCTCTCACCTCCTCTGCTCTCTTATTTCCTTCTTCAACTTTTATAAACCCATTAAATACTCCTCAGCTCTCTTAATTTCTTTAAATACTAAATTTTTGTGATGATTCATCTCTTTTTGGTATTTTAAGGTATATATTGTCCTAATTCCTCAACTCCTAATTTTGTCGATAAATTCACGTAAGCATTTGGGACAATATAGCATTAGTTTATCATTTTCTTTATCATAAATTTTCACACGATTATTATGATTCTTCACCATTAATTTTTTACAATTAACAATAATTAATAATACTATAGATCAAAATTTTGATTTTAGTTTCATAATATTGATTTTATTTCCATATGTTAGAGAGAGAGAGAGAGTTCTGAGGAGACGTGGGGATATTTTGGAGTTTTTACCTTCTAAAAGTATAAATACAATGTGCTTTAAATATAAATTATAGTATATGGGTTAAAAATAAAAAGAGAAATTTGATTGGGTTTCAAGATATAAAAATACTTGGGTTAAAACATAAATCAGGATAAAATTTTAGGTCTAAAGACAAAAACCTCTTCTTTCTAATGTACAAATTCATGTATGATGCGTAGACTGCCTATTCTTTAGTCCCGTTGCGTAGCACTTACGCGGTCAGATTTAGCTAGTTGAATATGAACTGAGGACTTTGGTGAAAAAGGCATTGAGACAACTGACAATAGTTTAAAGGGTAAATTACACTAAACCCCCAAAAACTTTCATGGTTTGTAATAAATCCCCAATGGCTTCTACCATCGCACTAAACCCTCAATAACTATTGATCAATCGCTGAAAATTTGCAATAAGTTTTCCCATTTTGCAGATAAGCCTCATGACAGCGTCAGTCCACTTTTTGCGTTGGTGATGCATTTAGATCTTAAAAATGGACTGACGTCGTCATGAGGGTTCTCTGCAAAACGTGAAAAGTTATTGGAAACTTTTTGCAATCCTAATAGTTGTTTGGAGTTTATTGTGATTTTAGACGTTATTGGGATTGGGAGTTTAGAGTACTGAAAATGGTCTTCGGTTGTC
Organism: Asparagus setaceus; assembly: GCA_012295165.1. Lineage (NCBI taxonomy): Eukaryota > Viridiplantae > Streptophyta > Magnoliopsida > Asparagales > Asparagaceae > Asparagus > Asparagus setaceus. Next base: position 36,465,038 of record CM022706.1, read on the forward strand.
AAGAAAATTATGGAAATAAGTTGTTACTAACTAATTCTATCTCAATGATCTCTTATACCCCAAGCAATTCGCCTCTTAGATTTATGGTGTACTCCTCTTTGCTCCTAATTTTCCTATCGAAAATTTAACACCAATTGAGCAAAGTTTGATGTGAGGTTGATATTTATGTTGCAATTTTGTCAAGACATTTATAAAGACACATTCCATGTGTAGCTGGAGACTTTGACATGAAAAGGCTTAAATAATGACAATATATATTGTCTATTAACTCCCATGCCAATACCAATCTAGTCATACAAATCTCTTTCTTTCTCATGAAAAATAGAGGAAATTAATGACTTATTCCCAAAAAACACGGATATAATTTGATACTAATCGTATCCCTTGCTTTCTTAAGCCCAAGCAATCGCATATGCAAAGCTTAGAACAGTCGAAAACATCAAAGAAGAATGAGCATAAAAGAGACCTCCACCTAAAATTTTGTCTTTGTTTCTGCATTTAATCGGAGGCACTCGTGCACATGCACTTGTTGTGAGCTTGAGGGCTCTCGCACGTGTGAACTTTGTAATGTCCACTTCAGTGCTTCGTCCGGAGTATTAACGATCCACATTTGTGGCTTTAGCATCACAAATTCTTGTACCTTTGTCTCAATCAGCCGTACTAATTATTCACCAACAAGGGTACAGTCAAGTTTTGGAATATTCTGAATAAATGAAGGCTCTGAAGAATTTGAAGCAATAAAACTTTGGTAATCAATCTCGTGAAAAATGACAGATCTGGAATCTTTGAAATGAATGGCCTAAGAATCTTGTGATTATCTACCAAATTGCAAACAATTCATTAATTTTAAGGGTTTTTGATTTTTTTTTAAATTCATATTTTGAGTTGTTCCTTCAAATCATTGAAATTGTTACTAGGTCACTCGATTTTTAAGTTATCTCGATCTAAAATTTTACGAAGTATATATACATGTACCATAGTGATAAAAGCTTATATAGTTCTATATAGTGTTCAATAGATTTCTTTGCAACTTTTTCGTACATCAAACTATTGTCAATATTAAATATAGGATTATCTAACTTTTATGGAGGTCATGACTCGATTATTATTATTTGAGAGAGAATATCAGTGTTAAGTCATAAGTTTAACTTTCTGAAAAAATTAAAGAGCTCGTGATTCTTTAACATTTTCGTTCTTTAAACAAAGGAGAAAGGGCGGTGCATGAACCCACATGAATCATAATAAGCACAGTCATGGGATTAATATGCCCTCTCGCTATAAGTCAAACAATGTCATCCCCTTATAAAGAGTCTCTACCTTTTTTAATACCTATAAAGAATCTGTTGCGTGAAACTACTAGCTTCGGAAATAAAGTTGGACAATAATATTAGGATTTCTTCTTATAAATCTAAAGTGTTACTCCATTTACCAAAACACCCAGCTAGTTCTATATGTACCAATAAACCCAAAATCCAAAGTTTGTTTACCTCTAAATCCAAAATATAGAATAAACGTTATATAGCTATATACGATAGGTATGCAGCTATGCATCCTATAATATGTAGTTATACATTCTATAGTATGTAGCTACATCCTATTGTATGCAGTTATAACTCTGTCTTTCCTATTTTGTGTTTAAACAAAAACGAACTTTGAATATCGGATTTATTGGAACATGTAGATTTAGATGGGTTTTTTTTTTGGTAAATGGGAGTAAAATTTTGGGTTTATTAAAAAAAACCTTGAACAATTAATATATTGAAAATCAAGGAAAACGAGCTAAGCTTGATTAGGGGATGGGGATTAGTTCAATTAAAATGAGACCCGGGGCACATGGAAGTGGGTAATAAAGGGCGCCAGAGACCTAAAAGAGTAAAAAGAGGCCCAAGCCCGGTGCACATGGGGGCCTGGGTTTGACGACAAGCCAGCGGAGGCACATGGACCTTTGGTCCCCCCACCACATGATCCGGCCGCTGACCTGTCCCCACCCCTCTCTACATGCGGGTCCCACTCAATTATTCCTTAATTTGGATTCCATTAGTTCTTCGTGTCAAATACTTGTTTTTATCTTATATTTTAGAAGCTTTTGAATGCTTTAATATGCCTTGTAAGTTTATTTTACTAAATAAGTTATCAAAAATACATTAGTCATGGAACACGTATTTGTTACTCACATTGGATCAGTGAACTTCATCATTACTATCTTCGATAGCCTTATTTTATTAAATAAAATAACAATTCATATTTTAGTATGCACATATATACATATGCTAACTTTTGTGGCGTAGTCACCAATAGAGTTTACAAATTAAGTTTTTATCGTATTACAAATCCATGGTCATATCTCTGAAAATACTACCCATGATTCGAGCTCATGTGTATTCAGTTATATGTTTTGTATTTTATCTGAATTTTTTTTTTTTTAAAAGGAAATGTTAGGTGGTGGTGCAGTATTTTAGATTACAATGCCACTTAAAAAACCTATTTTCTGCAACCACAGAAAATTGCATGGGATTACGAGTGCAATTATTACTTAAGATCTTCTTGGTTTATCTTTACATATTTTCTGCTAAACTGTAAATAGAAATTTTATTTGAGAACTACGAATTACATTTCATTAGAAGCCATTGCACTTGCAGCCCTTCAAACAATAGTACATTAACGCATGCAACAAAAGCCGCAATGTCATTTTAATTTAATTAATTAAAAAATAAGGCTGAATAAATCAAATATATACATTATTAGGGTTAGGGATTTTTGAAGTGGGGTGAAGTTTGAAGAAATTGAAAAAGTCAACAATTCTCAAGCAAATTTTAAAATTCAGCCGTGCAAATATGCAAATAAGCACAATAAAACGGGGGGCCAACGCGCAAAAAAAGAAAACCCAATGATGCCCGATTGACGGTTACGCTTCCCGCGCGTACAGCGAGAGGAAAATATGTCCGCAAACCAACTTTTTAACACACGCACAAAAACATAAAAAATAAAAAATAAAAAAATAATAAACCGCCGACTTTCTCTCCCAAACTCTACGCAGAGCATGACGTCATCATGCATCAACTCGACCCCCCCGTTAAACTCGCGGGAGATCCAACCAACCATGTGAGGGGACACGTGTTGCGTCCCCATTAGTCGGGTGGGTGCCCCCCAAGCACTTCTATATACTCCTACACCACAAGCGCTCACAAGCTCCCTCTCTTTTACTACTCATCTATTGAATCTAAAACACCAAGAAATTAAAAGGCTTATAAGTATTATTACAGAGAAAGATCTTGAAAAAGCTTTAGGAGGAAATGGCGACGATGGAGTTTGAGGCGACGGAGCTGAGGCTGGGGTTGCCGGGGAGGGAGGGAGGGAGGGAGGGAAGTGAAGAGTTCGGGGAAGAGAGGGTTCGAGGAGACGATAGATTTGAAGCTGAAGCTTGAGACGGCGGTGGATTCGAAGGGGAATGGAGGTGAAGGGATGAAGAGGGCTGCGAGTCAGAAGAGTCTGCTGACGACTGCTGCTGTTTCTGCTGCTGATCCTGCTAAGCCCCGGCTCCTAAGTAAGTTTATATTTATTATATTTTATTATTTATTATGTTTTGTACTGGTTTAATATCATGTTTTTATGTTTTGGTTAGCTAATTAGGTAGAACACAATTTGGTGGTCTACATGTACTACTAAACACATTTTTTTTAAATATTCTAGAATAACTTTTTCCATTATGTTTTGATTTGTAATAATAAGATTGACAGTGCCTAATTTTCTATCACAATAAAGTGTTTTTCAAGTAGTAGAAGAGTTCTAGTATTAACCTGGTATAGCTAGAAATTATGTCATTGGATCAAAAGAAAATTTAATGTACTCTCACTCAGTATAAATACAATGTGCTTTAAATATAAATTATAGTATATGGGTTAAAAATAAAAGAGAAATTTGATTGGGTTTCAAGATATAAAAATACTTGGGTTAAAACATAAATCAGGATAAAATTTTAGGTCTAAAGACAAAAACCTCTTCTTTCTAATGTACAAATTCATGTATGATGCGTAGACTGCCTATTCTTTAGTCCCGTTGCGTAGCACTTACGCGGTCAGATTTAGCTAGTTGAATATGAACTGAGGACTTTGGTGAAAAGGCATTGAGACAACTGACAATAGTTTAAAGGGTAAATTACACTAAACCCCCAAAAACTTTCATGGTTTGTAATAAATCCCCAATGGCTTCTACCATCGCACTAAACCCTCAATAACTATTGATCAATCGCTGAAAATTTGCAATAAGTTTTCCCATTTTGCAGATAAGCCTCATGACAGCGTCAGTCCACTTTTTGCGTTGGTGATGCATTTAGATCTTAAAAATGGACTGACGTCGTCATGAGGGTTCTCTGCAAAACGTGAAAAGTTATTGGAAACTTTTTGCAATCCTAATAGTTGTTTGGAGTTTATTGTGATTTTAGACGTTATTGGGATTGGGAGTTTAGAGTACTGAAAATGGTCTTCGGTTGTCAAGAAAATTATGGAAATAAGTTGTTACTAACTAATTCTATCTCAATGATCTCTTATACCCCAAGCAATTCGCCTCTTAGATTTATGGTGTACTCCTCTTTTGCTCCTAATTTTCCCTATCGAAAATTTAACACCAATTGAGCAAAGTTTGATGTGAGGTTGATATTTATGTTGCAATTTTGTCAAGACATTTATAAAGACACATTCCATGTGTAGCTGGAGACTTTTGACATGAAAAGGCTTAAATAATGACAATATATATTGTCTATTAACTCCCATGCCAATACCAATCTAGTCATACAAATCTCTTTCTTTCTCATGAAAAATAGAGGAAATTAATGACTTATTCCCAAAAAAAAACACGGATATAATTTGATACTAATCGTATCCCCTTGCTTTCTTAAGCCCAAGCAATCGCATATGCAAAGCTTAGAACAGTCGAAAACATCAAAGAAGAATGAGCATAAAAGTGACCTCCACCTAAAATTTTGTCTTTGTTTCTGCATTTAATCGGAGGCACTCGTGCACATGCACTTGTTGTGAGCTTGGAGGGCTCTCGCACGTGTGAACTTTGTAATGTCCACTTCAGTGCTTCGTCCGGAGTATTAACGATCCACATTTGTGGCTTTAGCATCACAAATTCTTGTACCTTTTGTCTCAATCAGCCGTACTAATTATTCACCAACAAGGGTACAGTCAAGTTTTTGGAATATTCTGAATAAATGAAGGCTCTGAAGAATTTGAAGCAATAAAAACTTTGGTAATCAATCTCGTGAAAAAATGACAGATCTGGAATCTTTGAAATGAATGGCCTAAGAATCTTGTGATTATCTACCAAATTGCAAACAATTCATTAATTTTAAGGGTTTTTGATTTTTTTTAAATTCATATTTTGAGTTGTTCCTTCAAATCATTGAAATTGTTACTAGGTCACTCGATTTTTAAGTTATCTCGATCTAAAATTTTACGAAGTATATATACATGTACCATAGTGATAAAAGCTTATATAGTTCTATATAGTGTTCAATAGATTTCTTTGCAACTTTTTCGTACATCAAACTATTGTCAATATTAAATATAGGATTATCTAACTTTTATGGAGGTCATGACTCGATTATTATTATTTGAGAGAGAATATCAGTGTTAAGTCATAAGTTTAACTTTCTGAAAAAATTAAAGAGCTCGTGATTCTTTAACATTTTCGTTCTTTAAACAAAGGAGAAAGGGCGGTGCATGAACCCACATGAATCATAATAAGCACAGTCATGGGATTAATATGCCCTCTCGCTATAAGTCAAACAATGTCATCCCCTTATAAAGAGTCTCTACCTTTTTTAATACCTATAAAGAATCTGTTGCGTGAAACTACTAGCTTCGGAAATAAAGTTGGACAATAATATTAGGATTTCTTCTTATAAATCTAAAGTGTTACTCCATTAACCAAAAACCCAGCTAGTTCTATATGTACCAATAAACCCAAAATCCAAAGTTTGTTTACCTCTAAATCCAAAATATAGAATAAACGTTATATAGCTATATACGATAGGTATGCAGCTATGCATCCTATAATATGTAGTTATACATTCTATAGTATGTAGCTACATCCTATTGTATGCTGTTATAACTCTGTCTTTCCTATTTTGTGTATAAACAAAACGAACTTTGAATATCGGATTTATTGGAACATGTAGATTTAGATGGGTTTTTTTGGTAAATGGGAGTAAAATTTTGGGTTTATAAAAAACCTTGAACAATTAATATATTGAAAATCAAGGAAAACGAGCTAAGCTTGATTAGGGGATGGGGATTAGTTCAATTAAAATGAGACCCGGGGCACATGGAAGTGGGTAATAAAGGGCGCCAGAGACCTAAAAGAGTAAAAAGAGGCCCAAGCCCGGTGCACATGGGGGCCTGGGTTTGACGACATGCCAGCGGAGGCACATGGACCTTTGGTCCCCCCACCACATGATCCGGCCGCTGACCTGTCCCCACCCCTCTCTACATGCGGGTCCCACTCAATTATTCCTTAATTTGGATTCCATTAGTTCTTCGTGTCAAATACTTGTTTTTATCTTATATTTTAGAAGCTTTTGAATGCATATTTAGTTTAATATGCCTTGTAAGTTTATTTTACTAAATAAATTATCAAAAATACATTAGTCATGGAACACGTATTTGTTACTCACATTGGATCAGTGAACTTCATCATTACTATCTCTTGATAGCTTATTTTATTAAATAAAATAACAATTCATATTTTAGTATGCACATATATACATATGCTAACTTTTGTATGTAGTCACCAATAGAGTTTACAAATTAAGTTTTTATCGTATTACAAATCCATGGTCATATCTCTGAAAAATACTACCCATGATTCGAGCTCATGTGTATTCAGTTATATGTTTTGTATTTTATCTGAATATTTTTTTAAAAGGAAATGTTAGGTGGTGGTGCAGTATTTTAGATTACAATTACAATGCCACTTAAAACCTATTTTTGCAACCACAGAAAATTGCGTGGGATTACGAGTGCAATTATTACTTAAGATCTTCTTGGTTTATCTTTACATATTTTCTGCTAAACTGTAAATAGAAATTTTATTTGAGAACTACGAATTACATTTCATTACAAGCCATTGCACTTGCAGCCCTTCAAACAATAGTACATTAACGCATGCAACAAAAGCTGCAATGTCATTTTAATTTAATTAATTAAAAAATAAGGCTGAATAAATCAAACATATACATTACTCGGGTTAGAGATTTTTGAAGTGGGGTGAAGTTTGAAGAAATCGCAAAAGTCAACAAATCTCAAGCAAATTTTAAATTCAGCCGTGCAAATATGCAAATAAGCACAATAAAACGGGGGGCCAACGCGCAAAAAAAGAAAACCCAATGATGCCCGATTGACGGTTACGCTTCCCGCGCGTACAGCGAGAGGAAAATATGTCCGAAAACCAACTTTTTAACACACGCACAAAAAATAAAAAATAAAAAATAAAAAAATAATAAACCGCCGACTTTCTCTCCCCAACTCTACGCAGAGCATGACGTCATCATGCATCAACTCGACCCCCCCGTTAAACTCGCGGGAGATCCAACCAACCATGTGAGGGGACACGTGTTGCGTCCCCATTAGTCGGGTGGGTGCCCCCCAAGCACTTCTATATACTCCTACACCACAAGCGCTCACAAGCTCCCTCTCTTTTACTACTCATCTATTGAATCTAAAACACCAAGAAATTAAAAGGCTTATAAGTATTATTACAGAGAAAGATCTTGAAAAAGCTTTAGGAGGAAATGGCGACGATGGAGTTTGAGGCGACGGAGCTGAGGCTGGGGTTGCCGGGGGGAGGGGGAGGGGAGGGAGGGGAAGTGAAGAGTTCGGGGAAGAGAGGGTTCGAGGAGACGATAGATTTGAAGCTGAAGCTTGAGACGGCGGTGGATTCGAAGGGGAATGGAGGTGAAGGGATGAAGAGGGCTGCGAGTCAGAAGAGTCTGCTGACGACTGCTGCTGTTTCTGCTGCTGATCCTGCTAAGCCCCGGGCTCCTAAGTAAGTTTATATTTATTATATTTTATTATTTATTATGTTTTTGTACTGGTTTAATATCATGTTTTTTATGTTTTGGTTAGCTAATTAGGTAGAACACAATTTGGTGGTCTACATGTACTACTAAACACATTTTTTTAAATATTCTAGAATAACTTTTTCCATTATGTTTTGATTTGTAATAATAAGATTGACAGTGCCTAATTTTCTATCACAATAAAGTGTTTTTCAAGTAGTAGAAGAGTTCTAGTATTAACCTGGTATAGCTAGAAATTATGTCATTGGATCAAAAGAAAATTTAATGTACTCTCACTCAGTATAAATACGTAACGGCACAGCTCGTTAAAAAAATCCTTTTCTCCATGAGAAATTCTATGATTGAGGTGTGATAAAAAAGTGGGGAAATAAAATATAAGATTTTATATGTACTGATTGAATTATACATATAAAGAACACAAGTGATGAAGTAAAAATGGAGGAAAAAAACAAAATAGGAAAAAGAAAAAGGAAATAGGTAAAAGAATCCAAATAAGTGGTCCCCTATGAAGATACACCCATTCTCTATTATCTGAAACAAAATTAAGATATATAGAAGCTAGAATATACTAATCCATAAAAACTGCCATAAAATCTAATATTGATTTCAAGCACATGAGATGATACAAAGCATATAAGAACCCTAACTACCATTATCCTAATAAAAAAGTTCTCAATGAAAATTATCACATGCCCTAAGATCTAGCATATAACCTAACACATAGTAAAACTTAATGTGGGCTGAACTGAATCAAACAACAAAAGCAATGCTATTTTTAGAAATTAAGCAATACTGAAAATGATTTTCTTTTTTTTTTAGGGCGCAAGTGGTGGGATGGCCACCCGTTCGATCATTCCGCAAGAACATCATGACCGTCCAATCTGAGAAGGGAAAGAAAGAGGAGTCCACTAATGCAGCTGTAGCTTTCGTTAAGGTGAGCATGGACGGTGCTCCTTATCTCCGAAAGGTTGACCTCAAGATGTATCGCAGCTATGAAGAGCTCTACATGGCACTTGAGAAAATGTTCAGCTCCTTCACCATTGGTACGTAAAGTAAAATTTGGTCTCATAATCCAATATAGTTTGTTGATATTGATTTAGGTTAATATATTGCACATAGTTAGAGGGATAGCCCCTTGTCATGTTCTAAACGTTTTCTCTAAATGGAGTTACCTTCTTGTTATTTGTGTTAGAACATAAAACTTTTTCCCTCACCGCTCATCAGAACTTTAAAGTTTTGATATAGGGCAACCCTATTCAAATTTTACTTAGAACGAATTTCTATAGCAGATTTAAAACCGTTTCGTGGGTCCAAAATTTAGCCTATGAAAAGGATGCTTAACATGCTCACACACGTGTTGTCGATGAGTTACAGAGAGATACCTTGATATTTTTCTGTGTTGCATGATATCCCCTATTCTCTTTTAGGTTTTGAACATACACCCTTACTATACTACAGTGCAGATTATTGAGAGATAACTACGTGTACGTATACGCTAATAAAAAGTCTAGGGATAATAAAATGCCTAACTTATGTAGCAAAGGGTGTGTATGTATAATTATTAATTTGGATAAGATATAATTGGTAGCCCCTGCACCATATTAATTTGTTGAAAGAATACAAAATAGAAGATATGTATCACTAGTTCAAACAATATGTACAATGTGGCACAAGTGTTCTGTACATTTGATTGCCAGAGTTATGTGTTGAGTATGGGTAGCTGTTCCACTCTGGAACCAGAGTAAGTTCTGTACCGTACTGCAGCTTGATGGCATTATATCATGCAACCATAATTAATTTTGGGTGTCTGTGTACATTTTAATGCATGGAATTATACTAGGCTATCCGGTTTTAGGCTTTAGAGATGTACTTTATTTGTCTACTCTTAAATAAGTGATGATGTGATTGATTAATTGCTGTTACTTGATCTCATGGCCAGTCAAATTATAAATATAATATGTAGTACGTACTAACAGATCTATAACTGAACTATATATATAGGGCCTCTTGAGGCATGTGGATTGTTCTACTATATTAGTGTAGGTCTTTGACTTTTATCACCATCATTTTCATTAGTATATATACAAAAACAAAATGAAAGGTATGCTCAAAGATGAAAAGAATATGTATAAAACTTTGTTAGGGATTAATGGCAGAAAAGTTAGAAAGTCCGTTTTATTACCTCAAACCATAAGTTTTCGCTTTAGCTTGTTTTCACATATTGCATATCATGAATCGAAATATGGTCTGATCTTAAATTTACATCACATAAGATCTCTAACTGGATGGCTTTGATATCATCTGAAATCTTTTAGTATTACCAAATTTGGAATTATGATAAAGCTTCTTACACAAGATCCTAGAAATGATAAAAGCAAGAATTGATAAGAATAAGGGAACATTTAGGTAGTAGATAGATTGTGTACCCTGGCAAATCTCTTTTTTTAATGTAATATTCTCATAGCTTCAGAACGGTACAAACCATGTTTTATGCCTTCTTCAAATTAGGATCTACTTATTATTTTACAACTAAATAGATGCTTATTGCCGGTTGTGGCTATGACCTAACACAAGTTTTATAGACTTAATTAATATTTTATGCTAAGCTATAGTTGCCCTTATCTGTCCCTCTTTATTCCAAATTTATAAATTAAATTAGAAATTACCCTCATTGACTTTAAACAAACAGGAAATTGTGGGTCTCAAGGAATGAATGGGAGAGATTTCATGAATGAAAGCAAACTTATGGATCTCTTGAACGGTTCAGAGTATGTGCCCACTTATGAAGACAAGGATGGAGACTGGATGCTTGTTGGTGATGTGCCTTGGGAGTAAGTTTCCTTTATCCAATTAATTCCTTTTACTTTTTTCATGAAAAAAGCTTAAAACTTTTGTAAGAAAAGTTAGATTTACTCAACTTTAAACTATGTCGAATTAAACAGAATGTTTGTTGAATCGTGCAAGCGTTTGAGGATTATGAAGGGCTCAGAAGCCATTGGACTTGGTCAGTATATTATCCTCATTTATTATTATTATTATTTAGTTAGCTAGTATGCAGCAATAGTTGTTTAAGTTATATTTCTGTATTTTGGGGAGTAGCTGCTTTTATCTCCTAACCTACTTTATTACCACCTGCACCCTATTAACTCCAAACAACATTATTAATTTTGTGTTATATTGAGATGTTATGTGGGAATCAAGTAACAATACGCCATCCACTTTCTTAAAAAAATTAAACCGAGACAAAGTATTCATCACGTGATTCTCACTTGACATCTCAAACTAACAAGGAAATAATCATTGCCTACAGTTCATGGATGTAAGTGTTAATAAATTAAATAGTTTGGTATGGATGACCACACCCAAATATCAAGAGGGTGTCTAGCTTTAATTAATCCTTAGTATAGGTTACATTATCATTAACCTATAGTGGCATAATTAACATTTTTCTCATTGATATCAGCTCCAAGGGCTATGGAGAAATGCAAGCGCCGTAGCTAAGGAAAGAACCAAAGCTTTGCTCATTCAGGATCCTGGTCAAGAAATGCCAACACTGGGCTCGAGTCCGATCTGAATTGAGCACAGCCTCATCATCTGATATATTGTGTGTCTGTACTATGTGCTTGTTCTTACTTTATTTTCATATATATATGTGCATGAATATATGTTGTCAGTGCTGTAAAAGATATGGGATTATTTTTTGTTTTATGGACAAGATGCAAAACAAGGCCTGTTTTATTCAGTCGTGTGTTTAATAACCTATCTAATCTATGTGCTATTGTATTTGGTTTGTGGCTGTAGTGAATGTATTGAAATTTGAAAATGTAATTGTTATCATGATCAGATTCTCTACAAGTGATGTTCTAGCTTCTTGCTATTATTTTCTTGTTATCTTTCAATAGTTTTTTTTTGTAAATTCAAGTGGCAAGTAGAGCAGGGAACAAACCACGTGCATAGGGATGGGGCATCTCTGTAATTTATGTGTCCTTTAAATAAATTTGTGTGGTAGCCCATGTATAGTTATGTGAATGTATGTATTTAATTTTATGTATGTATTTGTCATTTGTCAACTCAGAACAATAATGGTAGCTAGTTGCACTAGGGATGAGGAACCTCAATCAATTATTGTATTGTTTTATGCATCGAAGACTCAAGCAAGTAGATTGGATGTTTACCCTCTTCTATAAATGGGAGCAATTCTGTAGTTTGGTGATATCAAATCATATAATCTTATTTATACATTTATTGTATTTTGAAGGAAATTATTGGATACGGTTCATGCTTGTTTATACTATATCCAAGTGATTTTACTTTAAATTAAGAGTTAAAAAGTGAGGACTTTTGTGAACTAAAACAATAAAAGAGAGAAGATAGGCATGATGTAAAGAAGTAGGAGAATCTTGAATCTATGCTGTTTAGAGAGATGCAATTCTTTCGAATGGAATTGTGGTGATAGTTCGTACCTTGAATCTATGCCGGGGAGTGCAGAAATACTGCACTGAAGGCCCATATGGCTCTATGTCTTATGCTAAATTGCTACACTGTCAGCAATATCCATTATTTAAACAGGCCCATAAAGGGCTCACAGTAAGTAGGCCCATACTCGCCCAAGGGTAAAATTTGCTTGTCAACCACAGGTTTAGTTCCATAATCTATGCAGGATGTGTGTCATAAGATCTTAGATCCTAATATTTTTGCTTTCATAGTAACAACATCTTTAATACATCACAGTAATTTAGGTTATGTTCTTCTTCAGTTGGTCATATTAAAATTAGTTGTCTTTTTACTTAGTATTAACTTGTCCATTAAACCTTGAACCTTGCAATTGCCAATACGTTCAAGCAGAAGCAGGATAATCAAGAAATTAAAAGATAGCAAGCAGAAAATCTCTCATCATACAGTTAGCAAGACATTTAGCAGTGAAGTTACATATGAAAAATGAAGTGACACGGAGATTCCTGACTTGCAATTGCAACTGCAGTTACAATTCGCAACGACAAAAGAAAAAACAGCTAAATTTGTAGCAATTTGATTACCAGGTAATGTAAATTATTTTTCTATTTTTATATTTATTTATTTTTTTGTTTTTGCGACAGCAGTTGCAAAATAAACCATTTCTTGTAAAATGACTTGTAGCCAATTACAGTGTACAAAACAATCCCTATATCATGCAGACGCAACATTATGGCCAATATCCATTGAAAAATAATACGCAAAATTCTATACTGGTAGTTAAGAGAATCATGACACGGATCAATTCAAACCTGAACAAACCAAGATGAAATGTACCAGAATCATAAACCCAATGCGCAAGCAAACAAAAGTTTAACCTAATATCATGAGATTTGACAAAAAAAAATATTATTTAAAATCAGTGCATAAGAAGCAATTAACATATCATCCTCTCAATAATTTTCAAGATGAACAAAAGCTACGGAGGACAAAAATACGAATAAGCAGCAAAAAATGACTGCTCAGCTACAAGAACCAACAGCAGCACCATAACCATAAAAGCAAAACTTGCCTGTGGATTGCTTAAGTATTTACTCATCAACTGAGCTCGCCATTTGCGCCATTTTGAATCCTGATATTTCTTCCCGTTGATAAACACCTCAGCCAAATAATTTCCTTCAGAAGCATACTGTATAAGATTATTGCGCCTTTTAAAGAAATCCACTGCCACTTCATCAGTTCCAAATCTATTAAGCACAATCCCCTTTGAGCTTAGCAACTTGACATCGTCCACTGAACTAACGATGCACTCCATGAAATTTGCATAATTTGTGAAGTATTTGCCAACATCAGGGAAGCACTGCTCAAACATAATAAGGTTTTTAAAGAGAGATTTAGAATAATCATTGATTTGCAATGGGGGTATCTCGATTCTTCCATCATTAAAAGTTACATCCAAGCAGCATTCTGCATTCTCTTTCTTCACAAATCTGATACCAAACCTTATCAGATTTGTTGCACTCGATATCCACTCTGATGTTCTCTGTGTTGATGATTTGTATTTTCTCGGAATCAGAGATGAATGAAAGAGATGTAGAAGATGGTGTATTTGATTAGCAGGAAGTATTGTGAATGCTTTGGATTTGTTAGGATGGATATCATGAAAGAGCTTCAGTGCAAGATAAACAAGGTCCAAATTTTTGTCTTTCGGGTTTTGATGTAATTAAAAATGGTTTGAATGACAAAAAAAGGTATCTGGTTTTCAAGTTTCAAAAGATCAAAAACTACAAGGTTCCATATCCATGACATCCCTAGTAAAGGATCGTCTATATCCTCTTCCCCTTTCCCAATTTCCAAATCTACTCTCTCTGCATCAGTTTCTAATTTAGCCTTCCACCTTACCATCCTCTATCACAACCACAACCTCATCTTCCTCCTCCTCCTCAACCTCCTCATTCTCCACTTGCTTCAACACGAGATAGATAATAAAACAACCATCCATCAACATAATAGAAGCAAGTCTTTTAGAATCCACACGGTACAAATTCTCCGAGTAACAACTCCTCACTTCACTATCCAATGCTTTAAGAGCCACAAGACACTCATCCAAGATTTGGCTAGCACGATTATGATTCTTATGGCGAGAAAGGAGATGGCGAACACATTGCCATTTGTGATCTTGCATAGCTTTCATTGTGCCTCTAGGATTAGAGATGTTATGGTATGGGCCTATTGAGACAACAAGAGGAGAGTACTTGTTCTGATCATCGTCATGGTTCTTTAGTGTTTTTGGGAACTTGAATATTGTGCAGGGTTTCGACGGTTCAGAATTAGGACGCACCTGATTCAAACTTTGCCTAACTGTTGTAACCCATGAGTTGTGATCTATGTCGACTGTGTGGTCCTTGATCACGTAGTGATATCCCGAGTGAGATCTAGGAAGCTTTTCGTCATTAGTGTTTTGAACGGGAAGGTTGAACTTGGCGGGAGTTGGAGGGGCACAATTGAGAGGAATTGGGTAGGTGTTTGGTTCACTCATGGTGTTGATCCCTGAAAGAATGATTGAATGAAGATTTAATTTTCTTGAGCTTCTTGAGGTATCACCAATTAAATAAACTGCACCTACTAAGGTCCAGATGATAAGACAAAGTAGGAACTAGGTCATTTACATTGAAGTAATTCCACTACCTGCTAATGCCCCATCTAATGGTCTTCTTTGTTTTTATAAACACAATCATTCAAGGAGTAAAAACAAACAAGGAACAAGGAAACAATGAGGCAAATGATAAGCCTTAAGAAAATGGCCGGCTGATATTTGGCTTGTGCGCTTAATTGCCCCTTAAGTAACTTGACATCAATATTTAAGAACAAATCACAATCAATCAATGTCTACAGAAGACAACATCTATATGAGAAATGACACAAATGTTTAGAGCACTGACGGACAGAAGAAAAAATGCAAATATATAACATGAAACAGTTCAAATTTAGCAATGATGTGGTGAAGTTTTGTAAAACAAAAGTAGTCCTTTATATTTCACCTGTTCCCTTAATGCCAAATAGTTTTCTGAGTATTCTTTAGCAATTAAAATCATTTACTGAACTAATTGAAGAATTACTTCATAGCTATTCATCAATTTTTTCGCAAGTTTACATATGAAACACTCAGAAAATGACTTCTGCGTAGACCCATCTGATTGAGTTCCTAGACGAGGATCCCTAATGGTGGTTAACATATGGAATTAACCAATTGTCCACCTGATTTCACAGGAGTTTACTACAGGGCTTTTTTTGTTGATTTGTAAAGGAGCCAGCTCATTATATTCATAGGTGCAGCAGCAATCGACATGCAGGTGCTTTTTCTCAAAATGTTATTGATGTGACAAATATCAAGAAATCACAGCATATACCATATGCTAGCAAAAAATGCATGGTATATAGATCTTCAAATGAACATTAAACTCTATTAAAAGGTTTGAGTGAATAGAGTTTAAACTCTATTTAACTCTATTAAAGGTTTGAGTGACTAGATTGAAGACTATTGTAATCTAAAACTGTCAAACAATGAAAAGAATTATAATAGATCAAAGGAAGTAATTTGATATAAAAGTATATAAATCCTAGCAATTGAAGATGAGGCAAGAAGACAAAGTTATCAACTGGAAATGCCAAGTGTTAAGGATTTGCGGTTCTAAATCAGACCTAACCCAACAGTAATGATCACAATCCATGAATTGTGTTTAAGGGAATAATGGGGAAGCAGTAAGAAAGGAAAGAACTCAAAAATAAAAAAGAAACTCCCTACATTAGAGGATGAAGAAAAAGAAGTAGGAGAATCTTGAATCTATGCTGTTTAGAGAGATGCAATTCTTTCGAATGGAATTGTGGTGATAGTTCGTACCTTGAATCTATGCCGGGGAGTGCAGAAATACTGCACTGAAGGCCCATATGGCTCTATGTCTTATGCTAAATTGCTACACTGTCAGCAATATCCATTATTTAAACAGGCCCATAAAGGGCTCACAGTAAGTAGGCCCATACTCGCCCAAGGGTAAAATTTGCTTGTCAACCACAGGTTTAGTTCCATAATCTATGCAGGATGTGTGTCATAAGATCTTAGATCCTAATATTTTTGCTTTCATAGTAACAACATCTTTAATACATCACAGTAATTTAGGTTATGTTCTTCTTCAGTTGGTCATATTAAAATTAGTTGTCTTTTTACTTAGTATTAACTTGTCCATCAAACCTTGAACCTTGCAATTGCCAATACGTTCAAGCAGAAGCAGGATAATCAAGAAATTAAAAGATAGCAAGCAGAAAATCTCTCATCATACAGTTAGCAAGACATTTAGCAGTGAAGTTACATATGAAAAATGAAGTGACACCGAGATTCCTAACTTGCAATTGCAACTGCAGTTACAATTCGCAACAGCAAAAGAAAAAACAGCTAAATTTGTAGCAATTTGATTACCAGGTAATGTAAATTATTTTTTTTTTATTTTTTTATTTTTGCGACAGCAGTTGCAAAATAAACCATTTCTTGTAAAATGACTTGTAGCCAATTACAGTGTACAAAACAATCCTTATATCATGCAGACGCAACATTATGGCCTATATCCATTGAAAAATAATACGCAAAATTCTACATTAAGAGAACCATGACACGGATCAATTCAAACCTGAACAAACCAAGATGAAATGTATCAGAATCATAAACCCAATGCCCAAGCAAACAAAAGTTTAACCTAATATCATGAGATTTGACCCAAAAAAATATTATTTAAAATCAGTGCATAAGAAGCAATTAACATATCATCCTCTCAATAATTTTCAAGATGAACAAAAAAGCTACGGAGGACAAAAATACGAATAAGCAGCAAAAAATGACTGCTCAGCTACAAGAACCAACAGCAGCACCATAACCATAAAAGCAAAACTTGCCTGTGGATTGCTTAAGTATTTACTCATCAACTGAGCTCGCCATTTGCGCCATTTTGAATCCTGATATTTCTTCCGTTGATAAACACCTCAGCCAAATAATTTCCTTCAGAAGCATACTGTATAAGATTATTGCGCCTTTTAAAGAAATCCACTGCCACTTCATCAGTTCCAAATCTATTAAGCACAATCCCCTTTGAGCTTAGCAACTTGACATCGTCCACTGAACTAACGATGCACTCCATGAAATTTGCATAATTTGTGAAGTATTTGCCAACATCAGGAAGCACTGCTCAAACATAATAAGGTTTTAAAGAGAGATTTAGAATAATCATTGATTTGCAATGGGGTATCTCGATTCTTCCATCATTAAAAGTTACATCCAAGCAGCATTCTGCATTCTCTTTCTTCACAAATCTGATACCAAACCTTATCAGATTTGTTGCACTCGATATCCACTCTGATGTTCTTTGTGTTGATGATTTGTATTTTCTCGGAATCAGAGATGAATGAAAGAGATGTAGAAGATGGTGTATTTGATTAGCAGGAAGTATTGTGAATGCTTTGGATTTGTTAGGATGGATATCATGAAAGAGCTTCAGTGCAAGATAAACAAGGTCCAAATTTTTGTCTTTCGGGGTTTTGATGTAATTAAAAATGGTTTGAATGACAAAAAAAGGTATCTGGTTTTCAAGTTTCAAAAGATCAAAAACTACAAGGTTCCATATCCATGACATCCCTAGTAAAGGATCGTCTATATCCTCTTCCCCTTTCCCAATTTCCAAATCTACTCTCTCTGCATCAGTTTCTAATTTAGCCTTCCCCTTACCATCCTCTATCACAACCACAACCTCATCTTCCTCCTCCTCCTCAACCTCCTCATTCTCCACTTGCTTCAACACGAGATAGATAATAAAACAACCATCCATCAACATAATAGAAGCAAGTCTTTTAGAATCCACACGGTACAAATTCTCCGAGTAACAACTCCTCACTTCACTATCCAATGCTTTAAGAGCCACAAGACACTCATCCAAGATTTGGCTAGCACGATTATGATTCTTATGGCGAGAAAGGAGATGGCGAACACATTGCCATTTGTGATCTTGCATAGCTTTCATTGTGCCTCTAGGATTAGAGATGTTATGGTATGGGCCTATTGAGACAACAAGAGGAGAGTACTTGTTCTGATCATCGTCATGGTTCTTTAGTGTTTTTGGGAACTTGAATATTGTGCAGGGTTTCGACGGTTCAGAATTAGGACGCACCTGATTCAAACTTTGCCTAACTGTTGTAACCCATGAGTTGTGATCTATGTCGACTGTGTGGTCCTTGATCACGTAGTGATATCCCGAGTGAGATCTAGGAAGCTTTTCGTCATTAGTGTTTTGAACGGGAAGGTTGAACTTGGCGGGAGTTGGAGGGGCACAATTGAGAGGAATTGGGTAGGTGTTTGGTTCACTCATGGTGTTGATCCCTGAAAGAATGATTGAATGAAGATTCTAATTTTCTTGAGCTTCTTGAGGTATCACCAATTAAATAAACTGCACCTACTAAGGTCCAGATGATAAGACAAAGTAGGAACTAGGTCATTTACATTGAAGTAATTCCACTACCTGCTAATGCCCCATCTAATGGTCTTCTTTGTTTTTATAAACACAATCATTCAAGGAGTAAAAACAAACAAGGAACAAGGAAACAATGAGGCAAATGATAAGCCTTAAGAAAATGGCCGGCTGATATTTGGCTTGTGCGCTTAATTGCCCTTAAGTAACTTGACATCAATATTTAAGAACAAATCACAATCAATCAATGTCTATAGAAGACAACATCTACATGAGAAATGACACAAATGTTTAGAGCACTGACGGACAGAAGAAAAAATGCAAATATATAACATGAAACAGTTCAAATTTAGCAATGATGTGGTGAAGTTTTGTAAAACAAAAGTAGTCCTTTATATTTCACCTGTTCCCTTAATGCCAAATAGTTTTCTGAGTATTCTTTAGCAATTAAAATCATTTACTGAACTAATTGAAGAATTACTTCATAGCTATTCATCAATTTTTGGCAAGTTTACATATGAAACACTCAGAAAATGCCTTCTGCGTAGACCCATATGATGAGTTCCCAGATGAGGATCCCTAATGGTGGTTAACATATGGAATTAACAAATTATCCACCTGATTTCAAAGGAGTTTACTACAGGGCTCTTTTTGTTGGTTTGTAAAGGAGCCAACTCATTATATTCATAGGTGCAGCAGCAATCGACATGCAGGTGCTTTTTCTCAAAATGTTATTGATGTGACAAATATCAAGAAATCACAGCATATACCATATGCTAGCAAAAATGCATGGTATATAGATCTTCAAATGAACATTAAACTCTATTAAAGGTTTGAGTGAATAGAGTTTAAACTCTATTTAACTCTATTAAAGGTTTGAGTGACTAGATTGAAGACTATTGTAATCTAAAACTGTCAAACAATGAAAAGAATTATAATAGATCAGAAAAGGAAGTAATTTGATATAAAAGTATATAAATCCTAGCAATTGAAGATGAGGCAAGAAGACAAAGTTATCAACTGGAAATGCCAAGTGTTAGGGATTTACGGTTCTAAATCAGACCTACCCCAACAGTAATGATCACAATCCATCAATTGTGTTTAAGGGAATAATGGGGAAGCAGTAAGAAAGGAAAGAACTCAAAAAATGAAAAAAGAAACTCCCTACATTAGAGGATGAAGAAAAAAGAAGTAAAGAAAAACAAACATGGTCCTAGCGGCCATTCCATATGTGCATGCTAAAATCATGTCCTACATCCAATATTTTTCTCCATGATCTCATCTTCGGCCTCAAGACTAACATATTCAAGTAAAAGAAACCTCTCTCAAAACACATACATGCAAAAGAACTTGCCATGACAAAAAAGGAAATGCAAAGGCATAACTCTAGAAGCCAAGTCGCCTAGCAATCGAGAATTCATAAGTGTAAATGAGATGAAACAAAACAATGCACCTTGAAACTGTCTGAAGAAAGGCTCGATAACAGGAATTGAAAGTTGAACCTTCTAAGAACCTCCGCACATGTTATTGATGAACATAAACACCAAAGCAATATCAACCATGGAAGAAACAGTCCAACCATAGAATTTGTATAAAGCCCTTCAGTACATCATAACCACCATACATCTCCAAACAAAGTCATGATTTCCATAAGATTTTTCAAGATGCTCCAAATAATACAAACATGGTTTAAGACACTCACACTCAATTCCATAAAAACCCTAATTATCATAAGATGACATACAGAACAGTCTTTAACTGAGACAGGCAAAATGTAGCTTGCCTAACAACTATTCGACCCATTGTCTATTTGGACAACTAATACAAACTTCTACAGTACAAATTAACATGAAAATGGACTGAATTTCACACCTAAAAACTGTTGGATGCTGATCACACAATCAACTCAGTTTGATTAATAATAAATGTTCATATGTATTTGATAATGTTTCGAGATGAAATGTGAAGGTTATACAAAGTGATGCAAGACAAGAAGTTAACCACAGTTAATCCTGAAAAACATATCAGAGGCTAAAATCAACTTTGAGCATATGGGAGTGTCTGTCTATCTATTATGAATCTATAGAAACAAATGAAATTCGATTTTGAGGTATATAGCTCAAGATATGAGTGTTTTTGAGACAGGTCAAAACAGTCAAAGACCGGACGCCTAACATCCCAAAGCAAATGCCTAAAACATGCACAGGAGTCTAAAACTTGCACAAGTCATAATTTTTGACTTGATTATCATAATCGCTATTATAATATATATTTGAAAAGCTCTCCACATACTCTACAAGATAAACCGATATTCTCAAGTTTATTTGAACACCAACCGTCTAAAGCTTGAACAGATGTCTGACATCTGTCCGATAGAAAATTGGTTCTTGGAAAACATTACAGAGATGTCTGGACGACGTGGATTTTTTTAGTTTTCTGAATGCAATCTGAGTTGTTCACCAAAAGGCCTATATAACCTACTCTAGGGTTGTTTTTCTACAGATCTTGAGAGATAAGAGCTTCATTGACAGAAAGAAAAGGAGAGGATTCCTTTAGGATCTGAAGGAGATTTCCACTGCTATTACCGTCTCTCGGCCTCATGGATTTTGCGCACGTCCTTGAAGTTGTTCGCAACATCACATCGGATCCTTCGTGGAGTGCATCCAGCCCTAGAATCATCATCATCATCATCATCATCATGCTTTCAGATCTTCACAACAAATCATTTGGAGAACAATCTTAATAAAAAAAGGACTATAAGATCTTTCTAAATGTGTTCAAATGATATTATTTTCTGTAAACACTTTTTCTACAATCGTGTGATTGGTCGCTTTTGTACAGCATACTCAAGCTGGTGTTAATTGAGAAATTAGAGATACTAGCTAAGGCTAGGGCTACAGTTGTGTGGTAGAATCTTTGACAGAGACGACTAGATTAGGGGGAATCTAGGGGACGATCTTGCAAATGTTTACTAGATTGGGTTGTGGTCTAAAAATTCCTTCATACTAGAGCGGAAGCCCCTCCTGACGAGGAAGAGTGGATGTAGGATTTATCCTAACCACGATAAAAATCTCGTCTCTTTGTGGTTGTGATTGCTTGCACTTTATTTATTTCCGCTACATAATTCTTTGATTGTTTTTATTTCTCAAAAAAAGTGTGCAACCCTATTCAACCCTCCCTTCTAGGCTTGCATATAGATCTTAATAAAACATCATGACAATAATAAGGGAAATATGTACCTAAGGAGGCTCCTTAAGTTGCATCTAAGGATGCAACATCTCAGCCCTCCATTTTAATATATTCCCACCCCTAATCCTATACCCCTTCTCATTTCTCCTTTCATTCTCGGTCCCAAAATCAGCCCCCAAAAATATTAGATCTCAGATCTCGCTGGTTCTTCGCTTCATTGCTGCCAGCAGCCCCGCTCGCTTCAGTAGCTCTCCTCACTTATCCTCTCTTATCATGGTCCTCCTTGCATTTACCTTCTCTCTTCTTCCATTATTGCCAGACGCCTGGCTTCGCATTTCACCTGCCTTCGCCTTACGCTTGTCCTTTGCGTTATTGTTCACAAATCTCAGCTCATTGATCAGTCCCCTCGACGGAGCCTGATTCATTAGTTGTTGACGCTGGGCTGACGCCTCCACAGGTTCTCCTCATCCTCATCGATGCCTCATCCCTCGACTTGCACGCTTTCATATCCCTTTCAACGCTTAAATCGACGCCTAGACATCTCGACGCCTAAACGTGCTCAAGTCATGGCTTTGAATAATTTGAAGGGGTCGACATCCAGGATTTCTTTAAAATCATCAAAATCTTCCGCCTCTAAATGCAAGAAACCTCCTTCTTCGTAAGTAAATTACCCTAACTTTCTAACACTGTTATAATCTATCAATGTGCTTAGGCTAACTTCCTATCACTGTTTTGGCAATGAGAGCGCTTAGCATGCGATTGACTAATTCTAGCTAACTCTTATCAAACAAAAAATTATTTGATTAGCAGGAAGTATTGTGAATGCTTTGGATTTGTTAGGATGGATATCATGAAAGAGCTTCAGTGCAAGATAAACAAGGTCCAAATTTTTGTCTTTCGGGTTTTGATGTAATTAAAAATGGTTTGAATGACAAAAAGGTATCTGGTTTTCAAGTTTCAAAAGATCAAAACTACAAGGTTCCATATCCATGACATCCCTAGTAAAGGATCGTCTATATCCTCTTCCCTTTCCCAATTTCCAAATCTACTCTCTCTGCATCAGTTTCTAATTTAGCCTTCCCCTTACCATCCTCTATCACAACCACAACCTCATCTTCCTCCTCCTCCTCAACCTCCTCATTCTCCACTTGCTTCAACACGAGATAGATAATAAAACAACCATCCATCAACATAATAGAAGCAAGTCTTTTAGAATCCACACGGTACAAATTCTCCGAGTAACAACTCCTCACTTCACTATCCAATGCTTTAAGAGCCACAAGACACTCATCCAAGATTTGGCTAGCACGATTATGATTCTTATGGCGAGAAAGGAGATGGCGAACACATTGCCATTTGTGATCTTGCATAGCTTTCATTGTGCCTCTAGGATTAGAGATGTTATGGTATGGGCCTATTGAGACAACAAGAGGAGAGTACTTGTTCTGATCATCGTCATGGTTCTTTAGTGTTTTTGGGAACTTGAATATTGTGCAGGGTTTCGACGGTTCAGAATTAGGACGCACCTGATTCAAACTTTGCCTAACTGTTGTAACCCATGAGTTGTGATCTATGTCGACTGTGTGGTCCTTGATCACGAGTGATATCCCGAGTGAGATCTAGGAAGCTTTTCGTCATTAGTGTTTTGAACGGGAAGGTTGAACTTGGCGGGAGTTGGAGGGGCACAATTGAGAGGAATTGGGTAGGTGTTTGGTTCACTCATGGTGTTGATCCCTGAAAGAATGATTGAATGAAGATTTAATTTTCTTGAGCTTCTTGAGGTATCACCAATTAAATAAACTGCACCTACTAAGGTCCAGATGATAAGACAAAGTAGGAACTAGGTCATTTACATTGAAGTAATTCCACTACCTGCTAATGCCCCATCTAATGGTCTTCTTTGTTTTTATAAACACAATCATTCAAGGAGTAAAAACAAACAAGGAACAAGGAAACAATGAGGCAAATGATAAGCCTTAAGAAAATGGCCGGCTGATATTTGGCTTGTGCGCTTAATTGCCCCTTAAGTAACTTGACATCAATATTTAAGAACAAATCACAATCAATCAATGTCTATAGAAGACAACATCTACATGAGAAATGACACAAATGTTTAGAGCACTGACGGACAGAAGAAAAAATGCAAATATATAACATGAAACAGTTCAAATTTAGCAATGATGTGGTGAAGTTTTGTAAAACAAAAGTAGTCCTTTATATTTCACCTGTTCCCTTAATGCCAAATAGTTTTCTGAGTATTCTTTAGCAATTAAAATCATTTACTGAACTAATTGAAGAATTACTTCATAGCTATTCATCAATTTTTTGGCAAGTTTACATATGAAACACTCAGAAAATGCCTTCTGCGTAGACCCATATGATGAGTTCCCAGATGAGGATCCCTAATGGTGGTTAACATATGGAATTAACAAATTATCCACCTGATTTCAAAGGAGTTTACTACAGGGCTCTTTTTTTGTTGGTTTGTAAAGGAGCCAACTCATTATATTCATAGGTGCAGCAGCAATCGACATGGAGGTGCTTTTTCTCAAAATGTTATTGATGTGACAAATATCAAGAAATCACAGCATATACCATATGCTAGCAAAAATGCATGGTATATAGATCTTCAAATGAACATTAAACTCTATTAAAGGTTTGAGTGAATAGAGTTTAAACTCTATTTAACTCTATTAAAGGTTTGAGTGACTAGATTGAAGACTATTGTAATCTAAAACTGTCAAACAATGAAAAGAATTATAATAGATCAGAAAAGGAAGTAATTTGATATAAAAGTATATAAATCCTAGCAATTGAAGATGAGGCAAGAAGACAAAGTTATCAACTGGAAATGCCAAGTGTTAAGGATTTGCGGTTCTAAATCAGACCTAACCCAACAGTAATGATCACAATCCATGAATTGTGTTTTAAGGGAATAATGGGGAAGCAGTAAGAAAGGAAAGAACTCAAAAAATAAAAAAAGAAACTCCCTACATTAGAGGATGAAGAAAAAAGAAGTAGAAGTAAAGAAAAAGAAACATGGTCCTAGTCACCCATTCCATATTCCATATGTACATGCTAAAATCATGTCCTACATCCAATATTTTTCTCCATGATCTCATCTTGGGCCTCAAGACTAACATATTCAAGTAAAATAAACCTCTCTCTCAAACACATACTTGCAAAAGAACTTGCCATGACAAAAAAGGAAATGTAAAGACATAACTCTAGAAACCAAGTCGCCTAGCAATCGAGAATTCATAAATGTAAATGAGATGAAACAAAACAATGCACCTTGAAACTGTCTGAAGAAAGGCTCGATAACAGGAATTGAAAGTTGAACCTTCTAAGAACCTCCGCACATGTTATTGATGAACATAAACACCAAAGCAATATCAACCATGGAAGAAACAGTCCAACCATAGAATTTGTATAAAGCCCTTCAGTACATCATAACCACCATACATCTCCAAACAAAGTCATGATTTCCATAAGATTTTTCAAGATGCTCCAAATAATACAAACATGGTTTAAGACACTCACACTCAATTCTATAAAAACCCTAATTATCATAAGATGACATATAGAACAATCTTTAACTGAGACAGGCAAAATGTAGCTTGCCTAACAACTATTCGACCCATTGTCTATTTGGACAACTAATACAAACTTCTACAGTAAAATTAACATGGAAATGAACTGAATTTCACACCTAAAAACTGTTGGATGCTGATCACACAATCAACTCGGTTTGATTAATAATAAATGTTCATATGTATTTGATAATGTTTCGAGATGAAATGTGAAGGTTATACAAAGTGATGCAAGACAAGAAGTTAACCACAGTTAATCCTGAAAAACATATCAGAGGCTAAAATCAACTTTGAGCATATGGGAGTGTCCGTCTATCTATTATGAATCTATAGAAACAAATGAAATTCGATTTTGAGGTATATAGCTCAAGATATGAGTGTTTTTTTGAGACAGGGTCAAAACAGTCAGCAGTACCGGACGTCTAACATCCCAAAGCAAATGCCTAAAAACATGCACAGGAGTCTAAAAACTTGCACAGGTCATAACTTTTGACTCGATTAACAAAATCGCTATTATAATATATATTTCGAAAAGCTCTCCACATACTCTACAAGATAAAACTGATATTCTCAAGTTTATTTGAACACCAACCGTCTGAAAGCTTCGAACAGATGTCTGACATCTGTCAGATAGAAAATTGGTTCTTGGAAAACATTACAGAGATGTCTGGACGACGTGGATTTTTTTAGTTTTCTGAATGCAATCTGAGTTGTTCACCAAAAGGCCTATATAACCTACTCTAGGGTTGTTTTTCTACAGATCTTGAGAGATAAGAGCTTCATTGACAGAAAGAAAAGGAGAGGATTCCTTTAGGATCTGAAGGAGATTTCCACTGCTATTACCGTCTCTCGGCCTCATGGATTTTGCGCACGTCCTTGAAGTTGTTCGCAACATCACATCGGATCCTTCGTGGAGTGCATCCACCCTAGAATCATCATCATCATCATCATCATCATGCTTTGGATCTTCACAACAAATCATTTGGAGAACAATCTTAATAAAAAGGACTATAAGATCTTTCTAAATGTGTTCAAATGATATTATTTTCTGTAAACACTTTTTCTACAATCGTGTGATTGGTCGCTTTTGTACAGCATACTCAAGCTGGTGTTAATTGAGAAATTAGAGATACTAGCTAAGGCTAGGGCTACACTTGTATGGTAGGATCTTAGACAGAGAGCGACTAGATTAGGGGAATCTAGGGGCGATCTTGCAAATGTTTACTAGATTGGGTTGTGGTCTAAAAATTCCTTCATACTAGGCGGAAGCCCCTCGGCGAGGAAGAGTGGATGTAGGATTTATCCTAACCACGATAAAAATCTCGTCTCTTTGTGGTTGTGATTGCTTGCACTTTATTTATTTCCGCTACATAATTCTTTGATTGTTTTTATTTCTCAAAAAAAGTGTGCAACCCTATTCAACCCTCCCTTCTAGGCTTGCATATAGATCTTAATAAAACATCATGACAATAATAAGGGAAATATGTACCTAAGGAGGCTCCTTAAGTTGCATCTAAGGATGCAACATCTCAGCCCTCCATTTTAATATATTCCCACCCCTAATCCTATACCCCCTTCTCATTTCTCCTTTCATTCTCAGTCCCCAAAATCAGCCCCCAAAAATATTAGATCTCCGGATCTCGGCCGGTCCTCTTCTGCCGCCGTCGGCCGCCCATGATCCCGCCGCCCGTGGTAGCCTCCCGCCCGCCATCCCCACCTTGTCCCCTCCTCCGCTTGCACCTCTCCCCTCCGCCCGGTCGCCCTTGCGCGCCCGCCCTCGCAGCTCACCCGCCCGCTCCGTCGCTCAAGTCCCTCATGCCGGCTGTCCGCCAAATCTCTGAGCTCGTCGGGGTCCCCTCGGCGAGCTTCGGATCTGATTGAGCGTCGGCGCCCGCGCTTCTCCTCGGCGTGGCCTCCTCATCCTCATCGATGCCTCGGATCCCTCGGCAGCGCGCTCCTCATATCCCTTCCTCAACGCCTCAAATCGACGCCTAGACATCTCGACGCCTAAACGTGCTCAAGTCATGGCTTTGAATAATTTGAAGGGGTCGACATCCAGGATTTCTTTAAAATCATCAAAATCTTCCGCCTCTAAATGCAAGAAACCTCCTTCTTCGTAAGTAAATTACCCTAACTTTCTAACACTGTTATAATCTATCAATGTGCTTAGGCTAACTTCCTATCACTGTTTTGGCAATGAGAGCAGTTAGCATGCAGATTGGACTAATTCTAGCTAACTCTTATCAAACAAAAAAAATTATTTGTGTTAGGATGTATGAGCTTAAGTGTTTGGTTGATATGGTTATATTTCTTTGGTTGTCTATGAGTTTAAATGGTATTAATATGTTCTGTTGAGCTTCTTAGCTATTTTCTCTTCTTGCATTTGTCATCTAATCACAAGTTTAAGTAATTCAAATATTGAATCATTTCAATTACATCTTGTTCGGCAACTGTTGCAAATGAAACTTCACCGAAAATTTATCACATTGTTAAAGAGCTTAGTTCCACTTTTGCTAATGTCAACTTTCTCATATTTGCAAAATATTATCATATTTTGCCATTACGCTAACTAGATAGTTAAATGATATATATTATATTTAGTTTTTAGTTCAATTATAATTCTCTTGTAGGGCTATGGTAACACAATTGAGGATTCCTTCCAATATTTATTATTTTCGAGATTTAATTGATAAGCGTATAGTATTGGATGAGAAATATATGGACGCCCTTGGGAAGACACCTTTTCACAACTTTCTCCGGATACCACATCCTTAAGCAATGAGCAAATAACAATTGATTGCTTGATTCAAAAATTTAATCCTGATAAATGCTCATTTATGATTGGGAATAAAGATTATGTGTTTGGTATAGAGGATGTTCACCGAATTACCGGTTTACCAAAGCAGGGAATTCCAATAAAAATGAGTGGAATAGTGGCTAATACAATCTATACCCAATTTGATAATTGTAAAACTGTAGTTTGGACTATGTAATTCACATGTTGGGATGTTTATTTTGCATCTGGAAAGGATCTCAAGAAGTTTATTATTGTATGTTGATTCATGTCTTCTTGCATTATTTGTTGTGTACTAGAGCCCTGTGGATTTGGTTTTTTGGTTATGCTAATGATACTTGGATTTTGCAGGTGATTACTGGTTTATGGCTACTCTCTGTTCTTGGAGGCAGCTGTAATTTCTTGATACTTTATTTACATAAGTAATGCTCTTTGCCTTGTCTTCATAATTTTCTTTTCAGTTTTTTCATTTGAGATGATTAACTTAGTGAAAGGAGTTAGTCCTCAACGAACCGAGTGATAAGAGTATCATTTATGCAGCTAACACCAAGAATTTGTTTTGCTACACACAGTACCTGTCCTGTACGAGAAGTACGAGGACAAAGTCGAGTCATTTGGAGAGAAGGCAATTGCAGAGCTCAAGAAGCACTATGTTGTGGTTCATGCCAAGTATTTGAGCAAGATCCCAAGGGCACCATTGAAGGATAAGAAGCTACACTAGGAAGGGAGAAGGAACTTCATCGCTGTATTAGGTTCTGATGGTTATTGGCGTGGCGAGTTATCGTGGCCGTTTTGTTGTTTCTCCTCGTCATTGTTATATTTTGTGATTGGTTTCTCTTGTTCGGATAATGCTAGTATGATTAGTGTGTACGATTCAAATATTTTGTGACATGGATCATATTGTAGCTTATATTCTATATACTTGTATGCCTTTTTTGATGATTGCGACTTTGCTATATCATTTTCATGTTGCGATATTTATTCAAGGATGCATGCTTTTTGCTGTTGGTATGAGGTTCGAAGCTAAGATTTGAACATTTAGTGGTTCAACGATAGTGTTTTTAATGATTTTTAATGTTATGATACTTCATGTAGATGTCTATTAACTCTTTAAGCTAGATTTTGTAACCGGTTATTGAATTTTTATACCTCCTAGACACGGAAAAATTCTTTGTAACTACTTATTTATTTTTATAACTCTTTAAGCTAGATTTTGTAACCGGTTATTGAATTTTTATACCTCCTACTTACGGAATAGAAATTTTGTAACTAGTTATGTATTTTTATAACTCTTTAAGCTAGATTTTGTAACCGGTTATTGAAATTTTATACCTCTACTTCTAGAAAAAAAAATTATAACTAGTTATTTATTTTGTGTAACTCTTTAAGCTAGATTTTGTAACCGGTTATTGAATTTTTATAACTAATACTTACGGAATAGAAATTTTGTAACTAGTTATGTATTTTTATAACTCTTTAAGCTAGATTTTGTAACCGCTTATCTGTTATGAATCTATAGAAACAAACGAAATTCGATTTGGAGGTATATAGCTCAAGATATGAGTGTTTTTTGAGACAGGGTCAAAACAGTCAGCAGTACCGGACGTCTAACATCCCAAAGCAAATGCCTAAAAACATGCACAGGAGGCTAAAAACTTGCACAAGTCATAACTTTTGACTCGATTAACAAAATCGCTAATATAATATATATTTTGAAAAGCTCTCCACATGCTCTACAAGATAAATTTGATATTCTCAAGTTTATTTGAACACCAACCGTCTAAAAGCTTCGAACAGATGTCTGACATCTGTCAGATAGAAAAATGGTTCTCGGAAAACATTACAGAGATGTCTGGACGACATGGATTTTTTTAGTTTTCTGAATGCAATCTGAGTTGTTCACCAAGAGACCTATATAACCTACTCTAAGGTTGTTTTTCTACAGATCTTGAGAGATAAGAGCTTCATTGACAGAAAGAAAAGGAGAGGATTCCTTTAGGATCTGAAGGAGATTTCCACCGCTATTACCGTCTCCCGGCCTCACGGATTATGTGCACGTCCTTGGAGTTGTTCGCAACATCACATCGGATCCTTCGTGGAGTGCATCCAGCCCTAGAATCATCATCATCATCATCATCATCATCATCATCATCATCATCATCATCATCATCATCATCATCATCATCATCATCATCATCATCATCATCATCATCATCATCATCATCATCATCATCATCATCATCATCATCATCATCATCATCATCATCATCATCATCATCATCATCATCATCATCATCATCATCATCATCATCATCATCATCATCATCATCATCATCATCATCATCATCATCATCATCATCATCATCATCATCATCATCATCATCATCATCATCATCATCATCATCATCATCATCATCATCATCATCATCATCATCATCATCATCATCATCATCATCATCATCATCATCATCATCATCATCATCATCATCATCATCATCATCATCATCATCATCATCATCATCATCATCATCATCATCATCATCATCATCATCATCATCATCATCATCATCATCATCATCATCATCATCATCATCATCATCATCATCATCATCATCATCATCATCATCATCATCATCATCATCATCATCATCATCATCATCATCATCATCATCATCATCATCATCATCATCATCATCATCATCATCATCATCATCATCATCATGCTTACAGATCTTCACAACAAATCATTTGGAGAATGATCTAAAGAACTATAAGATCTTTCTAATTGTGTTCAAACGATATTATTTTCTGTAAACATTTTTTCTACAATTGTGTGATTTGTCACTTTTGTACAGCATACTCAAGCTGGTGTTAATTGAGAAATTGACGATACTAGCTAAAGCTAGGGCTACACTTGTATGGTAGGATCTTAGACAGAGACGACTAGATTAGGGGGAATCTAGGGGATGGTCTTGCAATTGTTTACTAGATTGGGTTGTGGTCCAAAAATTCCTTCATACTAGAGCGGAAGCCCCTCCTGATGAGGAAGCGTGGATGTAGGATTTATCCTAACCACGATAAAAACCTCGTCTCTTTGTGGTTGTGGGTGCTTGCACTTTATTTATTTCCGCTAAATAATTCTTTGATTATTTTTATTTCTAGAAAAAAGTGTGCAACCCTATTCAACCCTCCCTTCTAGGCTTGCATATAGATCCTAATAAAACATCATGACGATAATAATAATGTAACATTTATTTATCTATCGGAGAACACCAAAATTCTCTGAATCCTCTAATGTCATCAGATTTGGCCATCAGATACATAAACAACATTTCAAGGAGGACATAAGAGTCATCAACTTCTCATCCACTGTAATACTTGAGATCCTTAAACTTTATATAGAGGGCGAAAGTATGAAAAGGCTGCAAAGAAAGACTGCTCAATTACAAGCAAGAGCAGCAGCAGAGTAAACAGGATTGCGACACCTGTCCACTGGTTGCTGACATAGACACGTACCAGTACTGCCTGCCACCTTGTCCACTTTGATTCATGGTCTTTCTTAACATTGGTAAAGATATCTGCCAAATAATTTCCATTAGAAGCATAATGCAAGTGATTTTTGCGGCGATTGAAGAGATTTGCCACTGCTTCATCAGTCCCAACCCTGTTCACCAAAATCTCTTTCGAGTCGAGCAACTTTGCATCCTCTTCAGCAGCAACAATGCACTGCATGAATGCCGCATAGTTCGTAATATACTTCCCCACATCAAGGAAACTCTGCTCATAGACAATAAGGTTTTGGAAAAGGGAATTTGAGTAGTCATAGACTTGCAATGGTGGAATTTGCAATACTCCATCGCTGTATGTTATATCCAAGAAGCTCTCAGATGTCTCTTTCTTCACAAGCTTGATGCCAGTCCTTTTGAGCTCCATGGCACTTGGAATCCATTTCGGTGAAATTGGTGCTAGAGATTTGTATTTGTAAGGTACAAGAGATGTGTGAAACAGATGTAGCAGGTGATGGATCTGACTTGCTGGAAATTTAGTGAATGATTTGGATGCATAAGGATGAATATCATGGAAAAGATGAAGTGCAAGATCTACAAGGTCGAGATTTTTGTCTCTCGGAGTCCTTATGATGTCAAATATGGTTTGAATGATAAAGAAAGGAATTTGGTTCTCAACTTTCAGTAGATCAAATATCACAATCTTCCATAGCCATAACATTCCAATTAAAGGACCCCCAATCTCCTCTTCTTCCTTCCCCATCTCCAATTCAACCTCCATCACCTTCTCCTTTCCCTTCACCT
Source organism: Asparagus setaceus (assembly GCA_012295165.1). NCBI lineage: Eukaryota > Viridiplantae > Streptophyta > Magnoliopsida > Asparagales > Asparagaceae > Asparagus > Asparagus setaceus. The sequence goes on from CM022706.1 coordinate 36,497,962, forward strand.
CCTCTTTGTTACCCTCCTCCTCTACTTCACTATCAAAACTCTCGTTCTCCACTTGTGTTAATAAGAGACGGATGATGAAGCACCCGTCCATCAACATGACAGAAGCAAGCTTTGGTGGGTCGAAACTGTTTAACTCTCCTGCATAGCAATTTCGCACATCACCATCCAATGCCTTAAGTGCCATCAGGCACTGGTCCAAGAGCTGGCTTGCACTCTCTTGACTTTTGTGGCGTGAAAGAAGGTATCTCACACAACGCCACTTATGCTCATGCATAGTACGCCCTGTGCCGCTTTGTTCAGGAAAGTAGTGATATGGGCCAATAGTTGCAACAGTAGGATAGAATGACTTAACAGAACCACCACCATATTGGATGTTCTCTGGGACTCGAAAAATGGTGCATGGTTGATCATGATGGACCTTTGGGCCCGCTTCATTCACCTTTTCCCGCACGGTATTGATCCATTCATTTTCGTCGATGTCCACTTTAAATTCAGTGACGAAACCTTCTTCTGTGAATTTTTTTGATATATACTTATATTCAGAGAGTGCAGGAGGTGCATAGTTGAGAGGGATTGGATAGGGATTTGGTTCACCCATAGACTAGGTATCTGTGACTACAATTCTACCAATAACACTTGGTTGATCACTTAAGAGCATCTCCTATTTAACAAACTAGCTCAGGAAAAGACTAATAACGAGACAAAGTACAGCTTTAAGATTCTTGGTTTGTTTACATCAAAGTAACATCATGACCTGCTACTGGTGTTTCACACTATAACTTGTCTTTGAGTAAATGAGACAAACAGATGGTCCTAGTCTGATACTATATATATCCAATTAGAGTGAAGAAAGTTTAGCAAAATTATTTTTTTTTAAAATGATGACTGTGTTATTGTTGGGATTGGTCTCGGTCAATAAATAAGAATCAGATCATCAGCCGGCCAAATTTTGGCACATTTGTCTGGCCTTTTACTAACATCAAAACCACTTATCCTTACTAACAGAAGCCATCAGAACCAGACACCCAAAAGATAACAGTCACAAAAATCCACACATATAAATCATTCCAAATGCATGCTACCAGAATTTTTTGCACCTCAACGTACGTTTTCATTCGCCAAATAATTCTCAAAAGAGTTACTGAACCAGCAGGTTGTTAAGCTGATGCATGTGAAACTTCAATTAGCTATAAATGGAAATCTTACAATCTACTGTGCACATAGATATATTACAGGGTGTACTGCCCCTTTGAACTGATCACATAAATATAACGATACTTAAGCACTGGCTGCACCAGAGTCGAAAAATTATAAAGAAGGATTCTCCAGAACACTGGATGCTACATTAGATTAACACCGAGGGCAATATTAGGACTACGTCTAGAGGGAAAATGTAATATAGAAGGTTCAATATAAGTGGGGTTCCATTAAGGACCTCAATTATAAGCAATTGCCTATTTGGGAAAAGATTATATAACAATTATAGAAGGTTCATACTGAAGGTCAAATTGTGCAAAACCTGTGCCTGTAGGAGGAGAAATCTATGGATTGGTCATACCCACCTTTTGCAATATTGAAATCAACAAAATTTAAAGCTCAATGCGATGCATAATTTTCTTACAATATTGAAATCGACAAAATACCTGGCTTCTGCAACTGGAATCCTGTTTCTGACAAGATAAAACCTGAGAAAATTATAGGAATCAGACGAAAAATTGGCTACAGATGGAACTAAACAAAGAACAAATCTTTAGAATTAGACATGTCCACCTTCTGCAAATTTTCGCAGTAAAGGACCACATTTGACCTAAAAATCTTTTTCTGGTCCTCGTCGCTGAAGAAAATGACGATGAAGAACATCGCCGCTTGCGTTATTGCCTCAATCTATGTGATAACGCCATTGAATCTGTTTCAAAGATTGAACTTTTATAGTAAGATCAAGAAATCGAGCCACAGTCAAATCGCCTCTAGTTTGTGAAAGAGAAATGTGATCATTAATTGGGCGCCAGATAAATGAATAGTTAATTTCATGTGGAATAGTTTCTATTTCAAGTAGGATTTTAAATAGTTTTAATTTATCTCTTTGATGTCAGAATACCAATTTAAACCCTAATTTAACGTAAAAGATCTTTAGAAATTATAAAAAGAGAATGTACCAGAAGAATGGAGAGCGGAGCGTCCCTTGGTGTGGGAGAGTTTGCGTGAGAGCTCCATGGAGACGGAGAGAGCGAGAAATTGCTCTTTGCAACTTTAAGAGAGAGATTGGGCTTGCAACTTATAACATATCTAAAAGCTAGTCATAATTTGCGAGTTACAGTTTGTAGCCGACATCTTTCAAATTGGGCTTGCAACTTGAGATCTAGATTTGGGCCTGAAGCCCATTTTGTCCTTATTTCCGCATAAATGAGCTTCCCTTTATGAATTTAAAACATGGAAAATGCTAAGCGTAATACAATAGTTGTACTACTCTTGGAGTTCATAGAAACTCCTAGTTTCTCTTTGAAATTTACAATCAAAAAACTTTACTTTTTGTGTAGTAGTACAAGAATAGTATAACTCTTATGTACAATTATCACTATTCTTTTCAACACATTGCTAACGGTTAATTATAATAGAGATTGCTAGTACACAATGAATCCCCCCCACACACACACACACACAAAACAGCCCCTTTTTTGATTAAATTTTAAGAAAATAGAAAATTTTGCTAAGAAACTATCATAGCCTTTTTCTCCTGTAACTATCACATTTTTATGTTGCACAAACTACATTGATTTCTTAATATAGTTATGAATTTTTGTAGTTATTTGAATAAAATTGAACAGTGATGTTTTTTCTTTTTGTTAACCTTAAAATTTTTAGAGATCATTAAGCAAACCTTATTTATAATTTGCTCGCAAACAACTTAATTCCTAAGAACTAGACATTTTCTTCCATGTGCTTCACATTATTCCTCAAAATAAAAACAAAAATTAGGTTTTTTCTCTCAAGAAAATTTTAGTTATTTACAAATTACATATAGGAGGGTTGGCCAAAAAAGTTCAAAGTTCATGGGGATTTTGTGAGACACCCCAAAGATCAAAGGGATTATGTGAGATAAACAAAATTCGGGAGGGTTATGTGCAACAAACCCCAAAGCTCAGGGGATTTTTGTGAGATTAACCCCATTTATAAACATAGCACACGAACCTTGTTATCATATCAGATGCACAAGACTTGTGAGGAGCAAAGCTAAAGAATTTACTTCATCTACAACTGGTTCTTACTGGTATTTGTTGCTAACTGTAATAGGATAGAGCCAAGCAGAAAAACAATTCGGGCCTTTGTGTACCAAAAGAATTTAGTGCAAATTAAATGTCTCTCATCACGGATGGTGTAATCCTTATTTTGAAAGTACAGCAGAAAAACATGCAGTCTGCAAATTTATTCATCCTCCAAACTTTGAAGTCCTAATAGCGAAGTTTGCCATTACTGAACAAAGCCAAAGCAACCCGCAACAATTATCGATACAACAAACAGTAAGCCATCAAGGCTAAATCCTAATGTCAATTAAAAAAGAAAAAACAAAGAGAAAAGAATCACAACAAATCATCAGAAAATAACTGGTACAGAGTTGGCATTATCGACCAAGATGCACACTGCAATTGGTTAGCTTGAATTTCTTCCTCTTTTCATCATCAGATGGCTGCAAGTGAAAACAAGGCAGATAGTTTAGAAGGGGAAGAAAGAACATAAATGTTTATTGAGAACAAACGAGCAGCAATCAGTTCACCTGTTGCATAAGGAATTGGGGCACCTGAACCCTCTTAGAACCATCAGCTAAGCGCTTGGAAGGGAAATGGTTTCCTACCGCAGAAAACTCACTGAGAACCTAAAAGAGTTCCGCCATCAATCAGAGACTTATTAGTGAACGCTAATCATGCACATTTTTACGTATTTATTGAAAATTGGAAGAAACATCGTCAAAAATGTACTTTTTGACATCGACCAAATTCAACTAGAGACCACCAATGACATTTGCATGAAAATCCCATGATCCTTAGCCAAGTGGGAAAGAATGCAAGTTAAAGGAAATAAACCTAACTATTTGAAGGGGAACTGCACTGTATTCTTCTGAGTATAATAACAAGATATTATAGGTTAAAGGAAGGGGTTGTGAAAAGTTGTGTTCCTCAAACAAGTTGGTATCAATAAAATATATATACAGTGAAAGCTAATAACTGAACCTATGGTGAAGCAACAATTTGGGTATTTAAATGAAACCCAAGACAGTTATCTTTTAGTCTGATATATGAATTCAAGACTATGAACCAATGCTGCATGTTATCAAAACCTTATAATTATTAAATACATGGGTCAGGCACAATCCTGTAAATAGACATACCACACAGAACTGAACCTATGGTGAAGCAACAATTTGGGTATTTAAATGAAACCAAAGACGGTTATCTTTTAGTTTGATATATGAATTCAAGACTATGAATCAATGCTGCATGTTATCAAAACCTTATAATTATTAAATACACGGGTCAGGCACAATTCTGTAAATAGACATACCACACAGAACTGTAAAGGAGTATTGTGCTCAAAACATTTAAGTAGTTTTACATCTACATTTTACTGCAGAAAAAAATGTAATAAATTTATAGATAGGACAATACCTTGTTATGAATTGCTCCAATTAGCATATCTTGACAGCCAGAGGCATGAATATTTTTCAAGTTAGGACACTCGATCATCAATGTTTCTGTGAAAATGTTGGAAAACTTGTTAGCCACATCATAACTTTGATTTTCTGTGAGTTGTTTTAAACATCAAGAGTGACCTCCTAGTAAATTACCTGGATTCAAATTTGTACATAAATTTAAGTTAAGATCGTTAAGCTGTGGGCAGTTCAGGTATAAGGCCTGCAACATTTATCAAGAGATCAGAGAACATTCCAGAAGACAAATTGTATAAATGTTTTCTATGTATTTATCTTACATCTAAACCTGAACAACCCCATAAACTGAGTTTCTTCAAACGTCCATGTTTGATAATCAGTTTCTGATAAATTGGTAGTGGCTTTGCACTTTTAATTTCTGACACTTTTTAGTTTCTCCACTGGTCAAATCATTATCTTCAGTACTTTCTCTTTGAAAACTAAGATCAGAAATGCTCATCCCACAATCAAATAGCTGAAGAAATGGCAATTGGGCTGCAGCAAACTGGATACCACCTGAAATAGATTCAGTTACATGATAAGAAACCTAAGACGAAGTGTAAACATGAGCAAGGAACACTGAAGCATCAAAAGCATTTAAATAGAGAATTACTTGAGGTAATATTAGGACAAAGAGCTAAGAAGAGTCTAGAAAGAGTCTGAGGAAACACATTGCATATCATTCCGATGCCACTATCACTTATGCTTGACCTGAAATAATAACAAAAAATAACATAAGAACATAAGCCATCTAGGATGAGACATTCATTCTTAAGAGCAAGAAGATGCATACCCGCTTAAATCAAGCAACTCTAAACTTGCATAACATGAAACTATAGCAGCCACAGATGCATCAGTTATTTTTGAACCAAGAACCAGTGACAGCATTCGCAGACTCCTAAATGATTAAGAAGAAATCATTATTAAGAAACTCAACCAAACTACAAAGCCTAAAATTGCATTCAGGTTGAATTGGTTTGTCAAATATGAATTGATGCTTATTGGTGATTATAACCATCTCAGATGTACTATTCAACTTAGGAAATAGGAATTAAAATAACGCAAAAGCAAATCATAAATTTCTGATGCAACTACCTCAAGTTTGCTCCAACAAGAGCAAGAACAGCATCATTGCAAAGTTGGATTGACGAAACATGAATGTTTCTTAATCGGGAACATGTCCTCCCAAGACTATCCATCATTGCAACAAGATCTGTAGAGTCATTCTCTTGCCGAGTAAAATCAAGAGAAATCTCTTTAAGATTAGGACAACTGATGACCTAGAAAGAAAATGAGGAAGAAATTAAGAAACATACACGAAGTACTAAAATTTTGACTGCAATTGAGAGAAAAACAATTGCCAAAGATGCTCACTGTCTTAGAAATACAAGAAAGATCGGAGAGCCATAGAGTTGACAAGCTTGATGAACAGATATTAAGAGAACCTAGGTTGCTGCAACCTTCGATTTTAAGGACTGAAAGGCTCCTTTTCTCAGAAATAAAACGAGCCAATTCATCCCTACAATAGAAATATAGTGTACATGAATTAAGTGTTAAAGTCTGTATAAATTTGAGATATGCTTACTAATAATGGTTAAACATTTGAGAAGATACCAATTTACAAACATAATAGGACTATGGACAAAAGAATACTCATAAAAACATTGTAATTACTACCAAAAGAAACTGCCAATTTCAGGGAAAATGTTAAGGGTTTATAAACATAACAAATGAAAGGTAGAAGTTAGGCTCATAATCACATAAAGAGCCATTCAAATACCTGGTACTTCAGATAAGCAGTAACTGAGGAGAATAAAACATATTCATCTTCCACACATGAAATAATAAGCAATTATATGGCTACTAAGGCCCAAAGAATAAACTAAGGCATATTGGACACTGGGAAAGTTATGCTCTCAATCGCAAATAGATCAACATAACGGCAAAGTGCCTCAGATTACATAAAACAATTTGCAAACACTTTAGGTGAATAATGTGAGCGGTGTTTCATCCTTACTGTTAAATAAGCGAGTGTGACCGTTTGGATGAACGTGATGAATGAAGAAAATGTGACATGACACAAAAAAATCATTTGAAAGATAACATATTAAAGCTTGCTACCAAATTCACAAGGCTATTTCGCACAGTACACCATGTCTAGTGCCTAAATGAAGCTGGTCCAACAATGTAACTTCTACCCTTGATTTTAGGTATAATTTTTCTAATTTATAAATATACCAAACTCACAAATCATTACACTTGTTACACATGTCAGTAAAAGCAATCAAAGATTGAACGGAAATTTGAATCAGACAACCTTGCACAGAATAAGTTTTGCAAACATAACATACCCAGTGATTCGATTGACAGCAGTGCCTGTGATTTTCATCACAAATGCTTCTAAATTAGGGCACGAGAATGCGACACAAGCTAAAACAGTAGCATCTGCATCACTGCACAGTGTCACAAGAAGACAATTTATTAGAAAACATTTACCATTTATTTGTTTTCATCTACTGTATTTAGGTAATAAAAAAGACACCAACTTTGCCAAAAATATTCAGATAGCAGTTGCATTTGCAAATGATGAATAACACCATTTTTTCACTATTATCAGTCCTATCTGATCTATCTTGGTCAGACTCTATATGCATTATAATGATAATATTTGTCAATAAATTCAGAGTTTTTGGGAATATAAGTAAAATACTATAGAGTATTAAAGAGAAATTTGAGGGGGAAATTATAATCATTGCCATTGCAGGATCTGACTCTACAAATATTTAAAAATACAATTAAACGAGCAGATCAAATAGATCATCAAAAGGTAAATCAAAAACCCTTTTTGATCTCAAGATCCATCATGTCCACTTTCATCCAAATCTCAAAACCCCAGATCCATGATAAACCACTGGGATTCAAAGGAGATCTAGAAAATTCAGGTAAATTCCATCGAAATCATTTTTTTTAAAAACAGGGGAAAAGTAGAAAATGAGCAAGATCACTGTATTCTGATCTCCTCATGATCTATATTTTCTTTTAATTAAGTCATTAAAAGTCTTTTCTTTTTAATTAGTCCACAACCTTTCCATCGTTAGGGTTAATCTCACGAGCCCAGCACACTTGTGGAGCACAGATCCAACAAATCCAATCTGCGATTTAGGGGAGACTTTAAGCTTAACCTCCTCCGCGGAGATCCACACCCTCTTAATAACATCCCTCCACCCCTTACACACCGCCGCCGCCCCCATCAGCTCCTTGGGCGACAATCGCCTGAGGATCTCCGCGAGGCACGATACCGGGAGGGCCCCACCGGTCACAGGCACCTCGTCGTCGGCACCCAGATCCTCACCGGCATCGAGTGGGCCCGCCTCGAGGTCGTCGACGTCGTCGAAGGAGAGGGCTCGGCGGAGGCGGAGGTCGGATCTGGGAGGGGGAGGGGTGGTGGTGGGGTCCACGGACGAGGATGAGGTGGGGCCGGGGACGGTGCACACGTGGCCCTTTTTGGGGAGGCCGCAGCGGCCGCAGTTGTAGCTGCCCCGGCTCTTGGGTGGGCCCCGCTGGGGTCTGGGTGCGGCGGTCGGCGGGTGCCGGAGCATTTCGAGGGTTCTAGAGAGAGAAAGTGAGAGGGATTCCAGAGAAAGAAAGCGAAATGCAGAGGAGAGGGGGGTTTTAGAGGGAGAGAGAGTTGCGGGTGTCGGGGGAAAGAAGCGGGAGATTAGACTTTATTTCGCGCCATTTTTTCCATGTGCAGCGTCGCAGTCTTTGGGTGGAAGTACCACGGCCTTGGCTGGGCCCACTAGTCAGAGAGGGGGTTTAGTTGTGGGTGTGATATTATGTAGATGATCGTATGGACAGAGGAGGGGAGCGTGGTGTGAGGGTGGACACACTGAATACACAAAACTGCCATTTTTTTCTGTGATTTTTTTTCCCTGTAAATTAGGAAAATTTTAGGAAATCTTTTATATGCTTTCTGTATGTTCATGAAACTTGGACTAAATTGTAAAAAAAATGTTAGTAAATAGACATGGTAGTCGGAGAGAGAGAGAGAATGAATCGAAAACGTTTTAGAGTGTGATGAGAGGATGAATTGATCCATTTTGAACAAGTGCATCCCCCATTTTTTAAGATTGAATGAAATTGGGGAATGTATCTGGTATAGATTTTATGTGTGTATAAATGGCATTAAGTTATTGCTTCTTTTTTTTTTTTTTTTGTATCGGTTCGAATTATTAGCGAACGTGAATGAAGCAAGATGCTTGGAATAAGAAATGGGAGATGAAACAAAGTTTTGTGCATTATTGCCATAGAACAGCATATGATGCGGCTATGCCATTGGATCTACTAGCACTGTCTTTTTATTTATATATCCTGATTTCTTACCATATATTTGGGATAAGCTTTTGTTATAAGACCTCACGTCAACAACGTGGACTCAGGGGGTGCTCGAGCTCATCAATGTGGGCTCGAGCAAAAAAGAAACTGGGCAAGGATGAGGATAATCCTAACCATGCTCGGAACAAACTAAGGGATATGGACCAGAACAAAGCTGGTTTAAGAGCCAAATATGGCCCGAAGAAAATTTTGGCCAGTTATGGCATGGTTTTTGCCAAATTCAAAACAATTCATAATTAAGTGAGGGTTAATATTGGCCCTGTTTTAAATGGTTGCCAAACAAACTCTTCTACCTATCGTTATACTACCCGAGTCAATCGCAAGCACATTCTCTATGTAACACAAGGACCGATAAACTCCAAGAGAACCTGCGACTTGATCTGAATCTTGGTATGGACTCAAGTTGATTTTGTAAGGATGCTTATATATGAAAGGCAGCATTTAGAACCAGCCGCGAAGAATAAGAATTTTCATCACACGAATAACAAATAAACCTTTTTGCGGATAGACCCGTGTACTATTGGGCGATTGCGGATAGAGTCCCTGTAGTTCTATTGTGTGGTTAGACCCCCTGATTGAATTGTTTTTTTTTAATTACTCTTAAAAGGGATAAAAAGAAACTTTCAGAAGGAGGATACGCCCCCCTTTGCTCTATTTGGTGAGGATATATCATCCCCAATGCTAACTTTGTTACTCTTAAAAGGAGCCGAAAAAATTCACCGAGGGGGTTTTATCCGCACTTGATCAAATGGTACAAGCAGACAATCCGCACAAATAGAACTACATGGGGTCTATTCACAATGAACCCTTTGAAACAAATATTCTGTAAAAGGTATATGAATGCTTAGATAAATGATTTTTTGTAAAGCTTTTGTTATAATTGTGTGTGTTTATTCCGTAAAGCAGTGGTGGATATGGGCAGATCTAGAACGAGGAGTTGCTTTCATATGGCTTTTTGATGAAGGAACGCATCGCTGGTTCAGGTTTTTGTGCTTCACCAGCCAACAGTACTTGTTTGCAGCCGGTGCCAACAGTGGATTTGTGAATACATCCAAAAGCGAAGGGATTCTCGGGGCGTAAGACGATCAAGAATCTAAACACAAGAAATATTAAACTTATGCATACATTATTCAGAGAGTTTTAGATATGTTTCTACAATGTCTGTTTCTTTACTTTTCATTACTTTTCTTCTAGTCATTGTTAGCAAATACTGAACCATAACTATCAAATGATTCTGGTTGCTGCATATTCTTTATTTATTTACTTTTGCTTTCTGCAGTACTACGCAACTTCATTGAAACTGAATTGCAAGCAGTCAATGCGCTAAACTGATTTGATTTATGGTGCCATCTCTCTTTAATTCCGTCCCTGTAGTTTCATGTGAAATGAATTTTCATAAGTGGTTGATTTGCTATATCTGATGCTATGATATGAGTTTGATCCCTCCCCACCCCACCCCAATAGTATTATTAAGTAACACATATCTAATTGTGCACTTGTCACTGATGATATTGTGCAAAAGTACCCTATTTGATTTTAGGGTTAATTGCATATAGAGCCCCTGTATTATCGCCAAATTGAACTCACACCCCTCTAGTTCCCATTGCTGCAAATAGGCCTCTGAAAGAGTTCTACTGCGCAGATAGTCTCTCTGAGCAAAAGTCTAGTGTTGCGGATAGACCCCCTGAAAAGGGTCAAAATAATTCACTCAGAGAGTCTATCTGCAACAATAGGATTGTAGGGGTGATTTGAGTTCAATTTGGCAGTAGCGCGGGGGTTGATCCACAATTAACGCTTGATTTTATATCATGTCTGATTACGGTTTCATCGTCTTTGGATTTGCTAGTATTCCAGCATGCATAGAGAAATATTAATTGGTTTGAGCATATCAGGCTTTAAGATTTCTCTGATGCAACAAAGATCATAACTGTGCACCGTAATCAGTATGCTCGTATTAACAATTCCTGAATTTGATCGCATTACTTTCAAATGGATTGTTGTCTATTGCTCATTTTCCCAATCTTTTTCATATCGGCGCTGAAATTAGCCTGAAGTTTTGATGAACACGTTATCTGTAGTTCTTATATTTTGATGAATTGTGTCGCTGTCCTAAAGTCTTTCAAAATTATAAAGTCCTTATTTTGCCGCTAATGGTGTGGGGTGTTGTTGTGCATGGAAAAGTGAGTGATATATATATAATGGATGTGAATACAAATAAACACATTAAAAAATGGAGAAGATTGACATTTTAACTGACGTTTCCACTGTAAGGTGTCTGCAAATCTATTGCGTTCAGCTTATTTTTTAACTCGGGTCTTGAGATATAGATTGTTTGATAACAACTTGCCCCCTTTTTTTTTACTAGTTTGATTGCACGTGCAATGCACGTGGTAAAATTTTTATTATTTAATTTACAATTAGATTTAGTGATGATTGGGCGATAGTACATTGGTTGCATCTATAATTTGATCACTCAATCAAATATTGTCTTAAAAATTATTAGTATTCCAATCATTCATTTATAATATGATATATTAGTATTCCAATCTTTTACTACTATTTCATGATCCAACCATTCATTTATGATGTTTAAATTATTAGTATTCCAACCATTCATTTATAATATGATATATTAGTATTTCAATGTCTTGACTACCATTTTAAATTAATTTTGGATCATGAAATAGTAGTCAAGAGATTCGAACCGTATCAACCACTTGGATATCCAAACGAATTAATTATTTATTATATTAGAGAGACCCGTGACTACATTTTTGTTTATTTTACCCAATCAAAGTCATTCGAATCATCGTGCATTCCCTGTAAAATCATTAGTCCAAATACCCCTCTTACCAATTTGTTGGCACAATGAACGATAAGAAGAAGAATAAAGAAATAGAGATATGAGAAGAAGTTTCACTCATTTTTGTTTCACAAAGTTTCACTAATCCATGTTAAACCAACTATACAAATTCTGAATATTTAGAAGCTGCAAATAGCTTGTTAACTAAATTCTAAAAAGTGAGAAGAACATGGGGAATATCGATACTTGAATACCGAGTCTAACAACACCTTGAGGGTGTTTGGAAAGGCTTATTGTTTGAAGCTTATAAGTTATACCAGCTTTTAGTGGCTTTTGATTTTTATGATAAAAATATTACAAAAATTATTTGGGTAGTATAGTAATTTGTTTGGTCAAACCTAGCTTATTTAGGTAAGCTTATAAGTTAGTTTTTCAAAAGCTGAGGTATACCAGCTTTTTAAAATGTGACTTATAAGGTAACTTATTTTGTATTTTACCAAACATGTAGAAATGAAAAAGCTAGCTTAAAACCTAGTTTGACCAAAAAATAAGCCGCCCCAAACACCCTCCTTATCCATAGCTTTAGTTCCTCGTCTTCTAAGCAAGGATAGAATATACTTCATGAATGCTGCATCACAAGGCAAAACGATAGGACCATCGCTTGGTAGCCCATGCTCATCTCCAGACATCTTCAAGAGTTCGACAAAGATAGTGCTTTCAAGGAAAGCCAAAGGAACCATGAATCTCTTGGCATCGGAGGTATATATGATGAAATGGCCTTTTTCTTTAACTCATGTACTGCATTCATCAAAATCATGTTGAGCATCTTTTTTTGCTGAAGATACTTTTTTGGCTAAGTCAGAAACCTTGCGCCACTTCTTTGCCATCTCAATAAGCTTCTTGGTGTTCACCATTGTGAATGTCTAGATATCACACTGCTTGGAGAACAAATATTTCAGTTTCTAAAGCCTTTTTAACTTATTTGTTGAACTGTAACAAAAATCAAGATGCAAACTGAGTTCTTGTGGAGCCGCTCCCCTTCACTAATATTTGAGTGGCGGAAACTTAACTTTTGAGAGTTCTCTTCTTGTATTAGATTCTTTCCTGCTTTTGTTTTTATAGTGCTTGGATATCTTACTTAGTGTTATATTTTTCTCTACGTAGTAACGTTATTCTCAGATTCTGGCTTTTCCTCGTATTCCAACTTTCTAAAAGAACCTTATTCCAACTTTCACAAATTTAAACAGAACCAATACCATGTTCTTCACTGTTGCATTCAAGGGAAAGAATGAAGTGATCTGGATCAATAATGGCATAAAGTTATGAAGTAGAGAAGTAATTAGAACAACAATAACCTTTCGCTCGACGAATAAGAACACAAATTTGACTACAAAACAGTTGTTACAAAAACAGACCCCATTCATTGGAAGAGCCTAGATGACCTGTCTCCTCTCAATTACAATTTCAACAATACAAAAATAAATGGGAGAAGAGAAGAAAGAGGATGAATAAACTCTTCTTGTCCCATCACTGCTTCCTCCTCAAACCATCATATTATTCTTATAATATGCTTTACCAGAAAAAAAAGAGAAATAGCAAAAAACCCCTTTAGTTGTATCACTGCACAATTTTAGATCAATGTATAGCTAGAGACCGAGATGTCAGCTTGAGTATCCGAGTGAATGTAAACAAACTCGAAGCTTTTACCTTTAGGCAACGACTCGACCCACATAGGATAATATCCATTCTCTGACTTTGTTAGCCCCCACAATTCACCATTGAACTTCGATATCGAAATGTTAAGGTTCTTTGCAATTTTAGATGACTTGTTGGTAACCACTGAAGAATACCTATAGTACTTTGTTCCTCTGAAATCCCATGATGTTGTTGCTTTCTGCTCAATCGCAAATGGCGAAGTTGATTTGGTTCCTACATCAGAAGTTGAGTTAGTCAAATTCGAAATTTCATTGGTGTAAGTCATATTTGCTATAGTTCACTTTAGTATCTAGATTTTGCCCAATTTTAACGTTGATATTTCGATAAGTTTAAAATGTCAATTATTTCTCAAAAGATTCATTGCATCTTTTGGACAAATTTAAACTTCAGGTCATTAAAGCAAAAAATGATCGAAACTTCAAGACATCAAAGTACCTGGAGGAGTGAAGGGTTTATCAGGCAATGGAACCTCCACAAGAAGTTGATCATCTCCACTATGACCAGCACCAAGACGAGCTAATACTCCAAGCATAGGAGCATTGTTATATCGCCGCAGCTCGGTTGCTCATAATTATCCCTCGATCGTGAAATTGTCATAAGCATCGGGACCTTCAACAATGGCCATCAAGTAGGTTGGGATTGCTTGCCTTTCGACTGTACTAAGTAGCGTATCCGACCCTGCAAGGTATAAATTTTGGGTTGACCTTGAACGACACGATGGAGGATGCACGGTGGTGGACTTGTTGAGGGTAAGTGTTGCCATATCCCACCATGTAGCTTGTCTCCCTTGGATTATCTCCAAATATGTAATCAACCTTTAAGAGGGGGGCAAAAATAAATCAGAATTAGCATTTAGACCTCCTGGCATCCAACAATGTCACGCGGACATTACATGGCTTGTGCTGTAGAGAAACCCTCTGCTTTATGTATCTCCTATCTCCTAATGTCTAAATAGAATTATTTCTCTGTTATCTGTGACTGTCATGTGGGTATAACATAAGGTCAATGCGTCGGAGAGGCCCTTATTTATATAAGGCTAAATATCATTTAAAAAAACCCTTAACTTTGGATGATTATCAGAACACCCCCTTAACTTTGAAAATATCAGAAAACCTCCTTTAAGTTTAGGGGATATTAAAAAACCTCCCTTAACTTTGAGATTTTATAACAAAAACCCTCTAAGGTTTTCTGATATTTTGAAAGTTAAGGGGGGTTTCTGATAATTGTCCAAAGTTAAGGGGTGGTTTCTGACATTAGATACAAATGCATATGGTTGACAGAAAAGCCCATTCAAACATCAAGGCATCATAAGCACTATCAGAAAGTTCAAAAGCAATGAACAACTAACTCCTACAGTACAGAAGGTGTGTTTGCACCTAACCATAGCCTAAATTTTTAGAGCAGAAGAAATGATATAGTTACCTGAGACTTGGCAAAGCCTAGGAGTTCAGAAGGAGCAGCAGTCCCCGACGAGCATCGGATGTTGGTCCTGGCAGACTGAAGGTAGTCGGAGTAGACTGTGAGTAGGAAAGTGGCGCTCGTCACATATTGCATGTTGTTCCATCTCACAAGAATCGGGCCTCCGGTGTCTTCTCGCGACGCTATGTAGCTTTGCCAAAGCGCACATGAAGTGCTTGGCATTCTGCTGGAACTTCTTCAGGGTTGGTGAATGTTGAGCTGCCTTCCCTTGTAGGAGGAACTGGAGGAAGATTGCCATTAATTAGCGAACAATTTGTTAAGAAAATAGGATTATGTTAATTTTCGAGTGAAATATGTTAAAAATTTTATTGCAATTAACATCATATAATTATGATATTGTCAATTAAATCTAAATTTTCTCAATTGAAAATCTATCCTTCTGTGTGGTACAATATTTTTGGGAACTGTCACCTTCACTGTATCGCATAACATATGTCTTAGAATTGAGATACATAAAAAGAGCAGCGCCTAAAGATCTACATAAATAAAACAAATTCAAAAGTGAACCTCGATAATTTGAATGCCTTGAGACACCACCACGGCCACCTCCACCTCCACCATTGTAACTACGATGACGTTCAAAAGGTGAGGGACGCCCTCTTCCACCATGGGCAAGTTCCAATTGGAACAGCTCACAGTATTGAGATATAAAGCATATTACACAGAACTCTCTCCGCCACACTGTTGTGAACAAAATAAAGAAATGAAAATAAAGCAAAAGAAACAAGCAAGAAGCAACAACATACCCGTAGCTTATGACCATCAAAATTATAGTCGTTGCGGCCACGGATCGCATCTTAAGCATCACGAGCTTCTTCAAACTGTAAAATGACAACATAAAACATCAACGTTCTTAGGTTAAACTATCTAAACATAAGATGAACCAATAAGAAATATCAGTCCCAAACACATAAACTTCAACTGTCATATACGTTTCATTTCAATTATTCAGTCAATAAAATAAGCTAACATAATTTCACTTTCATTGAATTGTTAGAAGGTATGTTTTATTATAAAAAGTCAAGGCTACAAATGAAAAGGGTCCCACAGAAGATATTCATTTCATGACATTGATTCATTTTGATAAAAAGGATTTCATAAAGTAGTACCTCAACAAATGCATAACCTGGAGGCCTTGGAGGAATCTTCAGATCAATATCTTTAATGGGTCCATACTAAGAAAACAAACAATATGTTAGGAATGTATAAATCAGTAAATCATGAGCAAGTTGCTAGAGAAAAAATAAAATTTGTTATCTAATGTGAAATCTAAGAAATTGGGAATGACATTCCCATATATTTATTCAAAAAAGTCACCTGGAAATCAAGCAGACTGCATATAATCCTATTTATTTAAAACTCATGATGATGTTCTCTGCCCAATAATCGGTCACCAAATCTCTTAACGAGACATTTTTCCTAGTAGTAACTCAAAAGACTTGTTACCACTCTGGAAGAAAAATTTTGGGTTATTTTTCACAAAATCTTTCCCTTTTAACATGAAGAATTACTGGTATAAACCGGTTATGATCACAGATGACACAGATGTCAGTTCAATTTAACCTATTAAACTTGTACGGTTAATTTAACCTATTAAACTTGTACGGTTAATTTAATTTAAGTCCTCTCGCAATTGTCTCCTTCAGTCCAACTCACTTCATAACTGAACATGTACATTTCCCTCCATTTTCCAATTTGATTTCTTAAAAGGACATGAACCTTTATCAAACTCTGAAATCGTAAGTACCTCCAATTACACTGAGATAATCAACATGTTATGAGAGAATAAGCTAAAGTCATGCATGACTATTCCTGGCAACAAATTGTACAATGTATCACTCCTACACTTACTTGCCCCACAATATTGAGCAATGTCCAGAAAATTCAGAAGCTGGAAATCCAAAAGAAACTAAAAGGATTCAAGGGGTTCCATAATGCTATTGCATTAGATGTGTTAGCCAAGTCAACAAATAGCAAGTGATCATTGATCAAAACATCGACCCATAAACAAATTAGAGGCTGCATGTTACTCCATGGACATTGAATGAATGAACAATTTGGATGCCTAACCATATAAATTTGCAGATCAGACACCCACAGAGTTGACATCCGTAGATTCAGATACATATTTTGTTATTATACAAAACATGGCAAACAACACATATTTATACACCAATTCAGTAACTCCTTAACTACCAACCATATATAATAAAGAGATAAATACAATCAACCACTCTACACTATAGTTGATTATTTTCTCTTTGTTTAAATTTCAACTGTGGATCTAAAACAAATGGTTTTCCAACTTGGTGGATGGAGGGATCCAGATATAGATTTTGATAGTAAAATGATGATTCACTATGATTGTAATATGAAATAAGCCGGAGTATAACCACAAGCTTTCAATTTCTTTTTCTTTCCTGACATAACACTATCAAATTAACTTTTAGCAATTCAAACCTCAGATATCATATTGGTCTGCCTTAACTACTATTAGCATATCAATTGACTTATATTGGACTGAATTGGCATGCTAAAAATATTACAACATGTCCTCCACGCACAGATATCACCAAACAATTAAATTCTTCATGAAAACATAAAGGTATAACCTAAAACCATCACCTCAAAGATTTTATAAGGGATAACACTGATAGGGGTGTAAACATAGAGGACACTGATTTTTGAAATCTAGATAATGGAAGCAGAAAGTTTAAAGCAGCCGGACAACCTGACATTTCATAAACATCACTAAAATTCATTATTGATATATCCACGAGAAGTAATACATTGACATTAAGTTCCTCATACAAGCTCTTGCACAGAAAATATTCAGTGATTGTTACCAACAAAACTGAGTAATACGACAAATTGACTCTAGAGAAAATAATGAATAAAACAAATAAATCAATCACTAACGACATAGAGATTTTACCAGACTCAGCAATGAATAAGATTAGCTACGTTCTTATAGTATAATCAGATCCCAATTTCACCAACAATTAAAGAATTGACTTCTGAAATCCTAATTTCACAAAACACTCTGAAGTTTAATTAGCAATTAACCAAACAAGAAATACTGGATCGGCAAACCAGATGCATGAACTATCTTGTAAATTCAACCGTATCGTGATACGCATTTAATTTTGAAATACAAGTAAGCGATAAAATTGCTTGGAAAAGGGAGGGATTGACTCGAAATCATAATTTCACAAAAAATCAAGTTTAGGAGGTTATGTGTGAAACCCAAAGAAACTTCAAGGGATTTGTGAAATTAACTTTTTAATGACCTTCAATATCAGTTCTTTCTCTAGTCTCATAGGCAAGAAACCAGAAAACGTGGGCTTCATCAAATTAACTTGTAGATTGATGATTTTGATGATGACAGGGTTCAGTTCGCATAAATTTCCTGATTAAATGGTCTAAATGAAAACAAGGACCATAGCCACTTTTCAAACAACAACAACAACAAAATCCATGTAGATCATTCAACATGCACATTAAAACTTCAAATCAAATGAAGAAAAGAAAAACAATGGAAGGAATTTATATACTTACTGTGATGAAACCTAGACGAAGTGCTATGTAATCTGACTTTTCCAATAGAACTTTTGAATTGACGTACAAAGCAGAGCTACAAATAAATTTAGGTTTTGATGTTAGAAGAATGCAAAATATCGGATATTAATCAGCCAAAACTGATTAAACTTCAAAATTGATGCCTGAAAATTTGAGCAAGAATATATAGGTAGAGATAGTGCCGACAAAAAAAATGAAACTTTACAACAAGTAAATCATCCAAATTACATAACTTTATAAATCAAGAAAGATCAAACTCAACTACAGTAAATTAGGACCTTTTAATTGACGTACAAAAGATAAGCTACACATTAAATTAGGAAGAATTCAAAATATCAGATATTAATCAGCCAATATAGGTAGAGACAGCGCTGGAAAAAAAATTGAAACTTTACCACAAGTAAATATTCCAAATTATTTAAATTTATAAATCAAGCAAGTAAATTTCAATTATCTCAACACAATTTAACTTATGGCCCTGAAATAAAATTAGCAAAAAAAAGAATTCAAGAAAAAAGAGAAGATAAAAAGAAGATTGAGAATCACCAATGGTTTCGTTGGGACCCGCTCTGACTCTGCTGAGGAATCTAGAATTCTCGCCGGAAAATTCGCTGGATTTCGCCGGAGTAAACGGAATCAGTCGCCGGAGAAGTCGTCGATGCTTCTGATGCTTAGATTTTAGGGCTAGATTTGGGGCGAGCGAAAAGATACGGGAGTTAGAGCTAACTGAGAAGTGAGAAGTTGAGGGCAGAGGGGGTGCGGTGATGATGAGGATAATAATACTCATCTTTGTGGTGGCCGGAGAGAATGCGTAATTGACGGAAAATTGAAGGTGAGGAAGGGTAACCGACGGAAGAAAGAATGGGTTCATGATTTCGGAATTATTAAAAGGATGAAAATTGAAGGTGAGGAAGGGTAAACGACGGAAGAAAGAATGGGTTCATGATTTCGGAATTATTAAAAGATATCTTTGTTATATTTAACATAAGTGAAGGGTATTTTAGGGTAGGTAAAGTTTTTCTACTACTCCCTCTTTTAAAGGGTCGATAGATAGATAGATAGATTTGGTGGCTAGTTTTTCTTAGCCGACTTTGCCGACATCAGCGTGGTAAAGGCCAATTGAATGCAGTCTTTAAATTATGGGTACCAATCTTAATCTCGATAAGGAGGAGAAAATGAGCTTAAAAGAACTGGGCTAATTCTGGCTCAGTTTTTTGACAAACACGGTTCTAACTTATTAGCCAACTTAATGGTATTAACCTGATTAAGGAGAATTTGCCAGCACACCCTTGAGTTTTATAAATATTCTAGACTCTAACCACATCAATGTTTAATAAGTATATTAATTAGCGGTCCATTTTAATGATTATAAGCCTTTTACAATTTTTTTTTTCATGTGAACACCTTGACTTGGGAATTATGAAATACACTAATTCTATCTACTAACTTACCTGTTTAAAGCAGACACTTCAAGATTCGTGACATGAAAAAACTTCTATGTGTACAAAATTAAAGTCATGATGTCAATTTTAAAGTACAATACATGTAAACATTTTCGACTGCAAACTAGTTGGAAATTTTGTAGCATTGGTTAAGTTTTTAGCAATAAAGAAAATCTGGTTGCGCAAACTATTAAAAGTAGATTTTGATCGTATATAACTTAAATATACAGATACATAAAAATCTAAATAGAATTAGGACATTTTACTTAGTAGAACTAGAACATAAAAATCGAATATTGGATCCAAAGTAGCTCCGAATATATTTGGATTTCTTACGTTCAAAAATATGGACAATTCGTTTTTCTGATGATCAGAAGAGAATTTTACGCGTGAAACTGATGTCTAGATTGAAAGAGAATCAAGTAAAAATTATTATTATTTTTAAATTTGTGAATTCTATTTATAATAGGGTAAATTGCACTTAAATAACATATAGTGTCCCACTTGTTGCACTTAAACACCACAAGTTGTAATTTGGCGAAAAAAAATTACCGTCGGGTTTTTAAATTTTGCAACCTACTGCCATCGATCGTGTGAACGTGAAAATTTTCACATGAATGTTTCTTTATGATACTTACATGCTAATTTTAGAGCTTTTTAACTAATAATATTTGTTAAATTTGCTATAAAATCAACCCACTTTCTTTTCTAGACATATCTTAATTCAACTTTAAAATAGAGTTTGTGTAATATCCTCACTTATCAAAGTGAATATTTTAGAATTCTTAATCAATAATTAGTAAGAAGTGTTGTTGTTGTTGTCGAATTCTTCTTTATTTATTTATTTATGGAGTTGATTCATTTGATCAGTTTTATCGGGCTAAGTGGAGATATTTCTCATAGTAGCATTAGAACTTAAGATCATTAGAATTTAAGTGTTAATAGGTATAAAATGGATTGACACCTGCAAACTAATGCACTGGTTTGTATCTATAAAGTAGGATAAATAAGATTATGTTATGCGTTAATTTACAGAATACAAAATAGCCAACCATTTTGCAACTATAAAATAATGTGAAATAAGTTAATGGGAGCTGCTAAGTGTGATTTGTCAATGAAAATAAAAGAAAATAAAAAGGAAAAAAGAAAAGACATCCAAGGAATGAGGCGGTTCGTGTATAGTGCTCTTGGACACGCGGGATTGCAACCACAATGCTTGTTGGATAAGTCACTAAATAAAGGATAGAAAAATTAATCTATGCAGTACAATGAAATATATCATTGGAAAGAAGTGAGGAATACAAATTCTATCAGAACCCCGCATGCGGGGTTCTGATAGCCCCACATGGGGGCAGTGAATTTACTTCATTGCCCCCTATTTTGCAGGATCCGTGGCTCAGAACCTCCCGCACCGTGTGGGAGGTTTGATAGGATCCGGACTCAGAAGTGAGGAATGACATGTGTGCGTGTATAAAAAAAAACATTGTAGAGATTGGGAACAAATTGGTCCATTGGCCAAGTCATAAAAGCTTAGACTTGCGTGTCATGATTTGGTAAAGCGTTTGATGTGTATGTAATATTGGGTAAGTCGTACACTTAGGGTCTTAATTTCTAGTTGGATCCTAGGGGCACGATAGTTGAGATATTTCTAATGAAAATTTTAACAAATATTAATAGTTAAAAAGTTCTAAACTTAGTATGTAAGTATCATAGAAAAGCATTCATGTGAAAATTTTCATGTTTGCATGATCGATGGTAGTAATTTGCAAAATTTAAAAACTTTATGGTATCTTTTTGCACCAGAACATAAATTGTGGTATTTAAGTGCAATAAGTGAAAAAGTATATGGTATTTATGTGCAATTTACCCTTTATAATAAGATCTAATGTTTCTCATCGGATTCAGATCTAACATCGGTTCGAACCGTACGCTAACCGCTAACCTATTCTCCACTCTAGGCAACGCAGCGCCGCACCTCGCTGACCTTGCATGACAAAATACGGATGGATCAAGTTAATACTCAAAAGTATCTTTTCATAGTAGTCCCTTAACATTTTGATAGTATCAAATTTGTTCCGCAAATCACACATCATGGTTGTTAGGTCTTTCAAATCTTATATGTCGCTTCAAAGTTGTTTCATTGAATACTATAACTTATTATTAAGTCACGTAGTTCTTGAGATGATATAACAAATAGGAGTAAACTTAATCGGATAGGAGTTCACATTTAGCAGTTTCTTATCTATTGATTTTTGAGATTCGTGCTACTGCCATACATTAGGACTAGATATGTTTTTAATGGGTACGACATAATAACAAGATTTTTTTTATTTTTAAAAAGCAAATGGATAAAAAATAATAATAATAAATAAGACTCGAGTTTAATTTACAAGAACTTTACCCCAATTTGAAGACCAACAAACAATTTCAACTGTTGCATTTGATGGGCTAATTTTAAAATAGTTTTTTGGGTATTAGTCATTTACATCTTTCATATCTTCAAATTAGCACCTCTGGGTTATAAAAGTAGGTCCCTCAATTTCTAGGTTATTTTAAAATTAGTCCATCAAATCATAAAATTGCTAACAGATCGTTCAATGCTCAACTCGTTCTAAAATCAGTCCCTCTAATTAAGAGTAGAAGTAGCAATTGGAGGGATTATCAAGTAAAATTAATTGTTGTGGACTATTAGCCCATCCAATTCTCATAACTTTTTTTGAATTAATCCCTCCAGCTATTGTTTCTATTCTTGATTGGAGGGACTAATTCTATAATAGTAAAAATTGGGGGAGCTTATAGTAATTTCTAGGATTTGAGGGATAATTTCATAGTAGCCTAAGAATTGACAAAATATGAAAGATGCAAGGGTCTAATATCGAAAAAACCCTTTAAAATAAGCCCAAAAAAAGCAAATAAAGAAAGAATAATCTCGCAATCCCCCAGAAAAATATCAAACAAAACAGTTGGATTCGAAGTCGAACTCCAGTTCAAAGACAACTCGAATTCGATTCCCCCCACCTCTCCAACATCAATCGCATTCTAAATCCCAATCCCAATTCCTCTAGGGTTTCCAATTTCCCCCAGCCATGTAATCCCCAATCTCCGCTCTTCCTATAAACAAGAATTGAGCGAGCTTTCGATTGGGGAAGAGGAGATGGCAAGGGACTCATTGATCGCGGCCGCCGAAGCGCAGAACGCGATCAAGAAGAAGACGGTGGTTTCCAGGAATTGGATACTTTTAGATTCGAGCGGAGAGGAGACGATCTTGGATGCCGACAAGTATGAGATCATGCACAGAGTACAGATCCACGCGCGCGATCTTAGGATCCTCGATCCGCTGCTCTCGTATCCTTCAACGATCTTGGGGCGCGAGGGGGCAATCGTACTCAATCTCGAGGTTTTTTTTTGGCGATTTTTAGGTTTTTGTTGGTTTTTTTTAATACTGATTTGTGTTGTTTTTGTTTTGTCTCCGATGCAGCATATCAAAGCGATAATTACTGCTGATGAGGTAGGATTGTACTGAAAGTTTAGATTTTGGTAAACATATTGAAAACTTAAGTTCAGAGGTTAACTATATATGAATTTGATATCGTTATTGGTTTGGAACTGATGAATAGATTATTTTCTGTAAGTAGGTGTTGCTTAGAGATCCTTATGAGGACAATGTGATTCCGATTGTGGAGGAGCTTCGCAGGAGATTACCGCCTTCAAATACTTTCAAGCCAGAACACGGTGAAGGGAAGGAGAATTTGAGTGGGCAGCATGATGTAGAAGGTGCTGAAGAAGATGGTGAGTGGTTTTTGCTGTTATTTGTTTACACCTTCGAAGTAGTTATAGCGCATTAAATTTGCGCGAGTGGGGTTTTGTGTGATTTGTGTGTATGCTATAGTATTGACTGACATGAGACTAGGGTTTTTGTCATTATTTTGCACTTTCCTTATGTGTGGCTTGATGGATGTGCATTTTAACTTTTGTGATAATTACATGTAATTTGTGTCTACCCCTCTGTTTCTGTTTCTGTGCTAGTTGGTTGCACTGAGTTTTGTGTCCATAACAGGGTTAATTGTTTTTCTGTGCTTGACTGATATAGAATATTATGTATTACAGAATCTCCGTTTGAGTTTAGAGCTCTGGAAGTTGCTTTGGAAGCAATTTGTAGCTTTCTTGATGCTCAAACAACAGAATTGGAGACTGCTGCTTACCCTGCATTGGATGAGCTCACTTCGAAGGTATTTTACTTATTCTGTTCATTGCCCCCTTTTGATTTTATGAAAGTAAATACATTTGCTTTGAAATATACAGAATTTTGCATTATTTAAGGCATCCAGTTACGTTACTTTGTGCTTCCTCTGCATTTATTATTTTACCTGGAAATATTAACCAGTGAACTGATGACATATTTTTCAGTATCGCCTGGTTCATTTGTTTCACTGATTCCCATGTTTGTATTTGCTAATTTCACTATCCAGCCGTATGCTTTGAGCTGTGTGGTGCTCTTTTTGGGGAATTAAATCTCATTAAGCTCATCGTTTCATTGTGTATCATATGTAAACCAAGACAATAAAAAAAGAATGTGAGGTATCTCTTAAAATAGCTTTAGTATCTGAATTTATAAACTCTATTGATTATACTAATGCAAAATTTGTATGGAACCTGAAAAATAAGAAAAATATTGAAAAATTAACAAAAAGGTGAAATGGACTAATTGAGTCATAGGCTTATACTAATGCAACACTGGATTATACCACAATTGCACAATATAAATAATCTTATCAGAGAATAACACAAAATTGTCCTTTTTCTTAAAGAGTGAGCAATAATATGGACATGCAACCAATCAACAATAGTCATAACAAGAAAAGATAACAAAAGAAGAGGCAAGGGGTGAAGAGAAGGCAAAATAGCTTTTGTATGTTTACGTAGTATGCTTAGGAGCAGTGGAGGAGGAAGTGTCTTGCTCGGAGGGGGATTATGAACCAGGTTCTAGTGGCTATCACTACTTGTTTCTGAGGGTTATATTTCCGAGACATACTACCAGAGTAGATATGTTGGTTGGAAGATTTCCTTCTTGCTAACTCTTCATTGCGGTCTTATTTCTCCCTTGCCTTTCCCTGTTGACAAATCTCCCATCTTTCATCCTTATTTATTCAGGCTGACGTTTTATTTGTAATCTATTTGAGAACTCTTCTCTTTTACCAGCTTCATTGTTAACATATTTATCATATCATGGACGACGACCTCCTGTATGTATCCAGGTTATATCTAGTCCAAACCTATGTGATACAGACTTCAGGTTGGATTTGTCAGTTTGATTACGATTGAAATTGCTGTGTTTTTCGGTTTGGTGATGCAATCTGACAATAGTGGGGACAAAATCATGAATCATAGATGTGGTAGTTGTTAACTTCTTATATATGGATGTATCAGTTGATTAAATTTTGAATCCCGAAGGTAAATAGGATCTCCATTTGTACATTTACGCACTTGCGGACATGTATTATGCAACCGTATATATGAAACAAAATTTATGACCTTATAGAGATAGTTCTTAATTGTCAGTTTATTGGTGAAAATCTAACAACCTTCTTGAATGGGTATCGTGGTGGATATTAGGCTTTTCTCATTATTGTCAACATATTTATCGTCTATAAGGACCTTGATGGTTAACAGTGGTAATTTGAGAAATTTCAGTTCAAACCTTTCTGTTACTTTTTTTGGTTGCGAGTGGCCCATGTTATTTGCCTGTATTTTTTGGTATTGTTTTTTTCTCCATTAAGTTGTAATTTCATTGAACATGCACTTATTAGTAGCTGTGTCTTTACATGTGGGTGGACTGGTCCATAGAGGTTACAGCATATCGTGTTGACTATGTGAAGCCCTGCTATTATACATGGGAATAGACTTAGTATTGAGAAACATTAAGTGGGCCTGAGTTACTAACATAATTTAACTTTGAATATTTTCTTTTCTTTTTCTTCCAATTCAGTTGTTCATCAATTAACCAAGAGTATATCCCAGTTTACCAGATATTGTAGCTAGTTTCTTTCACCTTAATTTACAGGGTTGAACATGGGTGTGAACACAAATCTCATGGCGACGTTGGGTCACAGTTGAGTTGAAATCAAAATAAGCAAGAAATTGTACCAACTTGACTAAGACAGCAGCAAGATGGGGAAACTGAATATCTCTACATCTACCTGCTGCACATTCTCAAATCTATACTTCACATGAGAGACAATTATTTGTTGATAGCCATTGTCAATTCTCATTTTAAAATGAGTGGTGTTCCTTTTTCTTTTTGTTTTTGTTTTTTTTTGGGGGGGGGGGGGGCATGGGGCATGGGTGGAAGATTTGCTGCACGCCGAAGATTAGGCTGATGATCATGTGTAATATTGGAAAGTTTGAAAAGTAA
Organism: Asparagus setaceus; assembly: GCA_012295165.1. Classification (NCBI taxonomy): domain Eukaryota; kingdom Viridiplantae; phylum Streptophyta; class Magnoliopsida; order Asparagales; family Asparagaceae; genus Asparagus; species Asparagus setaceus. The sequence goes on from CM022706.1 coordinate 36,524,490, forward strand.
TAATTTAAGATTCTCAAGCTCATGAATTTGGAAAACATAAAACAAATTTGCATAGCTTTATTTCTTTCTTCATCGATCATCATAACAATTCTTCAGCTGTATTTTTAACTTGATAAAACGTCAACTTTTTATTTATTTAGTTGTTTATCTTCGGCACTTCATTATTAAAGACCTTTTATGAAGTGGCGTACTGATATTGGTGAGGTTGATGCTTTTATGTTGCATAGTTTGCACGTGCTGCTTGTGGCTTTGATTTTAGTTGATTACGTCTCACTGTGGGCATGTTCCTAGGAAATTCAAAAAGTTTTTGTGTACATCAACATTTACAGTTTTGTTATTATTTTAAACCAGTCAATTCTAGGACTAGAATGGAACTTACCATTCACCAACATCTTATAGAAGAAAAGGAAAAGCTTGAACCGGTAGTCCAGGACATTTATTAGTCATGTTGGTATATGATGGCTCATGTCATTCTGTGTGCAGATTAGCAGTCGTAACTTGGACAGAGTGCGTAAGCTCAAGAGTGCAATGACAAGGCTGACTGCTCGTGTTCAAAAGGTATCTTCCAAATATAATTTTCTAATATCTTTCAGAAGAAAACATTGAGCTTGTATGCTGATTATATTTATCAATCTCACTGCCTTATCTAGGTACGAGATGAACTTGAGCAACTATTGGATGATGACGATGACATGGCTGATCTGTACTTGTCAAGAAAATTGGCTGGAGCATCTTCACCAGTTAGTGGTTCCGGTGTACCTAATTGGTTCCCAGGTTCACCAACCATTGGCTCAAAGATATCTAGGGCGAGCAGAGCAAGTGCGGCAACATTTCATGGAAATGAAAATGACGTTGAAGAGCTAGAGATGTTACTTGAGGTCTGGATATGAAATTGCTTCTTAAAGATCACAATTATCCTGATTTTTAACATGAAGTAAATCCCGGTCTGTTTGCAAATATCAACGATTGATGTTTTTTGTCATTTTTAACCGTACAGGCATACTTCATGCAGATTGATGGCACCTTGAATAAATTGACCACGGTATGCAAACATTTAAGCAGTAAAGTTACACGTTATTGATATAAATCTCTCTCATGTTTTTGCATAGAGATAATTACTACAATGCACCTGTATGTTTTGTGCTTCTGGCAGTAGCATGACTGCATCCGTGTTTTTTTCACACACCGGTTTCACATAGTCCTTTAAAGGCTGTTTCTTTGCTTGAGATTCATGATTTTTCTGAATCTTCCATTTGCATCTCTCTCTCTGAGCACAGATTTAGAAAGCAAAATCCTCATTTCTTTATCTTTTTTTGTTCAGTCATTCACGTACCAGGCCTTATAACTTTTTTAGTAATTTTATTGCTTCTCACTCAGGATTCAGTATCCCAAATAAGAATACAGAATGCCACAAAAAATGAGCATTCATGTTTCGAAGTCTATTTTTTTGACATCGAGAATCGGTGTTTTCTGTAGTATCCAGTTGAATTCCAAAAGAGAGGACACGACATATAATTATGTCATATGCCATCATAATCAACACCACCATCTCGTTCACTAGAATGGAGTCAATGATCTTGTTTTGTTTAGGATTTCTTCTTTGTCTGATGACAAACTTGTGAGGACAATACTGCAAAGATCTGAGAATTTGGAGATGATTAAAAGGATAAGGAAAAAAACATAAAAACATAGTTGGCTGGTTGCATAAGTTGAGATGTGCATAGAAGTGTAGAACCATCCAATGTGTGACACTTGATTTTTATGGGAAGGGGAAAGGAAGGGAACTGTTGAAGTGCATCAAATTAGAAATGCGAATATGGGCCTGGAAGGGGAGAATGACTTTGACTGCAAAAGGATATGAGCAGTGCATGTAACTCTTCAAGTAGGTTCTGCACCTTAACCCAAGAACACGTAAAGCCATTGAAGCACAAGCGCATGAATGTTGAAAATAGAGAGTAGGAAAGGACTAACAGATAAATGAGTTTCAGTCTTTGGCCTAAGTCCACGTGGAAGAGGACCAGAGATTCTCCACTAGAATTGTTCTGAGGTGTACATGTACTCTCTCAAACCCTACTTAAAACACCCGAAACTTCACACAAAATTCACCTGTCTGATCGCACATTAAGAAAACTGCCCATCCCAATACTATATAGAAAAGCGACTACAAAGGACAAGTCCACATTGCACCATCATAAAATTTGTTGTGTGTCTTGAACTCCATGACCCAAATCCATTAGCAACCTAGACAGAATCATGATTGAGTCATTGAGATGAATTTGAGGGGGGAGTTTGGTGGATGTCTATGGGGGGAAGTGGAGGGTTTCCTGCCATTGATTGGAATAACCCTCTTAAAGTTGGGACAATATGACATTGTTTCTTTCTTTGGTTCCCTGCTCATTGGCTCGAATTTGATGTTAGGTTATTCCAACTAACCACTAGGGATAAAGTTCCCATAGTTCGGCGTAAGGAATTTTCTTTTTTGCCCTATTAGTTAGAAAATAACCCTCTGAAAGTAGGGGTCAAACTCGAGGTCTGGTATTGACCACGACTAATCGGCAATGAGCTATGTTATGTGGGCATTCCATTTTCCTATGCTGCTGAATGTTGCTAGTTCTGACGTCTTCATGGTTTTAGAAAAAGATTATGACATTTCTACGGGTTGGCAGAAAGGGTCTGGTACCTCCATTGGGTGGTAGAAAGGGCATCATGTTGTATGTTGGTATGAAAGTGGCCATTAAATTAATTATAGAGCAGCATAGATATGGCTTCATGAATTGGATTCATTCATCTTTTGGTTTGTCCTTGCGGATCTACTTGTACCGGCCTCATCTATTTCATATTTCTAATGTTTGCAGTGTATCTTGCATTAAAATAAAAGATGTACCATTATATCTTCCTGTTACATATTTGAGGAAATTATCAATGTTTTGTTCGTTAAACTGCATTTCTTCATCATGTGGTTATTGGCCCTCAGATTTTTGGATCAGATGTTATTACCTCTTTTGCATCAGCTTATCATGAATAATGTCACATTTGTAATCTGTCTGCAGCTGCGTGAATATATTGATGACACAGAGGATTATATTAACATTCAGGTAGCTACCTGAACTTGAAAATTCTCTGTGCAGAAATTTGATAGCTTTTATATAGGTTTTCTTTTTCCTCCTAGTATTCTAAGTTCTTTTTGTATGATATTTTGCAGCTGGACAACCATCGAAATCAATTGATTCAGGTAATCTTCTAGTTGTCCCTTATCAAACTGTTTCTATAAATTTTTAGTCAACTTGCAGTGAATACGAAGAACTTCCGTTGTCTCTATTCTTATTGTGTTTTTTTGTGTCCCTTGGCAGTTAGAGCTATTCCTAAGTTCTGGCACAGCCTGCCTCTCTCTCTATTCATTAGTCGCTGGGGTTTTTGGCATGAACATCCCATATTCATGGAATGATAACCATGGTTATATATTTAAATGGGTAAGTCCCTGCATATTATTTTCTCACAAAAGAAAAAAAGAAAGGCTCCTCATATGCTCATCAATTGTGTATGCTTTCTTACTGTACTTATTTTTTCTGTTGGATTGCTGAACAGGTGGTTGGGATCTCTGGAATGGTTTGCGCCTTACTGTTTATTCTAATTGTTGCTTACGCTCGCTTCAAAGGTCTTGTTGGATCTTGAGATACGAGAATGCACATAATCACGGACATGAAAGAGCAGCTCAAGAAAAGTATAGCTTCACAGATATGTACCAAAAAATTACTTGCAATTAGAACTTCCCCTCATTCATGGACGACACTGCTAAAGCAAAGGAACATTTCAGTAGCCATCATATAGTGTCATTATTTTCTCCCAAACTCATGCAACATAATGTCCTCTCTGAGCTTGGAAGGAGAATGCACAGTTGAGCTTGCAACAAAGTCCCCTTGCAAGTGTTAACTCTCTATTGACATTTCTGCTGTGATTGTATCAGTTCATTCTGATTCCACCATTTTTATTATTCATCATGTTCTGAAATCCAGCTACAGGGTTCCGGGGAAAATGGATTTGTACAAAATTGTAGAGTCAAATGATGGGATACTGTCCTAAACTTATCATTTATCCAAATCAAGTGTCCAATAGAGTTGTTTCTTTTCATTATTGCTTTGGAAGTTCAAATTCCATAAGGTTGTCAATTATAAGCTGGGAGAGAGAAATATAGAATCCCCCATTTGTTCTTTTTTCCCCCCTTGATAAGAAAATTATGATAAATGTTAACGATTTATTTTCCAACCAAATCTTAGTTGCATATTACAAAAAGTATTATGATTATCGTCGAAAACTAATCTATTATCTTTGTCTGAGATTCTGCATTCTATACATACTTGATGACTTGCAAAGGAGTTTTCTATTTCGTCTCTTGGATATTGTTAAAATGAGCTGATGCTGTTGATTGTATAAACCTCTCTTTACTGTTGTTCACAATTTTGGTGCATCCAAAAGCTCATTGTGCTTTATCTTATTTTTCCTTTTTCCGATTTGTTTTGCTCACTGTTGTCAACTGGGCACATACTTTAGATACATCACAAAAGCAGGGATATTGAGTTTGGCAGGCGGTTTCTATTGAGCCATGATGGGAGCATGGACCCTCACTTGTTGCAACCGTTAAAGAGACTGTTTCTAAACGTGTCCTAAAAAAAGGCTAAATTGCACAAAGAGTACCATAAAGTTTTTGACAATTAAATACCATAAGTTGCATTTTGTACAAAATACTATAAAGTTTCTAAAATTGCACATTACTATCATTGATCATGCAAATATAAAATTTTTACTTGAATGTTTCTCTAGGATACTTACATACTAATTTTAGAGCTTTCTAACCGTTAATATTTGTTAAAATTTGTATTAGAAATATTTCTAACTCTATTTTAAAGTAGAATTAAAATAAGCTTAAAAAGAAATTTGGTTGATTTATTAGCAAATTTAATAAATATTATTAGTTAAAAGCTCTAAAATTAGCAAGTAAGTATCATAAAGAAACATTCGGATGAAAATTTCTATGCTTGCATGATCGATGGTGGTAACATGCAAATATTGAAAACTTTATGGTTTTTATTGTACCAAAATGCAACTTATAGTATTTAATTGTTAAAACGGAAACTTTGTGATATTTTTGTGCAATTTAGCCAAAAATAAAAAACTTTTAGAAACGTTTACTATGAGATATATTCACCTTGTTAATTTATACCAACTTTTTTAATCTTAATCTTAGAATGAATTTACAAACTTTTACTGTGAAATTTACAAAAGAGTCCTATTTGTGTAACTATGTGACCAATAAGGTAGGTATGTATGTAGTTTTCTATTGATATATTTAGATTAAGGAATCTAATACCAGTTCAATTCAGAGAATTTATATATCTCTCCTAAAATCTGCTCAATCTTTCATGGAACCATGACATTAAAGCCAAACGTGCACTCCAGGTATCCTACACGCTAAAACTCAAGTAATCTTAACATGCGCCCATGAAGCGCACGTTAATTTTGCTCTTTATTCATGACGGCAAAATCCTTCAAGACACGTTGTTTTGGCTTCCAAGCACGCCAAAAACAGTATCGGTCCCTACACTTTATATTTTTTTAAAAGGGTTTTACTTATAAGGCCAAAATTTTACCAAAGCTTAATTTTGAACCCACCCATTTCCAAAAATAAAACCGAAACCCAAAAAAACATCTGAATTATTTTCAAAACCGGTAATTGATTTTTCATCGCAAGAGCTCTGACATAGTTTTGTCTAATTTGCTATATTTTGGGGTAGGTTTATATTTCATAAAATACGCTGCACAAAACTGAGGAAATACAGAAACTGGGTTTAAACTTAATTTACTATGATATTTTGGGTTTCATCATACTTTTGAAATTGGGTGGATTTAAAAAGAAATCAGGTAAAACTTTGGCTTTATAAAGAAAAAAAAACCGTACATTTTTACTACCTCCCTCTTCTCCTCATTCTCTCTCCCCTCCCCCTTCTCTCCTTCTCTCGTCGTCGATCAAATAAATCCCTTTGCTCTCTCCTCGTCTACGACCGAATAAGCCCCCGCTCTGTCTCCTCCTCCTCCACCAATTTCAACCATAAAAACTCCTTCTTTCTCTCTCCTCTATTCAACCCCCTCTTCATAAAAATCCAATCTTTTCTCACTCTCTTCTCCTCTTCTCTAGCTCTAATAGATCTCACCCATTCTCTCCACCTCCACGTTGACGGCCAATGGACCCCATCAACAGCCCTACGAAGGCGGCGATTCCTCATGCATCGCCTCGTGCTAACGTGCGCCGGCGGTATACTCGGTATGGCCGCCACCGCCTCTGCGTCGTCGGGGCTCGTGGTGAGGGTGAGGAGGGAGCTGCTTGCGGCGTGCATGACGTGTCCCATCTGCAAGAAGTTCCTCAGGGACGCCACCACCATCTCCGAGTGCCTACATACATGTGAGTCTCACGTGATCTCTCTGGTCCTTTGATCTGGGGGCCTGGGCTTGATTATGTATGGATTGTTTGTGTTTCGAGGGGTTTGGGATCGGGGTTTATCGTGTTTTGTTGTTTGCTGATGTGGGTTTGCGTCAAAATTTGATCTTGCTTCTGGGGATGGTTGTTGGTTTCATGAAGATTTGATGCTTGCTTTGTGTGCGCTTTGCTTTTGATGAGTTCTGGTTTGTTTTCCCTTTCGCTGGTTGCTTGTGCTTTAAAGGAGCTTTATTCATTTGATTGTGTAAATTAAACGTACGTTGATTTCTGAAATCAGCGTTGAGCTTCATGCATGGGAGTACTCTGATTGGAGTTGATCGCGTTCATACCCTTTTGTTTTGTTCTAGCGTTGGTCTTTTATTAGGAAGCTTCCTTCTCTTTCCTTTGTTGTTCTTGAAATTTATTATACATAGAGTATCTGGTGCTAGTATGGTGACAAGCTTACGTTCAGATTATCCAAATTATATTTATTTACGCTTCCCTTTAATGGAGTTGTTGGAATCTGGGGTCTGTACTTGGTTGTGTAAACTTGCTTGGCTTTGTTACAGTATTCAAGTTAGTTTCAGACGGACAATAAGCAATGATATTTCTGTTGTTTCTCTGCCTTAAACAGTTTGCAGGAAATGCATTTTTGAGAAACTAAATGACGAGGAGGTGGACTGCTGTCCAGTGTGTAACATTGATCTGGGTTGTGCTCCACTGGAGAAGCTCAGGTAGGCTTCCCATTGTTATGATTTTGTTTTGTATTTCTCTATATTTATCGTTGAGCCAATTGATTGAATTGCATATGTTATAGCTGCTAAGTACTTGGCTGTGCTGGGAAAAGTCTCATGATTGGAAACTCATATAATTTATGTTAATTATGTTAATTGGGGAAACCACTATTGGATTCTTAGGTCCAAAAGCAATATAGCATGTACCCATCTATCTACCTCTTATCCTTTACAGTATAGAACTAAACTCCTGTCTTTTTAATGTTATTCATCTACTCCACAGTCGCAGATATGTGTGTTTATGTGTCATGCAAATTGTATTAGCTCAAGATATTGCAGGAATAGGTTCTTTATATGATTTCAAACTTGTATCTATATAAGTTACCTTCTTGGAAACTTGTGCAGGCGGAGAATTATGCAAAGTTCAAAGAAGCACTTACATGGCTAATATGCGAGCAGTGTTTACAAGAGCATTGGGGTTGATACCCCCTTGCACTTTGACTGTTTGAGATATGTAACCCATAAAGGGGCATGTTGCAGCAGTAACGACAAATATGCTTATAGCTGGGGCAACACCTGAAATACTTCATAGAGAGGCACCATTATGAATATCAATCTTGATGTACTTAGACTACTATAAAGTTGTTTAGAGGTTTTGGACTAGACACACAAATTTGTGCAAGAGGTTATTTTTGCAAAGAAATGATACTACTGATACCGGCCAGTGTGAGGATTGAACCTGCAACATTTTGCAATAGATGAATCTTAAATGAAATGTACCAACTCTTACCCACATATTGTGAGGTCAATGTGCACATTTGACCTCTTGATCTTTCTTCCTTTATGATTTCCAAGAGAAAGTTGTCCTACATCATCCAGTTTGCTGACACAGAGTGATCCCTTTTGTTAGATACAAGAATTCTCCTTAATCAAGACATGAGGAAACACGCGTGGAAGGTGTACATAATTCATAAATTTACAATATGTATCTGAATATCCCTTAGAGATGATCAGAAGAAAAGAATGTAAAAACCCACCCAAAAAAAAAGGGATAGTCTTTGCTCTTGTTGTTGCCATTTGCCCACATTAACACCCTATTTGTATAATGTCAGAAACTGTGAAGCATAAAACAATAAAGAGTATAAAAGCAACATAGTATCATATATTGTAACTTTCTCCTTTAAAAGGTCTAGTTCCATCCACCTTATGCATACATTCAGTTGCGGAACATGTTGTATTGAATATGGATGAAAACCTAAATTTTCTTAGCTAGTAGAAATTTCCTAATTATTAGAATTCGGAAGCTTCTATCCTTAAAGACATAACAGTTTGTAAATATAAGTCCAAGAAGCTACTGTATGAATACTAGTTGGATGGCCGTTTTAAGTGAAGACAGTAGCGAAGGAATGAAGTTCTGATCCCAATCGAGTTGACTAGGCAGAATGCAAAGGAGACTCAACTTCAATATTTTTACTGGCCAAGTGGGTTCTATTCCGCTACCTTTAGCCTTAAGCGACATCAGCACTGACATATCTGACATTAGAACTTACTTTCAGATGTCTGCCCTGTAATGCTTGGTATAAACATGCTAATACTCAATATGAGGTAATTATTTTGTTCTTGTTTCAAAAATATACCCAAAACTGCACAGTCACCAATTTATTGACTGGTAAAGGAATCTGTTTGTAAAGCCCCATTTTGTTGCTTTCAACCTTCTAATATCTTTTTCCAGTCATTAAAAGAATTTTAATATTTTATAATGTGCAATAAATCTTAATTTGTGCTATTTCCTTTGACACACTTATGTTATAATAATATGAGACTCTGTGTAGGGCTGATCACAATCGACAAGATATACGAGCAAAGATTTTCCCTTTGAAGAGGAGAAAAGTTGATGCTCCTGAAATTGTGCCTTCCATTGTCTTACCTGTTAAAAGAAAGGAGAGATCCCTTTCATCATTAGTTGTGAATACTCCTCGAGTCTCAACACATTCAGGCTTAACAGGAAGGAGAACAAAATCCACTGCTAGAAGGGCTTCCTCCTTACGTGGATTAGGTCCTATTATTGAAGAACCCTCGAAAGAGGTCAAGAATGATGAAGATCATGCTGAAACTTCAAGTCAGAGTAGAAGGAAGGTAAAGGAAATAGGACGGTTCTTTAATTTAAAAGGGTTAAGTTCAACTATACCCTTACACCCTCTAAACTATTTTATTAGCACTTATGCCCCCTGAACTGCAGACAACAGTATTTCTCCTGTTAGGTTGAGATGTCATGTTTTTTTTCATGTGACAATAATTTATCTTTTTCCCTCAGTTTAATTGAAAAAGGCTAAATTGCTCTCTGAAATTGAGGAAAGAAAGTATGCTTTCTAAGGTTTCAAGGGTGCATGTGCTTATAGAAAGTTTAGGGGGTGTACATGTGAGGGCTTATAGAATAGTTTAGGGGGTATATGTGATTTGGCCGCCATGGTGCAGGGGTTGTATCTGCAATTAACCATGTTAAAAATATTTGCAGATTAAGATGCAGCAAGTATTCCACTGCATACTAATAGAGTTCTTTTCATTCTTAGAGCAGTCTCACTGTAGATATATATACTGACACAGTTTACTATTTTTTGCAGATCTCTTCTACTGTGGATCCATCTGATTATACACTTATCAAGAACACTGATTATACCAAAGCATCCTCTAAAGATAAATCTGAACTTTGGAAACCCTTGAATTGTCTGGTAGAGGCAGCAAACAGAACAAAGGCTGTTAAGTCCAGTTCACAGAGTTCGGATATCAAGGAAGAGCAAATTAATGGTGCAGATAGTGAAGTTGTTCTGGATAAAGTAAAGGTTAAAGAACATCCAAGTAAGTCCAAAATTCAGGAAGAGAATAATAACAGTACCTCTACATCTTCAGTAAAGGTGAGAGCTCAAAGACTTCAACGCAAGAGAAAGAGAGATCTTGAAAACTCAGCACAAGCTCTAGTAGATGCTGCTTCTGCCACTCGTGAAGGGAGGAATTGTCCAATTTGGCTCGCTTTAGTTCCTGCTATTGACCAGTGAGAATTGTTTCCCTATTTGAAGATTTCAGTAGTATTTCTATAAACTATAAATGTTAAGACCTTTCTGTTTCTGATGCTTGTTATATGCGTTTAGGAAAGGAGATGCAGGATTGCCTCAGACATCTACATGTTACTTGAGGATTAAGTGAGTTCTATTGGTTTCAATTTAACTCTAGATGCAGCTTCTATACCTTTGACTTGTGCATCATTTCATAGTTTTTTCTATTGTTTGCTTATTTAAGACGTAATTGCAATATATTCCTTAGAAATGTATCATTCACATCTAGAAGTGAAGGCTTATTATTCTGTGCCATCTATGTAACGGACAACTCAAGAAATATGATAACAAATAGTAATCCAATTTAGATGGTCATGAACCCCATGTGTCATAATTTCTAGTAGAAGAGACGAACAAATCTTTTGTACCAAGTCCTTAGGACTGGAAACATAAATCCTTTATCTATATGCACCTCTGTTGTTAACTTAGCAAACAACTCATATTATTTACTCCCTAATACAGCTTCAAACCATCTGAGAGATTTTCACTTCACCTCTTCCTTTGCCGAAGCTACTTTTGACTTCCAAGAAATTGTTCATTTTTTATCATCTCTTTCTTTTTTCTGTTTCCTACGTAACCATCAACTGACCTTTACCAGCCTATTTCCAGTTTGTCCTTCCTTTTCCCTTAGGTTCAGTTTTTGGTTTAGAGCCTATTGGTGTTATATCTTGTTGTAACTACATATTCCTTGACATGAACCATAAGGATAAGATGCTACATTTGATTATGAAATAGCTTTGATAAAATATATATTACTCAGCTTTTCTGCTTGACTGATTGTATATTTATTTTTCTTCGCTAGAATTTTATCAACTTTGTTATTTGCATTATTCTCATGTGAATGGTAACATGGACGCTAAATATTTGTTTTTTCTGCAGAGATGGTAACTTACCTGTTTCTTTCGTCCGAAAGTACCTTGTGAAAAAACACAATCTTGTAAGTGAATCCGAGGTGGGTTTTCAATTCCTTCAAATATATCGGTATTTTTTATTGATTACGGGCTTCGGTCCTTGCTTTCCCCCTAAACCATCAAATTTGTCCCTCCTTGCCCCTGAACTATTTTTGGTATCATCTTTGCCCCCTAAACTATTAATTTCATTCATGCTTACCCCTGAATTATTTTCGTTCTCACCTTACCCCCTGAACTATCACTTTCCTCTCATAAATCCATTTAAAACACCCACAAAATAATAAACAGAAAGTGGTAACTTGGTGCTAGAAGTTATAGTTCAGTAGGTAAGCTGGGGCGAATTGAATATTTTAGGGGGCATTGTGAGAGGAAAAATAGTTCATGGGGGTGATAATGAGACGAATTCAATAGTTTAGACGGTATATGTAGGGAGTAAAAAGAGTTCAGGGGGTAAGAAGGGATAAATTTAATAGTTCAGGGTGCAAATAGGTCTAGAGCCTTGATTGCAAGACTAATATCATAGTATGATGATGTACTGGATTCTTGTTTTGGTCTTATTATGGTACAGTAACTCTGAAAATTCAAGACTAACGACCTAACATAAATCTTCCTTGTGCCAAGAGTCATTACGTCTAATGATGTAACATCCTTTGTAAGTAAGATCAATTTTCTTTCCTACTTTATTAGGATTAGTTTGCTTTCTTAACCTGCTGCTTGTTACAACCATATTATCTACAAATAAAGAGGCCATTAGAATAAGTGTTCTGCATCAGTTACAAATTTATGATTTTGCATAATGGTGTTCTCTATGTTGGGGGTTCACGCAAGCATCAAAATGAATTAGAAAGAGTAATATACTTAAATAGAAAGTTTCATCTTACTCTGCGAAAGATCTAATTCTCCTAAAAAAGAAACTGAAGTCCAATATTTGGAAGGTTACCCTCTAATTTAGATAAAAAATCAGGTTAACCTGCAGATGATGGATGATGATGATGTTAATGCAACAATTCTCAATGACTTGCATTAGGGCTTGTCACGTTCAGTTCTTTAATCATTCATTCTGTAATAAACTCAATCATCGACTTTGTCTAACAGGTTGAGATTACTTGTCGCGGCCAAATAGTGAACCCTGCAATTCCTTTGTACAACTTGGCCGAGATTTGGCTACAGTCACAACCCCCACAAAGAGTGCAGGCAACAATTGGCACCTCGGCCAAAGATTTTGTTCTGGTTCTCAATTACAGCCAAAGAGCTCCGGCTTCATAGAGTGCCCTTAATCAATTCTTTTGCTATCTCAAAATCAATGGAGTTTTAGAATCTGTTTTCCTTCTTGTTGTTTTTTTCTTTTTGTTCAGTGTCTCTGTTTTCTTTTCTTCTTTTTTTTCTTTTTTTGCTTGTGCTATTTAAAGCAATAAATATGAGCCAATAAGCTCCCTTGTTGCTTGTAAGACTTATTTTTCTTTGATGTGATAATATATTTATAGGTGAAATTTGTGTCATTGGAGAGCTAATACAGTTTTGATTATACCATTTCTGTTTCTTTGTTTACCATTTCTGTTTCTTTGTTGCCCGTATTTGTTAATGTCACTTGATACTATTTGTATCTTTGATAAATATTTTCAAACCTGTTTAAATACTTGGTTTGATGTTGGCGCACTTTCTTGAATTAACATAATTTTCTATTTGTTAATGTTTCTATTATTTTAATTGTTTAGTTGGAAAGTCATATCTATTAGTAAACATATTTGTTTATCAAGTGATTATAAACAAGCTAAAATAAATTTGTGTATATAAACAAACAAGATTATAAAATTGGACATGTACATAAGGATTCTTAAATTGGTATTGACTCTTGTTGAAATTAGGATTCTGTAAAAAACACTGAATGATTCTGTTGACATGTACATGACCTTGCTTTTTTTTTTTCTAAACTTACAGGAGGACATCTCACATAAACATAAAGCAGGAGATGCCTTTGAATGTACACAAATAAAAATTTTCCCAAAACTTCTAACATATATGATTGCCAGTCTATCCAAAGACCAAAAGGAATGGGTTCGACATGCTGGTTTTGGACATCTATTGGAGTTTACATTAACAGGACTGCCTCACAAATTAGGGTACAAGATTCTACAAGCTTTTGATCATGTAAGTGTCTCACTGCGCTTATCCAGTGGTCAAATATTTATAAGTGAGGAGGATGTGGCTGATGTTCTAGGTCTCCCTATTGGACCTAGAAAGATAAAGACATCTTTGAATAATGCATTAAGAACAACGTGGAGGGGGCAGTTTAATGTGGCAGGAGGACACAAAATAACGGCATCGGCAGTTTGCCAAAGGATTAAAAACTCATCCACAGTTGATGATATGTTCAAGATAAATTTTCTTGTGGTCATGACAAACACCCTCATACATTCACTGGGAAATCCATATGTAGATCAGCAGATAGTGAATTTTGAGGGGAATCTGGATGAGACAGCGGAATACAACTGGTGTTTCCTTATCATTGATTCTTTGGTTGATTCAAAATCACTGTGGGCAGAGGATCCAAAAATAAAGTTCTACCAAGGACCCCTGGCCTTCCTTGTTGTAAGCAAATAACTCTTCTCTCCAATTTACTTAATCATTATTATTTCTATTTCACCATGTGTGTATATATATATATATATATATATATATATATATATATATATATATATATATATATATATATATATATATATATATATATATATAACATCATCTCCATGTGATGTAAAGTGATTATTGTTTTAATTTTCACAGTTGTTGTATGTGGACCAAGTCCTTTACAAAGGGAAAAGGACAGTTGAAAGAAGAATTCCAAGCTTTATGGGATGGACATCCATTGACTTACGTCAAAAGCAAAATGATGAACTCCGTTCAAAATCATTTGGAATGGGAGCATTAGAGATGAGCCATCCATCAAAAAATCTACTGAGAGAAAAAGATAACACAAAAGAAAAGAGACATGTGGAAGTTGACTCGAGTCCGATAATGAAAATATTGAAGTGGTAAGCTTTTATTTTTCTTCTTCATGCTAATAGATTGTGTATATGAAACGAAAAAAACTGTAATTATAATTTTACTAAAATGTTAGTTTGGATAAAAATTGCGTAAATAAATCTTATAGATACCTGCCTGCTCAACATGAATATTTTGTAAGTTGTGTGAATATATACAAGACATTAGAGTGAAAAATTTATGTGATAATGTTAATTGTGTAACAATAATTACATGATTCCGAAGTTGAAACATGTGATTCTTTTAGTTGAAATAGGGATTCTATTCTTTACTATAGGAGATTCTTGTACAATGTTCACTTGATTACGTAAGTTAAAAGGAGATTCTGCTTTCTATACAAGTGGATTCTCGCAATAATATATATATGATTCTCAAAATTATATAATAAGATTACGTAAATTGATATAGTAGATTCGTAAATTAAAGTTTGGGATTGTGGATGAAATATATGATTCTGTAAATTGTAATATGAGATTCTGTAAGTTGATTAAGATGATTCTGTTTTTAACATTGTTAATAATTTCTACCAGGATTGCCTTAAACAGCTGGAGAAAAATTTCTCAAAATACATCCAAACAAAAACTCTCTTCGAATCAAGTCTTAGTCTTGCACAGAAGGTCATTCCTTCAAATCCAAGACTAAAGGAGATAATAGAAATGGCTGAAAGATTGACCGGAGGAAAGGCCTCCGAACATGAACAAATAATGCAATCTCCTCTTGAAAAATTAAATACACCTGTTCAAACAGACAATGCTGATATGGGCTTCACTCAGATTCTGGAAACAGATAAAGATTTCAGAGCACAAGTTTTAGAAGCAGTTGCTAATGAAGAGGCATCAGCATTGAAAACTAAAGAAGACAGGCCATCTTTCTCACTTAAGGTGACACAAGCTTGTACAGATACTGAGATTACTGATTTGACACCACACACAAAACACCTAGGGAAGGCTAAGAGGAGTGCAAGGCCAGCTGTGGCTTTAAGGTCACCCTATATTGATAGGGTATTTGACATAAACAAGAAGCCATGTGAGGATGAACAACAAGTCTGGGACTGGTTGTCCTTGTGTGAGAAAGATCCATTGTAAGTTATATCATTTGAATCCCTCTATAGAATAATCAATGTTAATTGTCAAAATCATAATAATATACCAACAGAAACTTATATTTTTTTGTATTCGGCAGATATGTGGCTTTCAAGTGGAAGGATATTGAAGTTTATGTGAGTGTGATAGAGTCATTGAGGGACAAATCACAAGTGGAGTGTGGTGTTATTGACATCTGGACACATTTGCTAAACAATAATGAAGAACGGAGATCAGATGTTTCACCACGTTGTCTCTTTGTCCCTCCCACACTACTGGTATAGTATATATTAAGACTTTTAATCTGCTTTTTGAGTTCAAATTTCCAGTGTTTTACATTATAAAACTAACTTATTCTTATTTATTGAAGTTATGCACACTACATGATTCCGAGGGTAGCGATGAAGAAAAGAGATGGAATAGATTTGAAGCAAACCTTAAAGGACATTTGGAAATGTACTCACGTACAAATTTAGAGGATTTGGACATGGTAAAGTTTCAACAAACTTTTTTAATTTTTTTTATGACAATAAAGTGAACGCAATCTGATTAAATCGATGACGATTCTATAAAAATGACTTTTAGATTCTGTAAATTGATATATGAGATTCTACTTTATATACTAAGTGATTCTGTAACTATGTTAACTGGATTCTATAAGTTACAACATGCGATTCTGTTTGTTAACAAAGGGATTACGTAATTAATATTCTCTAAATACTAACATGCGATTCTGTAAATTAATAAATGGGATTCTGCTTTTTATACAAACTGATTCTGTAACAATGGTAACTGGATTCTGTAAGTTATAACTTGCGATTCTGTTTGTTAACAAAGGGATTCGTATTTAATATTCTACAAATGCTAACATGCGATTCTGTAAATTGATAAATGGGATTCTGCTTTTTATAATAAGTGATTCTCAGAACTATGTTAACTGGATTCTGTAAGTTATAACATGAGATTCTGTTTGTTAACAAAGGGGATTCTGTAATTAATACTAAGTGTTTCCGTAACAATGACTAAGTGATTATCTAAGTTTTATTATCAAAATCTATTTAAAAAACATGGAGATGTTTTGCATATGTAAAATGTAATCTATTACTTAAACCATTTATACAATTACAGGTGCTATTTACGGTTGTCGTTTTCGCACACTACTATATTGTGTGCTATAATTTAAAGGCGCCAGCATGGGAAATTATAGATAACAGCGCAAATTGTCCAGATTTTGATGCAAAGTATCAAGGACGTCCGGAGGGTCTCGTAAGTTAATTCTATTTTAAGTTAATCAGATATAGTAAAAAAATCATAAGTGTATCGACAAGTGAATATTGTGCATGTTATGAATATTGTGCAAGTTGTGCATGTCTTATTTATATATATGGACCAGTGAATAATGTGCATGTTTTTTATATGCAGCATAAAAACTTTGTTAGATACCAAAAATCCATACAGCATCCAAAGTCAGATGAAATTGAAAAGCTAAGTCCAAGCAGGCTTGAAATGAAATGGCGAACAACATCAAACCATTAAGATTGTGGCATTTTTACGATGTGTCACTTGGAAACATATATGGGAGGAGGGACTAAAGCTTTCAAAACAGGACTGCTTAAAGAAGGGGTAAGTGCGGTATTCAATATTTCAATTAACCATTTCTTACTGTCTACATATATAAGAATCTTATTATCTATTATTTCTTGTAAAGGAAAAATAAAAACATCAGCTAAAAAAGTTATGAAGCATATATACATTCAAGATTCTGACATGGGAACACAATCCAGTCAATGATGCTATATTGTGGATAGCAATTGATTTTGTAGCTTCAAAAATTGAAAAAGGTAAAAAGGATGAAGCTGCAGAAGGAGGAAAAGAGAGAAAGGGTGGAAAAAAAACATCAACGAAAAAGTAGGGGATTGTGTAATTCTGGAGAGAATGTATCTGATTTTAGTTTTATGTGGAAGATAGATGTACTTATTTAGTGTCGATATATAAACACAATTTTTTGTACTCTTGTTGTTAATCGACATTGTTACAATCAAAAATATTATGTTTCCACTCATTAGGAGTAAGCAATTACTTTTATAAAAATATCCTTTTGAAGGTTAGTTGTATCTTGCAATTTCTTTTACAATGTTAATTATCAAGTTTCCCATTTGACAGATCGCCTGAAAATTACGTAATCATATCATATTGTCACGAATCTCTTTGTTCATAAAACGTAATCTCTTTTTCAACTTTCGAAATAAATGTTATAACTTACAGTGTATAAAATGTAATCGTCTTTAACATCTTACGAATCCCTTCACAAATTACGAATCGATTATTATAACATACGTAATCACATTATCATTTTACGTAATCTCTTAGTATAACTAGCGTAATCCCTTCATCAATATACGTAATCACATATTATTACCTACGTAATCACGTTATCATTGTTACAGAATCTCGAAAATAAATAATAGATTTGCCTTCAACAACTAACAGAATCGTATACAATAATTGATAGAATCATGTAATAATTTTACGTAATCGCCTAGTATGTATAATGAATCTCCATAATTAACTTACGTAATCATGTGTTATAAATTTCTAAAACTCTTCATATGAACCATGATTCCTTGAGCAAGAAAATTTGATTAGCTGATTTAAACAAAATGATTATGTCTTTTTTAAAAAAAGAAGGCTTAATTAGTTATATTCAAATGCTTATTATAAAACATGACCTAATATGTATGTATATATCGCAGATGTTGTAATTATAATAAGGCGATTACGTAAAATGAATTGTAAGATTCTATAACACAAAGACATTAATACTTTAAATCATACATATTACTAATTAGCTGCTACATTGTTCCATATGAACACATAAATATTAAAAAAACATCACAAATCCTTTTTTTTCATCTTATTTGGACAATTTCTAGAATCATGATACACCATTTCCCCACAAGCTTTACATAATCTAGGCTGTTTCTTCCTCTCATTTTGTGACCTTTCAGCCGCACTCAAAATCCTTTTTCCGCAACCTTTATTCCTGCTCTCCTACGCCTGTCAGGAATACATGCTAATCACATGCATGTATGTATGTTGGTTTTCAATATCTGGTTCCACCAGGAGATATGGTATACTTCGAAGACGCGTCATCCGATTCACTAGCAATACACTGATCAGATAGTACAGCGTCAATTGATTCCTCGTTGCTACCTACGCCTGTCAGAAATAAAAATCTTAAACAAACACAAAAAAAAAGTCAATCTAGCAAACTCACGTAATCTCATTGTTATTTTTTCAAAAACACAAAGTATGTTTAATCTGTTACATAATGATAAAGGAGATTCTTTACGGTCTAAAAGGAATATTTGAATGAAATTACGTAATCGTAGTTCATACTACGAATCTCCTAGTTTAGAAAATAGAATCGCATATATCAACTGCAGAATCATAGATTGAAACTTACGAGAATCCGGTAGTAATTATTACGTAATCATCTATAATACAAAATAAAATCTTCTTTACAAACTTGCGTAAACACATGATATAGCTTGCCAATAATTAAATTGTTATTTTTAAACAGATCATAATATGTTTTGCAACATCTAATACTTATTGAAGAAATTTCCTTGACGACATAATAGCAACATGTGAATAAAATTATAAAATCATGTAGTTAAATGTTAGAGAATAACATAAATTAGAAAACGTAATCACCTTACTAAACTTACGTAATCAATGCATTAAAACTTACGTAATCACTTAAATATTGTTCTGAGAATCATCCGTAATACATCACGAATCGTCATTCCGCAGTAGATAGTCGACTACAATACGATTAGTCGACTACTCGCTCCTGACCAAACCTGCTTTCTGGTCTCAGCATTAGTCGACTACAATACCTTAGTGACTAATTCAACCTCAAAACCTGCCTTGTGCATGTTTTGTGCATGTTCTACAATTCTCCACCTCGCACATCATTTGATTTACCTCAAATTTTGGACCTAACACCGTAAGAACACCAAGAACATCTAGAGAGATCACCATTAGCCAATCCAGCCAATCCACTGCCATACACCGCGACGCCACGCACTCTCCACCGATCAAGCTCACCGTAGTTCACCTCAAATCATCTCCACCTTACCCACATCACCAAGGGCCATGCCCTCTTGGGCAAATCAACACGAAGTGATATGAAGCAAGTCTAAGCAATGCTTAAACTTACTACCCAGTGACCACCTTGGTTAACATGTCCGCTGGATTCTCATTCGTGTGCACCTTCATGAGAGAAATATCACCTTCCTCTATGACATCCCGCACAAAATGATACTCGACATCGATATGCTTGGTACGAGCATGATGAACTCCGATTCTTCGCCAAGTGAATTGCACTGATCACACACCACAAGTTCACGCTCGCCAATCCCCAAATCGCCTAGAAGACCCCATAACCACAATGCTTCCTTCACTCTCGCCATGGCCATGTACTTCCTCAGAGTAGAAAGTGCCATCAGAAGTCGCAACATCGATCGCCAACTAACCGGAGCTCCATGTATCTTAAATACATAACCAGTAGATCGCCGCCTATCTAGATCGCCCGCATAATCGAGTCCACAAACCCGCTAATCGACATGTTTCTCCACCAAAACACGCACCGTATCAACTGTACCCTTTAAGTACCGAGGACCCACTTCCGCTTCCCGGTCGCCTTTCCGGATTCGCCATGAATCCATCGACCACACTAACCACCCAGGAAATATCTCAAGCGGTACACACCATTGCATACATTAAACCGCCAACTGCACTAGCATAGGGAACACGCCCATGTGCCTTCTTCCCACAGAGTGGGAGATTGATTACCAAAGCCTAAAGTGTGGAGCCAATGGAGTCACCACCGACTTAGCACTTTGCATCTCGAACCTCGGACACCGGCCTATGTAGCCCTTCGACTAAGAACAATCGCCGATTCGCCTCTCTTCTAATCTCCATACCGTGATTTTCCTAGCAAAGACCCATGTCCTTCATCTCAACTCTTCACCAAGTTGAGATTTCAACCTATCTATCTCCACCCCGCTCTTAGAAGCAATAAGCATGTCATCCACATACAAAAGAAGATAGATAAAATTACCTCCGCGAAGCTTCGAATGTAAACACAACAGCCATGATCCTTAAAAATCCATGCTTCAAAGATGAAGGAGTCAAATCGCTTGTACCATCACGGAGATTGCTTTAATCCATACGGTGACTTCCTCAAGCGACACACATGATTCTCCTTATCCTCAACCTTGTAGCCCTCGGGTTGATGCATGTAGATCTCTTCATCCAAGTCTCCGCGCAAGAAGGTCGCTTTAACATCGAAGTTGATCCGACTCAAAATCACCATGAGCAACAATACTCAATAGCACCCGAATAGAAGTATGTTTCACCACCGGAGAAAATATCTCATTGTAATCCACACCCTCTTTCAGGCAAAACCCTTAGCCACTAGCCTCGCCTTGTATCTTACACCACCGAAGCTCAAAGATCTTCCTTTCTTTATACACCCACTTACAACCAATAGCTTTTCTTCCCTACGGGCAATGGGACCACCTCCCATGTATGATTCTTCCAAGAGATTCCATCTCTTCCTCCATCGCAACCAACCAACTCTCACTATCCTTGTCCCGAATAGCTTCCTTGAAGGAGACCGCTCGTCCTCCTCCACCGAGGCGATTCAACCATATTAGTCAGCCCATAGTGCTTCAGGGTTGATCAGCCCCACCAAACTCGCTTGATGCTCGCTTTGGCCTAGTGGAAGCCAAATTATCCTCGAGTCATTGTTGTTGTAGTACTGTGTATTTTCCTCAACCTCCTCCCCGCCAAGCTCATCATCTACGACTTCCCACTTGAGCACGATTAGAACCTAGTTGGTCTTTAGGTTCTATTTCAATAACTCGAGACTTAGAAGTCTCACCACCATAACACCATCATCCTTGGGCCCTAGCAATCATGGATTTCTCATCAAAGGTAACATCCCCACACTACTTAACTTTGAATCTTCCAGACACCAAAGGCGATAGCCTTTTACTTTGCATATCCCAAGAATATTGCCTTCTTGGCCCTCGCCAAGCTTTCCTCGCTGACGGATAGTAGGCGGTACATCCAAAATTTCGAGCCTATCATAATCGTGATGTTCTCGACCACACCCTATAGGGTGTATCACCATCCAATGTCGAATGTGGTGAACGGTTCACAATGTAACAAGTCAGAAGCACCGCCGCCCACCATTCGCTCCAATCCTCGCATAAGATCGCATACTTACCGCTTTCTCCAAGCAGTGTTCGGTTCGCCTCTCCAGGACCCATCTCTGGTAGACTCGACGCCCAGTTGTCGAACAATTCCTCCCTCATCACGTGAACTCCTTGAAAGCACCATCTCAGATACTCAGACTGCTATCGATCTCGCCGTTTCTTCCTTTTCTTTCTTCCGTTTCAACCATTGTTCTCCACTTCTTGAATGTCTCGAACACCTCATTCTTGTGCTTCGTAAAGTAAATCCAAGCATACCTAGAATAATCATCAATAAACGACATAATAATTCGAACCACCCTTGAAGTTGTCCGAGCCGACCCCAAACATCCGTGTGCACATAATCTAGTATCCTCAGTCTTAGACTTGCTGCTCAGAACTTGACTCGTGGTGACTTTCCATACACACAATCCTCGCAAAAATCCATGCTAGGTTCCTTCGCATTCTTCACAGACCCTCTTTCCCAAGCGAACTAGACCCTTCTCCGACATATGCCCAAGCCGCCTATGCCATAACCGTGTGTGCTCACATGGGTCTCCACCACTTCCTTCAGCCCAACCACGTGATCTCCGCCACCGCCGCACTCGAGAGAGTATATAGATTACCGTGGCGAACACCCTTCATCACTACTAAGGAACCACGAACAACCTTCTTCACTCCGCTTCACAATCCTCGCAACCACCGAGTCCAAAGCACCAACCGAGATAAGATTCTTCCGCAAGTCGAACATGCCTCACATCCGTCAAGGTTCGAACCACTCCATCATGCATCTTGATTTTGATATTACCTAGCCCCACTGCTTTTACAAGCATGGTTATTCCCCATCAATACAGTTCCACCATCAATGCCCCTCCAGGTAGTAAACCACTTCCTATTTGGACACATATGGTAAGAGCAACGAATCAAGTATCCACTTCCGAGATCTCTCACACCCGTGACTTACATAGCATTCCTTATCGCCCTTCCTTCAAACGTAGCTCGCTTCTTTCCTGTCTCTCCTCCGGCCTTGTTGTTCTTTCCACCTACTCTCTTATTTTGATTACCGACTTTGAAATGCCAATTTCACCGCGACTTGAAACATCCTTTTCCGCAAGAGGTCTTGATTTAGATCTAGACTTTCCTCCCTTGCCTTTTCTGCTCATTGCTCCTTCCTCTTGCAAACAATCCTCATGTTCCTCAGCATCGCTAAGGCCATGTCACTAGTTGAGTCTTCCTCAAGATCGTCCGCTAGAAGTGCCGTTCTAGTCTCATCCATCTTCGATTTTCTCCCACAAGCCTGTGTTTGCACTGTGTTCTCATAAGACTTCTGCAGAGACAGTAGTAGAAGCGCCGATCCTCGCCTCCTACTTTAACATCTATGTCTTTCAAATCGATATGATCCTATCAAACTTGTTGATGTGTTCCGATTGATGAGCCCTCCTCCATCTTGCAAGTATACAATTTGGATTTTAAGTAGATCCGGTTAGTTAGACTCTCTTCGTCATGAAGGTACCCTCTAACTTTCCACCACGCCTCAAGCTCTCTCCATCTACCAAGAAAGCTACATCCCTCTCGAGGCATAGGATAATCGGATACCGTGTTTCCAGATCCAACTCCTCCCAATCCTCATCTGGACATATCCTTGTTCTTCTTCTCCTTTCCATCCAAAGTCTTGTGCAATTTTTATGTAAATTAGAAAGTTTTTCATCTGCATCCTCCAATAAGAAAAATCGTTCTTCCCATTGAACTTTTCAATCTCGAATTTTCCCACTTTGACCGATTCATCGTTGACGCCATCCTCTGCTTGTCGTGAATCCGCTTCTCAGAATCACCAACACCCCTCAAATTAGAAATTACACCACTTCCAATCGAACAATAGCTCGATACCAATTGTAAGCTAGGACCGCTGGAACCGCCGAGAGAAACCACCGCAAAACAAAGCCAAAAACACAATAAAAGAGTAAAGACACGAGATTTACGTGGTTCGCAAGTTGCCTACGCCCACGGGTAAGGAGGGGATTTTCACTAATAGAAAGAGAATACAAATTAGGGTTACAAGTTCTCACAAAGAAACCCTAAAACAAACCTCTCAATCTCTCAAAAGATCTCCTCTCGATCAACCCTAAAACAAACCTCTCAATCTCTCAAAAGATCTCCTCTCCAAAGATGCACAAAACCCTCAAAAGTCGCTCCAAATCGTGCTTGATTTCCTCCAAATAATCGGTTTAGGGTTATTTATAAACTCTAAACGAACCGGTTTAAAACCAAAACCCGCTGACCGCTTGCATTAGTCGACTACTACATCATATTAGTCGACTACTGTTCCTGTACCAAAGATCGTCATTCATGCGATTAGTCGACTACAATACAGTTAGTCGACTACTCGTTCTAAACCAAAACTCGTCTTTGCAGATTAGTCGACTACAATACCTAGTAGTCGACTACCAACTGAAACCTGTCTTTGTGCATGTTTTGTGCATGTTCTACATCAAGTTTCCCGACAGATCGCTGAAAATTACGTAATCATACCGTTATTGTCACGAATCTCTTTGTTCATAAAACGTAATCTCTTTTTCAACTTTCGTAAATAAATGTTATAACTTACGTATAAAATGTAATCGCCTTTAACATCTTTCGTAATCCCTTCACAAATTACGTAATCGATTATTATAACATACGTAATCACATTAATCACTTTTACAGTAATTCTTAGTATAACTAGCGTAAATCCTAGTCTTCAAATAACCAATGTAATCAGATACAATTGGATGTAATCATGTAATAATTTTACGTAATCGCCTAGTATGTATAATGTAATCTCCATAATTAACTTACGTAATCATGTGTTATAAATTTCTAGAACTCTTCATATGAACCATGATTCCTTGAGCAAGAAAATTTGATTAGCTGATTTAAACAAAATGATTATGTCTTTTTAAAAAAAGAAGGCTTAATTAGTTATATTCAAATGCGATTATAAAACATGACCTAATATGTATGTATATATCGCAGATGTTGTAATTATAATAAGGCGATTCTCAGAAATGAATTGTAAGATTCTATAACACAAGACATTAATACTTTAAATCATACATATTACTAATTAGTCGCTACATTGTTCCATATGAACACATAAATATTAAAAACATCACAAATCCTTTTTTTCATCTTATTTAGACAATTTCTAGAATCATGATACACCATTTCCCCACAAGCTTTACATAATCTAAAAGCTTTCTTCCTCTCATTTTGTGACCTTTCACCAAGACTCAAAATCCTTTTTCGCAACCTTTATTCCCGCCTCCTATCACGTGAATACATGCTAATCACATGCATGTATGTATGTTGGTTTTCAATATCCGGTTCCACCAGAGATATGGTATACTTCAAGACGCCATCCGATTCACTAGCAATACATCGATCGATAGTACAAATCAATTGATTCCTCGTTGCTACCTACTGCCGAAATAAAAATCTTAAACAAACACAAAAAAGTCAATCTAGCAAACTCACGTAATCTCATTGTTATTTTTCAAAACACAAAGTATGTTTAACTGTTACATAATGATAAAGGAGATTCTTTTACGATCTAAAAGGAATATTTGAATGAAATTACGAATCGGTAGTTCATACTACGAATCTCCTAGTTTAGAAAATAGAATCGCATATATCAACTGCTGAGAATCATAGATTGAAACTACGAATCCTAGTAATTATTACGAATCATCTATAATACAAAATAAAATCTTCTTTACAAACTTACAGAAACACATGATATAGCTTGCCAATAATTAAATTGTTATTTTAAACAGATCATAATATGTTTTGCAACATCTAATACTTATTGAAGAAATTTCCTTGACGACATAATAGCAACATGTGAATAAAATTATAAAATCATGTAGTTAAATGTTAGAGAATAACATAAATTAGAAAACGTAATCACCTTACTAAACTTACGTAATCAATGTATTAAAACTTACGTAATCACTTAAATATTGTTACGAATCATCGTAATACATCACGTAATCTTCATTAGAAAGTTACTAATCGTGATACTACTTTTAACAAAATTTTAAAAATAACAAAACGATTAACTATATAGAGTAATATGATTCTCAGTAGTTTAAACTAAAACTTATTTAGCCGACAATACTTAACAATTCCATTGTCAAAATAAATAACTACCGATGATTACAGATAACTGAAACTACTCTTTCAATGACAACACAGACAAACTGAAATAAAGAATTTGAAGAATCGGAAAATTGATGATATGCACGAAATCGCCGAGATTAACAGGGAGAAAAAAATGAAAACAAAAAGATTAGAGTTACCTGAATAAACGCTTTCCATGAAAACACAAATAATCCAAAAATTAACGATTTGATAAATATGAAACTCGCTGATGTGCAACAAATGAGGCAGCCGAACAAAAAAAAAACCAATAAAAAAATTAAAGATTTAAAGAACTTGAGACTGGATTATCGCTTTTGTAACGCTTAAAATTTTAACTGCAAACCGATGAATGCAAAAGCATGAAGAAAGACAAAAAAATTGGATCAAATTGAAGAAGGAGGCGGTTAGAATGGAAAGAAAGAAACTACCAAACTTGTAACTGATTACGTAAATAAAAAGGACCGCCGTGCCCTTTGGCTAATTGTTTGACTTTAATGGAATTTAATAACAACCATTAATTGGTTAAAGATCTAACGGTAGAGAATAAGTTCTTAGTTCACACATTTGTAAGGAGTTCTCATTTGATCCTACTATATATATATATATATATATATATATATATATATATATATATATATATATATATATATATATATATATATATATATATATATATATATATATATATATATATATATAAAGAGAGCTCCTATGAACTTAAGTTCATAATGAATAGTGGTGCACCAACTTTTTATCCACTCATCTTGTCTTGAGATTTGTGATGCACAAATCTCAAAGTGGCTTTATATCTTTCACTGATCCCAAAGAAGATGAGTGGTTAGAAAAGTTGGTGCACCACTATTCATTATGAACTTAAGTTCATAGTGAGCTCTCTCTCTCTCTCTCTCTCTCTCTCTCTATATATATATATATATATATATATATATATATATATATATATATATATGTATTAAAGCTCTTATAAACTTAAGTGGATTTGAGACTTGTCCACCAAACTTTTTATCCCTTCATTATGCTTTGATATTTGTGCTAATGATCATCGCGATCTTTGAGATTTCTTCATTTGTATCACATGCTAGCACAAATCTCAATATAAAATTAATATAAAAGTGGATTGAAAGGCTCCTATCCACTTAAGTTTATATGAGCTTTACTCTCTCTCTTTATATATATATATATATATATATATATATATATATATATATATATATATATATATATATATATATATGAGAAAAATGGGTATACGTAGACAGGGGTGAGATAGACAATCACATCCACTCACTCAAATGGGGACTACATGCATATAAGCAGTGGAGTATATATGATTATATACCTTACTACTAAATATATATCATATATATATAAGCATACTCATTTTTCTATATATATATATATATATATATATATATATATATATATATATATATATATATATATATATATATATATATATATATATATATATGGGGTTAGTTTAGATGATGCTTTTACATGTGTGTATATTAATAAAAAAGATTATTGATTTATAAAGTTCAACATGAATATAATGTTTGACAAAAATAAGTGAGGGTATATAAGTGAAAATTTGGGGAAACTATAAGGTATCTTACTGCTAATTAGCGACCGAAAAACAAAAAAAAAAAAAACACACACACACACATATAGATCCGATCCCTTCGCCAAAACTCCAGTCAGAGTCCAGCAACAAAAACCCTAGAAATCGAGAACTAAAAGCTCAAGAGTCCGAATCCGCGAATCCAGTAACGAGCGCTGGTCCGAAGACAATGCAGCAGGTAAATCCAAAACCCTAGCTCCAAAAGTTCAAAAAGCGCCATTTTTCTCTTTCTCGATTCTTTTGATTACTAGAAAGAACCCTAGAAATTGATCTCAAGCTTGTGTTTTTTCTGGTGACGGGTTGAAGGGGGACGGTTCAGAGACGCAGGTGACGTGGGAAGACCAACAGAACATCAACAAATTTGGGAGACTCAACAATCGCCTTCTCTTCAGTAGTGGGAGATTGATTACCGAGAAGCCTAAAGTGTGGAGCCAATGGAGTCACCACCGACTTAGCACTTTGCATCTCGAACCTCGCGATCACGGCTCTATGTAGCCCTTCGTCGATTGTGGCTCTCTTCTAATCTCCATACCCGGTATTTTCCTAGCGGCACCCATGTCCTTCATCTCGACTCTTCACCAAGTTGAGATTTCAACCTATCTATCTCCACCACGCTCTTAGAAGCAATAAGCATGTCATCCACATAAGAAGATAGATAAAATTACCTCGAAGCTTCGAATGTAAACACAATCATGCCGGAAAAATCCATGCCAGCATGAAGGAGTCAAATCGCTTGTACCGCTGGAGATTGCTTTAATCCATACGGTGACTTCCTCAAGCGACACACATGATTCTCCTTATCCTCAACCTTGTAGCCTCGGGTTGATGCATGTAGATCTCTTCATCCAAGTCTCCGTGCAAGAAGGTTGTTTTAACATCGAGTTGATCCGACTCAAAATCACCATGAGCAACAATACTCAATAGCATAGTATGTTTCACCAGGAAAATATCTCATTGTAATCCACACCCTCTTTTGTGCAAAACCCTTAGCCACTAGCCTCGCCTTGTATCTTACACCACCGAGCTCAAAGATCTTCCTTTCTTTATACACCCACTTACAACCAATAGCTTTTTCTTCCCTGGGCAATGGGACCACCTCCCATGTATGATTCTTCCAAGAGATTCCATCTCTTCCTCCATCGCAACCAACCAACTCTCACTATCCTTGTCGAATAGCTTTTGAAGGAGACGGCTCGTCCTCCTCCACCGAGTCGTATTCAACCATATTAGTCAGCCCATAGTGCTTCAGGGTTGATCAGCCCCGACTTCAAAACACCTTGTATGCTCGCTTTGGCCTAGTGGAAGCCAAATTATCCTCAGTGCTTTGTTGTTGTATACTGTGTATTTTCTTCTTGAACCTCCTCACGCTCAAGCTCATCATCTACCGACTTCCCACTTGAGCACGATTAGAACCTAGTTGGTCTTTAGGTTCTATTTCAATAACCCGAGACTTAGAAGTCTCACCGTCCTAACACATCATCCTTGGGCCTAGCAATCATGGATTTCTCATCAAAGGTAACATCCCTGCGAACGAACTTTGAATCTTCCAGACACCAAAGGCGATAGCCTTTATACTTCATATCCCAAGAATATTGCCTTCTTGGCCCTCGCGTCAAGCTTTCCTGGCGTGATAGTGAAGTATCCGTGACCTATCGCCAATCACGCGCTCCTGACCACACCCATAGGGTGTATCACCATCCAATGTCGAATGTGGTGAACGGTTCACAATGTAACAAGCTGTAGCCAGCCGCCCACCATTCGTTGCCCAATCCTCGCATAAGATCGCATACTCCTTTGCTTTCTCCCGGTGTTGGTTCGATCTCTCCATGACCCCATTCTGGCGTGGTGTAGACTGTTGTCGGTGTCGAACAATTCCCTCGATCACGGAACTCCTTGAAAGCACCATCGTATACTCGTACCGTTATCGGATCTCAGCGTCTTCAATTTCTTTCTGTCCTGTTCTCAACCATTGTTCTCCACTTCTTGAATGTCTCAACACCTCATTCTTGTGCTTCAAAGTAAATCCAAGCATACCTAGAATAATCATCAATAAACAGACATAATACCGGAACCACCCTTGAAGTTGTCCGAGCCGACCCCAAACATCCTGTGCACATAATCTAGTATCCCTCTGCTCTTAGACTTCTTTGTTCGAAACTTGACCTGTGTGACTTTCCATACACACAATCCTCGCAAAAATCCATGCTAGGTTCCTTGGATTCTTCATGAGACCCTCTTTCCCAAGCGAACTAGACCCTTCGACATATGCCCAAGTATGCCATGCCGTGTGTGCTCACATGGTCTCCACCTTCCTTCGGTTCCAACCGGCGCATCTCTGTCACGTCATTGCACGAGAGTATATAGATTACCGTGGCGAACACCCTTCATCACTACTAAGGAACCACGAACAACCTTCTTCACTCCGTTTTCCGTCCAAATCACCACGAGTCCAAAGCACCAACCGAGATAAGATTCTTCCGCAAGTCGGGAACATGCCTCACATCCGTCGGTTGAACCACTCCATCATGCATCTTGATTTTGATATTACCTAGCCTTGTTTTACAAGCATGGTTATTCCCCATCATCTGAGTTCCACCATCAATGCCTCTGTAGGTAGTAAACCACTTCCTATTTGGACACATATGGTAAGAGCAGCGAATCAAGTATCCACTTCGGAGATCTCCCTGCACGTGTGACATAGCATTCCTTATCGCTCCCTTCCTGCAGCGTGTGCTTCGCTTCTTCCTTGCCCTCTCTCCTCTCGGTCTTGTTGTTGTTCTTCTTTCCACCTACTCTCTTATTTGGACATTCGACTTTGAAATGCCAGCTTCCAGCGAAACATCCTTTTCCGCAGAGGTCTTGATTTAGATCTAGACTTTCCTCCCTTGCCTTTTCCTCGCTCATTGCTCCTTCCTCTTGCAACAATCCTGCGCTTGTTCCTCATTACGCCATGGCCATGTCACTAGTTCGATCTTAGAAGATCGTCCGCTAAGTGCCGTTCTAGTCTCATCCATCTTGATTTTCTCCCACAAGCCTCGGTGTTTGCACGAGGTCTCATAAGACTTGGCTGAGAAGTAGTAGTAGCGCTGATCCTCGTCTCCTACTTTAACATCTATGTCTTTCAACTGATATGATCCTATCAAACTTGTTGATGTGTTCCCGGATTGATGAGCCCTCCTCCATCTTGCAAGTATACAATTTGGATTTTAAGTAGATCCGGTTAGTTAGACTCTTCGTCATGAAGGTACCCTCTAACTTCTTCCACGCTTGACCGTTTCCTCTCCATCTACCAAGAAAGCTACATCCCTCGGTAGGATAATGTCGGCCGCCGTGCTTCGAGATCAACTCCTCCCAATCCTCATCGGACATATCCTTGTTCTTCTTCTCCTTTCCATCCAAAGTCTTGTGCAATTTTTAAATTAGAAAGTTTTCATCTGCATCCTCCAATAAGAAAAATCGTTCTTCCCATTGAACTTTTCAATCTCGAATTTTCCCACTTTGGTGATTTCTTGGTTGGCGCCATCCTGTTTGTCTTAGGAATCCGCTCGGGAATCACCGAACACCCCTCAAATTAGAAATTACACCACTTCCAATGAACAATAGCTCGATACAATTGTTGGTAGCGGACCAGGAACCGTCGAGAGAAACCACCGCAAACGAAAGCCAAAAACACAATAAAGAGTAAAGACACGAGATTTACGTGGTTCGACAAGTTGCCTCGTCCACGGGGTAAGGAGGATTTTCACTAATAGAAAGAGAGAATACAAATTAGGTTTTCACAAGCCTAAAACAAACCTCTCAATCTCTCAAAGATCTCTCAGATCAACCTAAAAACAAACCTCTCAATCTCTCAAGATCTCCTCTCCAAAGATGCACAAACCCTCTGAAAAGGCTCCAATCGTGCTTGATTTCCTCCAATAGTTTAGGGTTATTTATAAACTCGCTTGAACACGGTTTTGAAACCAGTTTTTCGAATCGCTTGATTAGTCGACTACTACATCATATTAGTGACTACTCATTCGACCAATGCTTTACTGTCATTTATGATTAGTCGACTACAATCTGATTAGTCGATACTCACGTTTCCGACCGAAAAACATTTTACGTCAATTTCGCGATTAGTTAGGCTACAATACCTAGTAATTAGACTCTTGAACTGGCTGTCTTGTGCATGTTTTGTGCATGTTCTACAAGTTTCAGGATGAGCCGGTGAAAATTACGAATCATCTTGTTATGAGAATCTCTTTGTTCATAAAGCAATCTCTTTTCAACTTTCGAGAAATAAATGTTATAACTTGTATAAAAGCGAATCGCCTTTAACATCTTACGAGAATCCCTTCCAAATTACTGAATCGATTATTATAACATACGAGAATCACATTATCATTTCTACAGTATAACTAGCGAATCCCTTCATCAATATCTGAGAATCACATATTATTACCTCTGAGAATCCGTTATCATTGTTACAAAATCTCGAAAATAAATAATAGATTTGCCTTCAACAACTATGAATCATTATACAATAATTGTGAGAATCATGTAATAATTTTTCTGAGATCGTCTAGTATGTATATGAGAATCTCCATAATTAACTACGAGAATCATGTGTTATAAATTTCTAGAACTCTTCATATGAACCATGATTCCTTGAGCAAGAAAATTTGATTAGTGATTTAAACAAAATGATTATGTCTTTTTAAAAGAAACTTAATTAGTTATATTCAAATCGTATTATAAAACATGACCTAATATGTATGTATATATTGAGATGTTATAAAAGGCGATTCAGTAAATGAATTGTAAGATTCTATAACACGATTACATTAATACTTTAAATCATACATATTACTAATTAGGCGCTACATTGTTCCATATGAACACATAAATATTAAAAACATCACAAATCCTTTTTTTCATCTTATTTAGACAATTTCTAGAATCATGATACACCATTTCCCCACAAGCTTTACATAATCTAAATTTCTTCCTCTCATTTTGTGACCTTCAGTAGCACTCAAAATCCTTTTCCGCAACCTTTATTCCCTCCTCCTTTGTCCAGGAATGCTAATCACATGCATGTATGTATGTTGGTTTTCAATATCTGGTTCCACCGAGATATGGTATATAGCCGAAGGCGCGTCATCCAGATTCACTAGCAATACACGTCGGATATGCAGCGTCAATTGATTCCTCGTTGCTACCTCGCTGTCGAAATAAAAATCTTAAACAAACACAAAAAAAAAGTCAATCTAGCAAACTCACGTAATCTCATTGTTATTTTTTCAAAAACACAAAGTATGTTTAACGGTGTTACATAATGATAAAGGAGATTCTTTTACGATCTAAAAGGAATATTTGAATGAAATTACGAGAATCGTAGTTCATACTACGAATCTCCTAGTTTAGAAAATAGAATCGCATATATCAATCTGAGAATCATAGATTGAAACTACGAATCCGGTAGTAATTACGGAATCATCTATAATACAAAATAAAATCTTCTTTACAAACTTACGAAACACATGATATAGCTTGCCAATAATTAAATTGTTATTTTTAAAACAGATCATAATATGTTTTGCAACATCTAATACTTATTGAAGAAATTTCCTTGGCGACATAATAGCAACATGTGAATAAAATTATAAAATCATGTAGTTAAATGTTAGAGAATAACATAAATTAAACAGAATCACCGTACTAAACTGAATCATTATTAAAACTTACGGAATCACTTAAATATTGTTAGAATCATCGTAATACATCCGAGAATCTTCTGAGAATGATATACTACTTTTAACAAAATTTTAAAAATAACAAAGCGATTAACTATATAGAGTAATATGATTACGTAGTTTAAACTAAAACTTATTTAGCCGACAATACTTAACAATTCCATTGTCAAAATAAATAACTCCGATGATTACGAGATGAAACTACTCTTTCAATGACAACACGGACAAAATGAAATAAAGAATTTGAAGAATCGGAAAATTGATGATATGCAAATCGCCGAGATTAGAGGGAGAAAAAATGAAAACAAAAAGATTAGAGTTACTGAATAAAGCGCTTTCCATGAAAACACAAATAATCCAAAATTAACGATTTGATAAATATGAAACTTCGTGATGTGCAACAAATGAGGCGTAGAACAAAAAAAACCAATAAAAATTAAAGATTTAAAGAACTTGAGATTTGGATTATCGCTTTTGTAGCTTAAAATTTTAGCGCAAACCGATGAATGCAAAAGCATGAAGAAAGACAAAAAATTGGATCAAATTGAAGAAGGAGGCTGTTAGAATGGAAAGAAAGAAACTACCAAACTTATGGCTGATTCGAATAAATAAGGGCCGTAGTGCCCTTTGGCTAATTGTTTGACTTTAATGGAATTTAATAACAACCATTAATTGGTTAAAGATCTACGGTAGAGAATAAGTTCTTAGTTCACACATTTGTAAGGAGTTCTCATTTGATCCGCTATATATATATATATATATATATATATATATATATATATATATATATATATATATATATATATATATATATATATATATATATATATATATATATATATATATATAGCAAGGCTCACATGAACTTAAGTTCATAATGAATAGTGGTGCACCAACTTTTTATCCACTCATCTTGTCTTGAGATTTGTGATGCACAAATCTCAAAGTGGCTTTATATCTTCACTGATCCCAAAGCAAGATGAGTATTGAAGTTTCATGCACCACTATTCATTATTAACTTAAGTCATGAGCCTCGCTTCTCTCTCTCTCTATATATATATATATATATATATATATATATATATATATATATATATGTATTAAAGCTCTTATAAACTTAAGTGGATTTGAGCACTTGTCCACCAAACTTTTTATCCCTTCATTATGCTTTGAGATTTGTGCTCTCCAATGCGATCTTTGAGATTTCTTCATTTGTATCACATGCTAGCACAAATCTCAATATAAAATAATAGATAAAAAGTTGGTGGACAAAGGCTCTATCCACTTAAGTTTATAGGAGCTTTACTCTCTCTCTTTATATATATATATATATATATATATATATATATATATATATATATATATATATATATATATATATGAAAAATGGGTATCTTGATGCTTGGTAGTGAGGTGTATCAATCACATCCACTCACTCAAATGGGGACCACATGCACACATAAGTTAGGAGTGGATATGATTGATATATATATATATATATATATATATATATATATATATATATATATATATATATATATATATATATATATGGGGTTAGTTTAGATGATGCTTTTACATGTGTGTATATTAATAAAAAAGATTATTGATTTATAAAGTTCAACATGAATATAATGTTTGACAAAAATAAGTGAGGGTATATAAGTGAAAATTTGGGGAAACTATAAGGTATCTTACTGCTAATTAGCGACCGAAAACAAAAAAAAAAAACACACACACACACATATAGATCCGATCCCTTCGCCAAAACTCCAGTCGAGTCCAGCAACAAAACCCTAGAAATCGAGAACTAAAAGCTCAAGAGTCCGAATCCGCGAATCCAGTAACGAGCGCTGGTCCGAAGACAATGCAGCAGGTAACATCCCCGCTGACTAACGAACTTTGAATCTTCCAGACACCAAAGGCGATAGCCTTTACTTTGCATATCCCAAGAATATTGCCTTCTTGGCCTCGCCAAGCTTTCCCTCGCTGACGATAGTAGGCGGTACATCCAAAAATTGAGCCTATCATAATCGCAGTATGCTCGACCACACCCTATAGGTGTATCACCATCCAATGTCGAATGGTGAACGGTTCACAATGTAACAAGTCAGAGCCACCGCCGCCCCACCATTCGTTGCCCAATCCTCGCATAAGATCGCATACTCACCGCTTTCTCCCGCAGTGTTCGTTCAGTCTCCGCGACCCCATTCTCGCTGTGGTGTAGACTGACCGCCCGGTGTCGAACAATCTCCCCGACAAGAACTCCTTGAAAGCACCATCCGTATACCAGACCAGTATCGATCTCAGTTTCAATTTCTTTCCTCGTCTCGTTTTCAACCATTGTTCTCCACTTTTGAATGTCTCAACACCTCATTCTTGTGCTTCAAAGTAAATCCAAGCATACCTAGAATAATCATCAATAAACGACATAATAATTGAACCACCTTTGAAGTTGTCTCGAGCCGACCCCAAACATCCCGGTGCACATAATCTAGTATCCCTCGCTCTTAGACTTGTCGCTCGTGAACTTGACCTTGTGACTTTCCATACACACAATCCTCGCAAAAATCCATGCTAGGTTCCTTCGATTCTTCACAGACCCTCTTTCCAGCGTAACTAGACCCTTCTCCGACATATGCCCAAGCCGCTTATGCCATAACCCGTGTGCTCACATGGGTCTCCACCACTTCCTTCGCCTAAACCGGCCAGATTCCCCTGCCACCGCCGTATCGAGAGATAGATTACCGTGACTAACACCCTTCATCACTACTAAGGAACCACGAACAACCTTCTTCACTCCGCTTCCGCACAATCCCGAACCACCGGAGTCCAAAGCACCAACCGAGATAAGATTCTTCCGCAAGTCGGGAACATGCCTCACATCCGCTAAGGTTCGAACCACTCCATCATGCATCTTGATTTTGATATTACCTAGCCCCACTGCTTTTACAAGCATGGTTATTCCCCATCAATACAGCTTCCACCATCAATGCCTCTCGAGGTAGTAAACCACTTCCTATTTGGACACATAAGAGCAACTAATCAAGTATCCACTTCCTGAGATCTCCTCGCCACCCGGACGACATAGCATTCCTTATCGCCCTTCCTCTGAAACGTAGCTCGCTTCTTCCTTGCCCTCTCCCTCTCAGTCTTGTTGTTGTTCTTCTTTCCACCTACTCTCTTATTTGGACAACCGACTTTGAAATGCCCAATTTCACCGCGACTTGAAACATCCTTTTCCGCAAGAGGTCTTGATTTAGATCTAGACTTTCCTCCCTTGCCTTTTCCTCGCCATTGCTCCTTCCTCTGCAAACAATCCTCGCGCTTGTTCCCTGTTATCGCAAGGGCTATGTCACTAGTTGCATTCAAGATCGTCCGCTAGAAGTGCCGTTCTAGTCTCATCCATCTTCTGATTTTCTCCCACAAGCCTCGGTGTTTGCACTGTGTTCTCATAAGACTTCGGCAGAGACAGTAGTAGAAGCCTCGATCCTCGCCTCCTACTTTAACATCTATGTCTTTCAACTGATATGATCCTATCAAACTTGTTGATGTGTTCCCTGATTGATGAGCCCTCCTCCATCTTGCAAGTATACAATTTGGATTTTAAGTAGATCCGTTAGTTAGACTCTTCGTCATGAAGGTACCCTCTAACTTCTTCCACACGCAGCATGCTTCCTCTCCATCTACCAAGAAAGCTACATCCCTCTCGAGGCATAGGATAATCGACGCCGTGCTTCCGTGATCCAACTCCTCCCAATCCTCATCTGACATATCCTTGTTCTTCTTCTCCTTTCCATCCAAAGTCTTGTGCAATTTTTGCAAATTAGAAAGTTTTTCATCCGTGATCCTCCAATAAGAAAATCGTTCTTCCCATTGAACTTTTCAATCTCGAATTTTCCCACTTTGATGACATCGGTTGACGCCATCCTCTGTTTGTCTTCGTGAATCCGCTTCTCGTGAATCACCAACACCCCTCAAATTAGAAATTACACCACTTCCAATCGAACAATAGCTCGATACCATTGTTAGCTGCGGACCGCTGGACCGCCGAGAGAAACCACCGCAAAACAAAGCCAAAACACAATAAAAGAGTAAAGACACGAGATTTACGTGGTTCTAAAGTTGCCACGCCCACGGGTAAGGAGGGGATTTTCACTAATAGAAAGAGAGAATACAAATTAGGGTTACAAGTTCTCACAAAGAAACCCTAAAACAAACCTCTCAATCTCTCAAAAGATCTCCTCTCGATCAACCCTAAAACAAACCTCTCAATCTCTCAAAAGATCTCCTCTCCAAAGATGCACAAAACCCTCTCAAAAGCTGCTCCAAATCGTGCTTGATTTCCTCCAAATAATCGGTTTAGGGTTATTTATAAACTCTAAACTAACCTCGGTTTAAAACCAAAACCCGCTGACCGCTTGCATTAGTCGACTACTACATCATATTAGTCGATACTCGTTCCAATTCCGAAAGATCGCCGCTCGGCTGCGATTAGTCGACTACAATACGATTAGTCGACTACTCGTTCCTAAAATTAAAACTCCTGTCATTCACGCATTAGTCGTACAATACCTAGTAGTCGACTACATCAACCTCGAAATCTGTTTTGTGCATGTTTTGTGCATGTTCTACATCAAGTTTCCCATTTGACAGGATCGCTTCAGTGAAAATTACAGAATCATACTGTTATTGTCACAGAATCTCTTTGTTCATAAAACAGAATCTCTTTTTCAACTTTCGTAAATAAATGTTATAACTTACGTATAAAATGTAATCGCCTTTAACATCTTACGTAATCCCTTCACAAATTACGAATCGATTATTATAACATACGTAATCACATTATCATTTTTAGAATCTCTTAGTATAACTAGCGTAATCCCTTCATCAATATACGTAATCACATATTATTACCTACGTAATCACGTTATCATTGTTACAAAATCTCGAAAATAAATAATAGATTTGCCTTCAACAACTAATGTAATCAGATACAATAATTGGATGTAATCATGTAATAATTTTACGTAATCGCCTAGTATGTATAATGTAATCTCCATAATTAACTTACGTAATCATGTGTTATAAATTTCTAGAACTCTTCATATGAACCATGATTCCTTGAGCAAGAAAATTTGATTAGCTGATTTAAACAAAATGATTATGTCTTTTTTAAAAAAGAAGGCTTAATTAGTTATATTCAAATGCTTATTATAAAACATGACCTAATATGTATGTATATATCGCAGATGTTGTAATTATAATAAGGCGATTCAGTAAAATGAATTGTAAGATTCTATAACACAAGACATTAATACTTTAAATCATACATATTACTAATTAGTCGCTACATTGTTCCATATGAACACATAAATATTAAAAACATCACAAATCCTTTTTTTCATCTTATTTAGACAATTTCTAGAATCATGATACACCATTTCCCCACAAGCTTTACATAATCTAGGTTGCTTTCCTCTCATTTTGTGACCTTTCACCAAGACTCAAAATCCTTTTTCCTAACCTTTATTCCGCTCTCCTACGCCACGGAATACATGCTAATCACATGCATGTATGTATGTTGGTTTTCAATATCCGTTCCACCAGAGATATGGTATACTCGAAGACGCTCATCCGATTCACTAGCAATACATCGATCGATAGTACAAATAATTGATTCCTCGCTATACTAATACGAAATAAAAATCTTAAACAAACACAAAAAAGTCAATCTAGCAAACTCACGTAATCTCATTGTTATTTTTCAAAACACAAAGTATGTTTAACGGTGTTACATAATGATAAAGGAGATTCTTTTACGATCTAAAAGGAATATTTGAATGAAATTACGAATCGTAGTTCATACTACGAATCTCCTAGTTTAGAAAATAGAATCGCATATATCAATCTGCTAATCATAGATTGAAACTTACGAATCCAGTAGTAATTATTAATCATCTATAATACAAAATAAAATCTTCTTTACAAACTTACGAAACACATGATATAGCTTGCCAATAATTAAATTGTTATTTTTAAAACAGATCATAATATGTTTTGCAACATCTAATACTTATTGAAGAAATTTCCTTGACGACATAATAGCAACATGTGAATAAAATTATAAAATCATGTAGTTAAATGTTAGAGAATAACATAAATTAGAAAACGAATCACCGTACTAAACTTACGTAATCAATTATATAAAACTTACGAATCACTTAAATATTGTTACGTAATCATCTCGTAATACATCACGAATCTTCATTAGAAAGTTACGTAATCGTATACTACTTTTAACAAAATTTTAAAAATAACAAAACGATTAACTATATAGAGTAATATGATTCTCAGTAGTTTAAACTAAAACTTATTTAGCCGACAATACTTAACAATTCCATTGTCAAAATAAATAACTACTGATGATTACAGATAACTGAAACTACTCTTTCAATGACAACACAGACAAACTGAAATAAAGAATTTGAAGAATCGAAAATTGATGATATGCACGAAATCGCCGAGATTAACAGGGGAGAAAAAATGAAAACAAAAGATTAGAGTTACTGAATAAACGCTTTCCATGAAAACACAAATAATCCAAAATTAACGATTTGATAAATATGAAACTCACCGATGTGCAACAAATGAGGCAAATGAACAAAAAAAACCAATAAAAATTAAAGATTTAAAGAACTTGAGACTGGATTATCGCTTTTGTAACGCTTTAAAATTTTAAGCAAAACCGATGAATGCAAAAGCATGAAGAAAGACAAAAATTGGATCAAATTGAAGAAGAGGCTAGAATGGAAAGAAAGAAACTACCAAACTTGTAATCGACACGTAAATAAAAAGGACCGTCTTTGGCTAATTGTTTGACTTTAATGGAATTTAATAACAACCATTAATTGGTTAAAGATCTAACTAGAGAATAAGTTCTTAGTTCACACATTTGTAAGGAGTTCTCATTTGATCCGCCCTATATATATATATATATATATATATATATATATATATATATATATATATATATATATATATATATATATATATATATATATATATATATATATATATATATATATATAAGAGCTCCTATGAACTTAAGTTCATAATGAATAGTGGTGCACCAACTTTTTATCCACTCATTTGTCTTGAGATTTGTGATGCACAAATCTCAAAATGGGCTTCATATCTTTCATGGATCCCAATGCAACATCAATGGATAGAAAAGTTGGTGTATGACTATTCCTATAAACTTAAGTTTATAGGAGATTTGCTCTCTCTCTCTCTCTCTATATATATATATATATATATATATATATATATATATATATATATATGTATTAAAGCTCTTATAAACTTAAGTGGATTTGAGCACTTGTCCACCAACTTTTTATCCCTTCATTATGCTTTGAGATTTGTGCTACATCAAGGCTATATTTGAGATTTGTGCCTTGATTTGTATCACATGCTAGCACAAATCTCAATATAAAATTAATAGATAAAAAGTTGGTGGACAAAGGCCCTATCCACTTAAGTTTATAGGAGATTTCTCTCTCTCTCTCTCTATATATATATATATATATATATATATATATATATATATATATATATATATATATATATATATATATATATGAAAAATAAGATGTTTCTCAGACTGGTATGGAGGTGATCAATCACATCCACTCACTCAAATGGGGACCACATGCACATAAGTTAGGGAGTGGATATGATTGATATAATTCACTACCATTATTAAAAATTATAGCTTATATAAGCATACCATTTTTCTATATATATATATATATATATGGGGTTAGTTTAGATGATGCTTTTACATGTGTGTATATTAATAAAAAAGATTATTGATTTATAAAGTTCAACATGAATATAATGTTTGACAAAAATAAGTGAGGGTATATAAGTGAAAATTTGGGGAAACTATAAGGTATCTTACTGCTAATTAGCGACCGAAAAACAAAAAAAAAAAAAACACACACACACACACATATAGATCCGATCCCTTCGCCAAAACTCCAGTCGGAGTCCAGCAACAAAAACCCTAGAAATCGAGAACTAAAAGCTCAAGAGTCCGAATCCGCGAATCCAGTAACGAGCGCTGGTCCGAAGACAATGCAGCAGGTAAATCCAAAACCCTAGCTCCAAAAGTTCAAAAAGCGCCATTTTTCTCTTTCTCGATTCTTTTGATTACTAGAAAGAACCCTAGAAATTGATCTCAAGCTTGTGTTTTTTCTGGTGACGGGTTGAAGGGGGACGGTTCAGAGACGCAGGTGACGTGGGAAGACCAACAGAACATCAACAAATTTGGGAGACTCAACAATCGATTCCATGAGCTTGAGGATGAGATCAAGGCCGCTAAAGTACGCCTCTTTCTGTTGTTTATGCCGTCGATTCTATCAGCTTGAATCTAATAGGATAACTAGGTTGCTATTTTTGTTTCCTGGTATTTGCTAAAAGTTGTAATTTTAGAGCTGTGGACTTAGATTAAACAGGCCTTCTCCCAATTATTTGCTTAAGTTTTGTGTCATCGACATTGGTAAGGAATACCAGAGGGAAAAGTATAACGAGCATAAATGTATTTAAGCCCATCATCCAGTTCCTGATTCTGGATGGTGTATACAACTTCTTTTATATATATATATATATATATATATATATAGAGAGAGAGAGATAATATGGAGAAATTGGTACCAAGTTCCTTTAAGGAACTTGGTAGTGAGGTGGACAAATCCGGTCCACATCTCAAGGGAGAAATAGAGAGGAGAGAGAAAGAGAGAGAAAGATTTTTTAAAAGCTAGACACGTGGACCAAATTTGTCCACATCACTACCAAGTTCCTTTAAAGAACTTGGTACCAAGTTTTTCCATTTTTCTCATATATATATATATATATATATATATATATATATATATATATATATATAGAGAGAGAGAGAGAGAGAGCCTTATAAACTTAAGTTGATAGGAATAGTCATCCACTAACTTTTCTATCCATGATGTTGCCTTGGTATCCGTGAAAGATATAAAGCCCACTTTGAGATTTGTGTGCATCTTGATTTCACGATCTCAAGGCAAGATCAATGGATATAAAAGTTGGTGGACACTCCTCCTATCAACTTAAGTTTATAGAGCCTTGCTTATATATATATATATATATATATATATATATAGATAGATTAATGGGTATCTTGTCATATGAGGATTTTCTCATATACGCTTAGGCACAATCTCCACCAAGTATGCTTTTAATAAAATAAGAGATATTCTCTCTCCTACTTTATTAGCTTGGTGGAGATTGTGTCACCTCAAATAAGATAATGAGGGAATCCCTCATATGATAAGGATACTCATTAATCTCATATATATATATATATATATATATATATATATATATATAAAGCTCCTATAAACTTAAGTGGATAGGAACTTTGTCCACCAACTTTTTATCCATTGATTTTGCATTGAGATTTGTGCTACATCAAGGCTATATTTGAGATTTGTGCCTTGATTTGTATCACATGCTAGCACAAATCTCAAATCTCAAATATAGCCTTGATGTGTAGCACAAATCTCAAAGCATAATGAAGGGATAAAAAGTTGGTGGACAAGTGCTCCTATCCATTTAAGTTTATAGAAGCTTTACTATATATATATATATATATATATATATATATATATATATATATATATATATATATATATAGCAAATCTCCTATAAACTTAAGTTTATAGAATAGTATACACCATTTTTTATCCATTGATGTTGCCTATAGATTTGTGCCATTAAGAGATGCACAAATCTCAAAATGGGCTTCATATCTTTCATGGATCCCAATGCAACATCAATGGATAGAAAAGTTGGTGTATGACTATTCCCTATAAACTTAAGTTTATAGGAGATTTCTCTCTCTCTCTCTATATATATATATATATATATATATATATATATATATATATATATA
The DNA here is from genome assembly GCA_012295165.1 of Asparagus setaceus. Classification (NCBI taxonomy): domain Eukaryota; kingdom Viridiplantae; phylum Streptophyta; class Magnoliopsida; order Asparagales; family Asparagaceae; genus Asparagus; species Asparagus setaceus. Next base: position 36,567,651 of record CM022706.1, read on the forward strand.
TATATATATATATATGTCCTTCATTTTTCAGTTCATTTGTCGGTAAAACTTTTGGCACACAGACGAACTTGCCCTACAGGATACACATCCAGTTCTTTGACTGTGAGCTGGAGATTGAATGGGGGTTATTCCATGGGGCTTAACAAACCTATATTGGAGATCGATTAAGATTTGGAGCCATATGGAAGTTATCCTTGGTGATATTGAGAATGGTCCTCTTTTGGTCATTAGCTTTTCTATTAGGGGTGTCTATCTTATTTTTGAAGCATTTGGGTGGATACACCTTGAATGAGAGTGGTATCTCCTTCTTTCTTCCCAATCAAAATATTGAATGTTATCTTCGTGCCTCCGGCCGACCTGCATGTATTTAAAGTTGAAGGGAAAGAATTAGAAAATTCATGATTCAAAGCACACATGACGCATAAATTTTTTGGATATGGAAAAACTTTGACGCTGTTCCTATGCATTATAGTTAGTCTCCTTTTTCCCTTGGTTTAATTAATACACATAAAATTAGTTCGTAGCGGTGAAATCATAGAATTGTTAGGTACGTTAACCTTTTCTCACCTTTAGGCTCTAGGCTTAGTAAATTTATTACTTAGACATCATTAATGGCCTTATAAAATATACTAATCTTAAAGAGCAAGAAGGAGATTATCCAGGAAGTTTTTCCCCTTAGTAAAGGTACAGGCATCAATTTCTGCAGGATCATCTTTTGCTACTTTAGGCTCCTTAGTAAACTCTATTACTTAGACATCATAAGGAAGCCTTTAGAAATATACTCATCTTAAAGGTAAACATAAGAATTATCCAGGAAGTTTACTCCTTGGGCCCTTATAAAATCAAATTCTGCAGTCATCTTGTAAGCATCAGCATATTTGTTAATAGAATCTGCATATTCAATCTGTTAATTTTCAGTTTAGGTGAAATTTATCTTCATTCAGTTCAGTAGCAAGTATGATTCTGGAATGTATAGTTCTCGTGTTGTCCAGTATCGCTTTAAATTTCTTTGGCAACTTTCTTCAAGGGCTATAACATTAACATGCTCTTTAGCATCGCCTGAGTTACAACCAATTTCTTCTGCATGACTTTTTATTTGATATCTTAGGAGTATAATGAATCTCCATAATTAACTTACGTAATCACTTAAATATTGTTACGTAATCATCTATAATACAAAATAAAATCTTCTTTACAAACTTACGAAACACATGATATAGCTTGCCAATAATTAAATTGTTATTTTTAAAACAGATCATAATATGTTTTGCAACATCTAATACTTATTGAAGAAATTTCCTTGACGACATAATAGCAACATGTGAATAAAATTATAAAATCATGTAGTTAAATGTTAGAGAATAACATAAATTAGAAAACGAATCACCTTACTAAACTTACGTAATCACTTAAATATTGTTACGTAATCATCTATAATACAAAATAAAATCTTCTTTACAAACTTACGAAACACATGATATAGCTTGCCAATAATTAAATTGTTATTTTTAAAACAGATCATAATATGTTTTGCAACATCTAATACTTATTGAAGAAATTTCCTTGACGACATAATAGCAACATGTGAATAAAATTATAAAATCATGTAGTTAAATGTTAGAGAATAACATAAATTAGAAAACGAATCACCTTACTAAACTTACGTAATCATGTAATAATTTTACGTAATCTCTTAGTATAACTAGCGTAATCCCTTCATCAATATACGTAATCACATTATCATTTTACGTAATCGCCTAGTATGTATAATGAATCACCTTACTAAACTTACGTAATCACTTAAATATTGTTACGTAATCATCTATAATACAAAATAAAATCTTCTTTACAAACTTACGAAACACATGATATAGCTTGCCAATAATTAAATTGTTATTTTTAAAACAGATCATAATATGTTTTGCAACATCTAATACTTATTGAAGAAATTTCCTTGACGACATAATAGCAACATGTGAATAAAATTATAAAATCATGTAGTTAAATGTTAGAGAATAACATAAATTAGAAAACGTAATCACCTTACTAAACTTACGTAATCAATGTATTAAAACTTACGTAATCACTTAAATATTGTTACGTAATCATCTCGTAATACATCACGAATCTTCATTAGAAAGTTACGTAATCGTATACTACTTTTAACAAAATTTTAAAAATAACAAAACGATTAACTATATAGAGTAATATGATTCTCAGTAGTTTAAACTAAAACTTATTTAGCCGACAATACTTAACAATTCCATTGTCAAAATAAATAACTACCGATGATTACGATAACTGAAACTACTCTTTCAATGACAACACGCACAAACCGAAATAAAGAATTTGAAGAATCGAAAATTGATGATATGCACGAAATCGCCGAGATTAACAGGAGAAAAAAATGAAAACAAAAGATTAGAGTTACTGAATAAACGCTTTCCATGAAAACACAAATAATCCAAAAATTAACGATTTGATAAATATGAAACTCGCTGATGTGCAACAAATGAGGCAGCCGAACAAAAAAAAAACCAATAAAAAAATTAAAGATTTAAAGAACTTGAGACTGGATTATCGCTTTTGTAACGCTTAAAATTTTAACTGCAAACCGATGAATGCAAAAGCATGAAGAAAGACAAAAAAATTGGATCAAATTGAAGAAGGAGGCGGTTAGAATGGAAAGAAAGAAACTACCAAACTTGTAACTGATTACGTAAATAAAAAGGACCGCCGTGCCCTTTGGCTAATTGTTTGACTTTAATGGAATTTAATAACAACCATTAATTGGTTAAAGATCTAACGGTAGAGAATAAGTTCTTAGTTCACACATTTGTAAGGAGTTCTCATTTGATCCGCCCTATATATATATATATATATATATATATATATATATATATATATATATATATATATATATATATATATATATATATATATATATATATATATATATATATATATATATATATAATAGCTTAATCCTGAGCTCAAGTTCAATATGCAAGACCAACTTTTTATCCACTCATTTGTCTTGAGATTTGTGATGCACAAATCTCAAAGTGGGCTTTATATCTTTCACTGATCCCAAAGCAAGATGAGTGGTTAGAAAAGTTGGTGTATGACTATTCCCTATAAACTTAAGTTTATATGAGCTTTACTCTCTCTCTCTCTCTCTATATATATATATATATATATATATATATATATATATATATATATATATGTATTAAAGCTCTTATAAACTTAAGTGGATTTGAGCACTTGTCCACCAAACTTTTTATCCCTTCATTATGCTTTGAGATTTGTGCTACGCATCAATGCGATCTTTGAGATTTGCGCCTTCATTTGTATCACATGCTAGCACAAATCTCAATATAAAATTAATAGATAAAAAGTTGGTGGACAAAGGGCCCTATCCACTTAAGTTTATATGAGCTTTACTCTCTCTCTCTCTATATATATATATATATATATATATATATATATATATATATATATATATATATATATATATATAGAAAATGTGAGCATCCAGATTTGTAGAATAGGCCAGACAATCACATCCACTCACTCAAACGGGACCACGCACATGCTTAGGGAGTGGATATGATTGATATATATATATATATATATATATATATATATATATATATATATATATATATATATATATATATATATATATGGGGTTAGTTTAGATGATGCTTTTACATGTGTGTATATTAATAAAAAAGATTATTGATTTATAAAGTTCAACATGAATATAATGTTTGACAAAAATAAGTGAGGGTATATAAGTGAAAATTTGGGGAAACTATAAGGTATCTTACTGCTAATTAGCGACCGAAAACAAAAAAAAAACACACACACACACATATAGATCCGATCCCTTCGCCAAAACTCCAGTCAGAGTCCAGCAACAAAAACCCTAGAAATCGAGAACTAAAAGCTCAAGAGTCCGAATCCGCGAATCCAGTAACGAGCGCTGGTCCGAAGACAATGCAGCAGGTAAATCCAAAACCCTAGCTCCAAAAGTTCAAAAAGCGCCATTTTTCTCTTTCTCGATTCTTTTGATTACTAGAAAGAACCCTAGAAATTGATCTCAAGCTTGTGTTTTTTCTGGTGACGGGTTGAAGGGGGACGGTTCAGAGACGCAGGTGACGTGGGAAGACCAACAGAACATCAACAAATTTGGGAGACTCAACAATCGATTCCATGAGCTTGAGGATGAGATCAAGGCCGCTAAAGTACGCCTCTTTCTGTTGTTTATGCCGTCGATTCTATCAGCTTGAATCTAATAGGATAACTAGGTTGCTATTTTTGTTTCCTGGTATTTGCTAAAAAGTTGTAATTTTAGAGCTGTGGACTTAGATTAAACAGGCCTTCTCCCAATTATTTGCTTAAGTTTTGTGTCATCGACATTGGTAAGGAATACCAGAGGGAAAAGTATAACGAGCATAAATGTATTTAAGCCCATCATCCAGTTCCTGATTCTGGATGGTGTATACAACTTCTTTTATATATATATATATATATATATATATATATAGAGAGAGAGAGAGAGGAATATGGAGAAATTGGTACCAAGTTCCTTTAGGAACTTTATGAATGGAGGGACAAACGGTCCACATCTCAAGGGAGAAATAGAGAGGAGAGAAAGAGGAGAGAGAAAGATTTTTTAAAGCTAGACCCGTGGACCAAATTTGTCCACATCACTACCAAGTTCCTTTAAAGAACTTGGTACCAAGTTTTTCCATTTTTCTCATATATATATATATATATATATATATATATATATATATATATATATAGAGAGAGAGAGAGAGAAAAAGCCTTATAAACTTAAGTTTATAGGGAATAGTATCCACTAACTTTTCTATCCATTGATGTTGCCTGGATCCGTGAAAGATATAAAGCCCACTTTGAGATTTGTGTGCATCTTGATTTCACGATCTCAAGGCAAGATCAATGGATATAAAAGTTGGTGGACACTCCTCCCTATCAACTTAAGTTTATAGAGCCTTGCTTTATATATATATATATATATATATATATATAGATAGATATGGGTCTCTGTCATATGAGGATTTTCTCATATACGCTTAGGCACAATCTCCACCAAGTATGCTTTTAATAAAATAAGAGATATTCTCTCTCCTACTTTATTAGCTTGGTGGAGATTGTGTCACCTCAAATGATAATCAGGGAATCCTCATATGATAAGGATACTATTAATCTCATATATATATATATATATATATATATATATATATATATATATAAAGCTCTATAAACTTAAGTGGATAGAATCCTTTGTCCACCAACTTTTTATCCATTGATTTTGCATTGAGATTTGTGCTACACATCAAGGCTATATTTGAGATTTGTGCCTTGATTTGTATCACATGCTAGCACAAATCTCAAATCTCAAATATAGCCTTGATGTGTAGCACAAATCTCAAAGCATAATGAAGGGATAAAAAGTTGGTGGACAAGTGCTCCTATCCATTTAAGTTTATAGAAGCTTTACTATATATATATATATATATATATATATATATATATATATATATATATATATATATATATATATAAAGCTCCTATAAACTTAAGTTTATAGGAATAGTATACACCAATTTTTTATCCATTGATGTTGCCTATAGATTTGTGCCATTAAGAGATGCACAAATCTCAAAATGGGCTTCATATCTTTCATGGATCCCAATGCAACATCAATGGATAGAAAAGTTGGTGTATGACTATTCCCTATAAACTTAAGTTTATAGGAGATTTCTCTCTCTCTCTCTCTCTCTCTCTCTATATATATATATATATATATATATATATATATATATATATATATATATATATATATATATGTCCTTCATTTTTCAGTTCATTTGTCTGTAAAACTTTTGGCACACAGACGAACTTGCCCTACAGGATACACATCCAGTTCTTTGACTGTGAGCTGGAGATTGAATGGGGGTTATTCCATGGGGCTTAACAAACCTATATTGGAGATCGATTAAGATTTGGAGCCATATGGAAGTTATCCTTGGTGATATTGAGAATGGTCCTCTTTTGGTCATTAGCTTTTCTATTAGGGGTGTCTATCTTATTTTTGAAGCATTTGGGTGGATACACCTTGAATGAGAGTGGTATCTCCTTCTTTCTTCCCAATCAAAATATTGAATGTTATCTTCGTGCCTCCGGCCGACCTGCATGTATTTAAAGTTGAAGGGAAAGAATTAGAAAATTCATGATTCAAAGCACACATGACGCATAAATTTTTTGGATATGGAAAAACTTTGACGCTGTTCCTATGCATTATAGTTAGTCTCCTTTTTCCCTTGGTTTAATTAATACACATAAAATTAGTTCAGAAGGTGAAATCATAGAATTGTTAGGTACGTTAACCTTTTCTCACCTTTAGGCTCTAGGCTTAGTAAATTTATTACTTAGACATCATTAATGGCCTTATAAAATATACTAATCTTAAAGAGCAAGAAGGAGATTATCCAGGGAAGTTTTTCCCCTTAGTAAAGGTACAGGCATCAATTTCTGCAGGATCATCTTTTTGCTACTTTAGGCTCCTTAGTAAACTCTATTACTTAGACATCATAAGGAAGCCTTTAGAAATATACTCATCTTAAAGGTAAACATAAGAATTATCCAGGAAGTTTACTCCTTGGGCCCTTATAAAATCAAATTCTGCAGTCATCTTGTAAGCATCAGCATATTTGTTAATAGAATCTGCATATTCAATCTGTTAATTTTCAGTTTAGGTGAAATTTATCTTCATTCAGTTCAGTAGCAAGTATGATTCTGGAATGTATAGTTCTCGTGTTGTCCAGTATCGTTTTAAATTTCTTTGGCAACTTTCTTCAAGGGCTATAACATTAGCATGCTCTTTAGCATCGCCTGAGTTACAACCAATTTCTTCTGCATGACTTTTTTATTTGATATCTTAGGAGTATGATGAGCCTCTTCTGATTTTTAAGAAAAGAGATTCATACTAAGAATTCAGCCGATATAAAAATTCAAAATTAACAAATAGTAATAGGATTTAGAACACGGTGATATCTGAATTTAGTAGTTAGAAAAATCCTATTCTCATAATGGAGCATAGTTTAATCCATTCTGCTTCAAAAAATTTACTACAAGTTATAAGCAGTTCAATTAAGATATAGATACTTTCGTGGATCTTAGAGCCTCAAACCACTAGTCAAACCCTTCCTTTTTTTTTGTTTTTTTTTGTTTCAGTTGTAAGGATAGCCACTTAATCTTGTTGAATTTACAAAACCATTCTTCTCAAATATTATTTTTATGTCGATTTTAGTATTTTCACATCACTCCCTTCACCTTATCTAGAAGTTAAGCACATAGAGATAAGTCACAATCCAGCTAAAAGAAGATTAAAAATCATGCCACAATCAATAATATACACAATTAAGATTTTAAGTAGTGAAAACAATCAATTAGTAAAACTTGATGAGATCATCAATCTCAGTCATCAAAATATTTATTTTTTGCAGATAGTCCCATTTCCTATGTAGATAGGAAAAGCTTAATGTTGCTTCAGAATGATGAATGCATGAACTGCTGTTTCAGAGTGATGGATGCACACACAAACTAACTTTGGATACAACACTTGTATTAATAGGTTGTGTAGGAAACATGGAGAGTCATCCAGTTAAGTAAGTGAATTTTAAGAGCGTGCCAGACGAGATCTCCAAAAGTTTACTATGATTATTTTAAAGGAGGAGCTGGGGACGAATTTACCTTGACGGAGAACAAAGCATTTCAAAATTTCTGTAATGCCTTCTTCCATTTTACTATGATATTTATGTTGATATGTATAAAACAAGAAAAAAAATCAGTAAAAAGATAAGAAGGCATTACAGAATTCCTCGGAAGCTTTTATGTTCTCCTTCAAGGTAAATTCCTGTCTGCGCTCATTATTCTGAAGCAAAGAGTAAGTTTTTCCTGTCTAGATAGGAAATGGGATTATCTGCAGGATTAGGAAATGTACCCATTTACTTATTATTTAGTGCATTTCTACAAAGAGTCCTAGCGCATCAATTTTTAGCTTGGATCCGCAGGTTACAACCAAGAGTCCTAACATGTAAGAAATATAGATATGTCAACCAGAATGCACTAGTTAGCAAACCCTGAAGGTGTTAATCCACGTTAGAGATTTGTAAATTGGGTTTTCAAGATTTTGGCCCTGCAAATCATCGGTAGTTTGAAATAGGCCCCTGAATGTTGATGGCTCGAAGTAAGTCCCCTAAAACCTTTAAGTTACACCAAATAAGTCATATAGTTTGCCAACGGACTTAGTTAATTCAAGTCACCGTAGGACTACCAACTATTCATCACAAACTTTGTGATTTAATGAATAAAGTTACTGAACCAAAGTAACTTTTTTTTAATGAAACACTTGAGATTCCAATCGACTGGTGGAGTCATGTTTGCCTCTTTATGCTCAAACTTTCTTATTGATAATTCTGCTGATATATCTTGCTCAAGAATGAGGCTAGTAAGTGTAAAATTGATGTCAAGAAGATAGGTTTAGCACCCTCATCATCCTCTCAACTAAATTTTTGGTCTTTTACATAAGGATTCTTAAATTGGTATTGACTCTTGTTGAATTTCCTTTTTCTTCGTGTGTGTGTGTGCGCGCCTTTTTTTTTTATAAAAAGTATGAGGGGTTCGGGGTTCAAAGAAACCCCCTAGCCATGCCTACTACTGCCCAAATGGTTGTATACAAAATAACAACTACACCCCCACACACACACACACACACACACGGGAAAGCTGTACAAACATCAGAACATCATAAACCCCAAAACATCAAAAATACAAACAACCAACCTTTAAACCTCCCTAAAAAGCCCAACAAGACATATTGAAGCCATATCCACGGCTTAACAGTAAAAAAAACCAATATATACAAAACAGTTTTATGTTGATTCATAAATGAAAGCCTTGTCACACTATATGTCCTTCTGCAGCAGCATTTTCCCGACCACCAAAAGCATCAGAGTTCCATCTCCACATCTCTCCTTCTGCGCCTTGAATAGCTCAAATTGGACCTGAAACGAACTGGCACATTTCCAAGCCAAAAAGATGAAAAGTGAGAAGTTTATTCCAAATCTCTATAGAATACTGAGGTTTACGATGAAAAATTCTTCTATTTCTTTCATGCCATATACTCCATAATAAAAGCACACACATAGATATCCTATCGAAGCCTAATTTGTGCTGGTATCTTCTGTAATCTCCAACCAGACCATAATTCCTGCAGTTCCCGAGGCTTTTCTTGCAATTGAAAATTATATAACAAAGAATTCCAAGCTGCAGCTACATAGTTAAATTGCAAAAAGATATGGTTATGGCTTTCTACCTCATTATCATACAGAACACACTTATCTTCTTCAATCACACAGATTTTTTTCAATCTATCTCTTGTGTTAAGCTTTTGTCTTGCAATCAACCACATCAAAATCTTAACTTTTAAAGGAACTGGAACTACCTAGGGGTGTCCAACTGGCCCGGCCCGGAAATTTGGGTCCGAGCCGGGCAAAAGGGGGTACCCGGACCCGGTGGGCCCGGGCCCGAACGGGCCGGGCCCTGGGCCAATCTCGTTTTTTAAATTTTTGCTTAAAAATTAATTTTTTGTAAAAAATGAAATTTCAAGAGTAATTACAAATAAAATATGCTAAATTTTGATAAAAAATCAATCATACTAAGTGTTTACTAAGTTGTAGAAAATTATATTCTATTAATATATAGTTATATATTATATGTAAGTATATATAAATATACATTAATGACCATATCATACTATAATTATATATTAAAAATATAAAAATATATATATAATATATATAAAATTAGAAACCGGCCGGGCCCGGTCGGGCTTCATCACTGCCCGACCGGCCCGAGCCCGCCTGCCCGGGTTTTCCGGGCTTGACCCGGGCCAGGTCCGGGCCTCAGACCCGTTTGGACACCCCTAGAACTACCCATATATCATTACTAGCATATCTCAATCCCCCATCAACAAGACAGTTATAATAAGATTTAACTGAGAATTTTCCACTACTTTTCTTTGTTTTCTTCAAACGCAAAACGCTGGCATGGTTTAACTTTATTAAGACAAGAATTATAACGAAGTGTCATAATGGTTGGTGGTTTACACTCTTTGGGTTCTTACCCCTCCTTCATTGTTCCTTTGAAGATTAAATCACACTAATATTTACTAGCTCTGCCCCTTCAGTATAAAGGTTTTGCATCAGGTCAAGTCAAGCTGACCCTATTATAAACCATCTGGATGTGTGTTTGAAGGATTTACCCATTTATTAGTAGATGAACTGATGATGACCAAATCTAATCTATTCGAACCACTCTTCTTCGAAGCACCACCTTTGCAATGATTAAATTGCCTGAATTTAATGCATGTGCTAGAAATTTCCTGAAGAAGTGGGCGATAAACTATAATTATTATACTTCCATCACTTTTCCCGTTTTAAACTTCAAACTTAATATATTGTTCTTTATTATCATATCAAATGTCGGTTCTTAAGCAGCCATAACTTCAGATGCAACCAAATATATATAATTTTATTTATTTATTTATTATTATTATTATTATTATTATTATTATTTGCACCACGAACAATGCTATTCCTTTACATCATCCAAAAACATGAAAATTACATTACCAAACTCATTCTTGAGCCTTAATTTCCCTTGTGCTGCTGCAGGAATTAAATGAAAGCTTGGAGGATGCAGGGAACGAGCTAATCCTCTCTGACGAGGATGTGGTCAGATTCCAAATAGGTGAAGTCTTCACTCACATCCCAAGGGAAGATGTTGAGGAGCGGTTAGAAAAGATGAAAGAGGAAGCTAGCAAGGATCTTGAGAAACTGGAGGAAGAGAAGGAATCATTGGTTGCTCAAATGGCGGAGCTGAAGAAGATCCTTTATGGGAAGTTCAAGGACTCCATCAATTTAGAGGAGGATTGATTCAAGTCTCTTGCATTGCCCCATTTCTAGTTGCCATTTCTAGTTGTTGGAGCGTTGTAACTTCTTCACTGACTCCTTTATGAGAGGAAGCTGGAAACTTTTGTGGCATTTTGATTGTTTGTTTATGCTTGATTATCTATAGTATTTGTGCAAATTTGAAAGTGAAAGTTCTAGTATTTTTATGATTCTGTTTTTGCTAGTATGCAATATATGTTAGATTCCTTGAGCACCTGCCGGCAAAGTGATCTTTGTTTCACATATCGTCGAAAATTTGTTTGTATAGACTTCATGAAATATGGTCCCCGAGCTCAACTAACCTGATGATGCGCAGCGTTCTATAGTTTAAAGGTTCGCTTATTGCTGATATATATCGTCATTTTTACGGCTTCGAACACCACTGCCTAGGTTAGCGCTCGTCTACATTTTTACAGTCACCAATGTGTGTTGCTTGTTATTCAGGCAATCACAGAATGTATCGATTTTAACACTGTGACGATGGCTTTTGGTCGAAGACGTGCGTGCTAGGCTGAATTATATTCTATCGACTAAAGTTTCACACAAATACAAAGAAGACAGTGGAGCTCGTAATTTTGCAGCAAAGCTTGCTACGATATAATGGGAAATCTTTTTTATTGATAGACGAGACAACGGGAGAGCTCTATGAGATTTTGTTAAACTATTCTCTAGGTGTCTAGTATCTGCATTTTGTAGTTAACAAACCCAAAAAATAAAATTAACAACAACAACAACAACAATAATATTTTGAGTTACTATAAGAAAGGCCCAAGTTAGTTTTGGAAACAAGCCAAAAGTTCTAGCTTCTAGATATCATTTATAGCAAGCTATTCAAGGATCATTGTTTTTCACCCACCGCTAACGATCTGGATGGTTGTGAGGTTTTAATATGACTCCCACGGTCCGGGATTCGCTTCTAAACCGGGTCATATATTAAAAAGAAAAAAAATAAGGAGCATTGTTTTTATCGGAGAGAATTTGATTTCATTCTTCGACGCTGTCTGCATTAAATAGTTGTATTTTATTTATGATTCCACATTGCTCATTTTCTGCATTATTATATCAAGGAATTTCTTTTGGTGAAGGCATAATCTCTGCTAATGAACTGTTACTTCAGTGAGCTCTTTTGGTCGAAATTTTGGCAAACAACCGAACTCAAAACAATAGCATTGTTCCACTCCAGCAACCGATAACTTTATACTGAAAAAGGACTTGGCATCACCTCACCTCTCAAGGTATCTCCTACTGAAACCTCCATGCATCTTTTCCCCAAAATATGTAGCACTTTAATATGGCTAAATTTATTATAATTGCATTTAGATACTGATTTGTTTAAAAAAAACTTGATATCCTATGTGTTTCTACACAAGCTTGTACATCGTGCATTGTAAGTGTTTGTTGAATTGCCTCTGAAACAGGAGCCCCTATGGCTGCTTACAAAAAATGCGTCTTCGGCTCTTTTTTCGATCTTAATCGTGTCATTTCGAGAACAATTCACATATCAAAATGCTCAGCATCTACTCTATCTAGATTCAATACCACAAAGGAAAATGATAGTTTTTGGTTGCAAAGATTAGACCATAAAGACTGGCTTGCACCCAATGAAGTCCTCAAAATTTTCACGCATTTGAGAGACCCTCAACTTATCATAGGTGCATTCGATAAAGCTTCAGCTCGTATTGATTACAAACCTAGCGAGGCTCTATACAGTTTACTCATCGACAAACTTGCCCGTGCAAAAAATTTGACGCCATCGAGCCTCTACTAGAAAAGGCAAAGCAAGAGAAATGCAGGCTTTCTGATGATTTCTTCCATCAAGTAATCAAAATTTACGGGCATATAGCGTCTAATCAAGAACAAGCCATCAAAACACTTCAAAGAATGCCAGAGTTCCATTGTTGGCCGACAATTAAAACCTTCAATTGTGTTCTTAATATGCTTGTGAATAATAAACAGTTTGATACTGTACATGAGGTTTTCTTGAGCGCTCCTAAGTTGGGTATTGCTTTAGATACTTGCTGCTTTAACATTCTCATCAAGGGTTTGTGCAATTGGAATAAGCCCGATGCTGCATTTTTGTTGCTCGATGAGATTTCAAAGCACAGGCGTCGACCGAATGTGACTACCTATTCGACATTGATGCATTCATTATGTAAACATGGGAGAGTTGATGAAGCATTTGAGTTATGCGACAGAATGGAAAGAGAGAAATGCTATCCTGATACTGTAATGTTTAATGTTTTGATTTCGGGTCTTTGCAAGCAAAGGAGAGTTAGAGAGGGGATCGAGCTCTTAAAGGGAATGAAGCTTAAAGGATGTTATCCGAACTCTGGAAGTTATCAGGCGCTTGTTTATGGTTTGGTTGAATCGAAAATGTTCGTAGAGGCTAAAGATTTTATGTTTATGATGGTCTCTGAAGGTTTTTGCCCGAGTTTTTTGTCGTATAAATTGGCAATTGAGGGTTTTTGTAGTGAGAAGCTTCTAGAAGATGTTGATATGGTTTTGAAGCAGATGGTGATGCAGGGATTTGTTCCTAGGATGGGAACATGGAAGAAGATTGTTCAATGCTTGTTTCATGAGATGGATTGTTCTTATTCTCTGAGTTCATATATTGATGAACTAATTGTGTCCTTAGATTAGAATCTCAATAAAAGAAACTTAGAGCAGCATTTGATTTGGTTTGTTACTTGATTCTTATTTATGTAGAATTATCTTAAAAAGTTTTGTCTCATGTCCTGTAATCTTGTTAGATTTAAGGCTATATAGCCCATGACACACCTCTAAGTTAAAGAGCATTTGTCACAAATTGTGCCATTTGTTGTTGTTAATGTTTTTTTTAAACACTATTTAAGAGGAACTATGATCATTGATAGTGTAATTGGATTAATACATTCTGTTGTTGGAGAACTTCCATGTGAAGTAATAAACATCTCTTTATGAGTATTTTAATTTGTAGTGGTATTCTCATATAGAGATTTATCTATAGTTTATTTTATTTATACTGTAAGAAAATGTCATAACCTGCATCAGATATCGAACTTTCAATAATTCAACCACCATTATACTACTACTCTGCTCCATTTGTCCTAATTTGCCTTTGTACTCCACTGCTCCTCTAATTCCTCAAACAAGACACTAGTAGCTGAAGAAACAAGAAAATAATTGACGGTGCTTGTTTCTTTATTGATCAATTTGATTTTATCTTCTTCTTCCTTTTTTTCTCCTCCCTTTTCCTTTTTGGCACTTTTAGTGGTCTACCTACTAGTTCAATCTATTACTTTTTTTTAATCCTTTTAGTGAAAGACTGATTAGGTATCTCATACATAGTTCATTCTGTTTATCATGTCACGGTGTATCATCATTGTTCATAGTGGACGGTGAAATACATTATCTTCATAGTTCATTCTTTCCTAGTTTTTTTTTTCGCCCTCAATCAAAAACTATCTATTACAATATAGATGGTTGAGATTCTTTCCTAGTATAAAATAAGAGCTAAAGCAAAAAAAAAAAAATGATTCTTATGATTTTATTCATCCTGGATTGCATCACAGCTGTCCATTATTTTTCAAAAGGATTGAATTTATCTCATCAGAGACCATCCCCTAATTTCTTGCATCAACTCGTATACGAAAAACATAGATCAGATTTTACAAATTCAACTCCATCTCATCCAATCAAATAGCTTTCCTCTCATACCAACAGATAAAGAAAGAAAATAGACTTTTTTTTACTTAAAAAAATGCTAACGTAGCAAGAAAACTACAGAGAACGCAAAAAAGTCGAACATCCTTGACTTCTTGAGTTTCTAAACTGCACAAAGTTTTCCCTAATAAGTCCAAGTGAAGGGAATTGCTTCTGTCACACTTAATAGCTCTATAGACCCTAATCTATACACAAATATTCGGATGCTAAGGTCTTAACTTTGGAATTGATCCATTCCTCTGCTTGTCCTCTTATCATTTAGAAAGCGACTTAAGGAATTGATTCGGTTTTATTTTCACTAATAACATCAACATTAATTTGAGCAATTTGCCAGTGGCCATGGACTTTCTATTGTCAATAGAAGAATATTATGGTGTCATCTTAATGACATCGTGTCGCTCTCTCAGAGAGAAAATTGTATTAGATAATAGAGAATATAAAACCTCATAGAATAATTTGCATGTGACACTACACCTATTGCAGTGCTAATACTTTGGAGTTAAAATGTGGACTGTGTACATAGTACTCTATGAACAAGTGAGAGTGTACAATTGTTATTAAATAATTGAAGGATTCCAAAATTTTGAGTTACTTCATTTGAACATAACTTATTAATGAATTGCCAAATGAAAACTTGCACGTAAAATGAATAAGATACTGGAAAAATATTTAGTCCTTGGTTAGAAAAATAACAAAAAAAACTTGTTCAGCTATTTGTTGAATTGACTCGTGAAAATCTAGTTTTTTTAGTACATGTAGAAATCGTTTTAGGGAGAAAGAACAACCTAATGTGTATCTCTGTGGTTTTAAAGTTTGCGACCGCATCAATACAATGCTCCGATCACATAGATATAATATTAGTGCTTGTTCATTTATAGATTGCATCAATTTAGAATTGATAATGAATCATGTATCATGTTCTTATTTATGTATGGTTATCTATAAAGTGGGAGGACTTTTTCAGATTTGAGCTTCCCATAAAAATAGACATGATGTCGATGGACTCCAAGCCGTCCAAATTGAGTAAAATAAACTGTTTTTATGCAAATATTTCTACTGATTACTCAATTACACCTTTAATAGGTATAAGAAAAGGTTGATATTCAAGACAAAAAAAATATCTTCTCTTTTTTCAGAACAAAACAAGTCAATTTCATCAGGATTTTGGACTAGACACCCAAATCGAGTGACATTGAAGAAATTGTTGAGCCTTATTTAAGATAGATTCAAGTCAAACACTATTTCTATCCATAGCCGCACAAATCTAGCTTGACCAAACAATACGGTCCCATTTTGTCCGTCCATAGCTTACCCTTGCATTTATTCAAACCCACACATCTAGCCTCTACCACATTTAATTAGGATGATTGATCTAACAAAATCCCTAAAGAAATAAGTTTTTTTTTTTCAATTAGTGATAAATGTGTCATTTTCTATGAGCTTGCTTCTAAAATGTGCTGTTTGGAATCAATGATCCAATTTTTGGATGCCCAGTGCGCATATTTGTTTATATACCGTGTGATTCCAAAGCTTATTAGTTATTTGGAAAGCAAGCAAACTGGATGAAATCAGTGCTACTAAAGTATTTGATTCTTTTGTTTCCTTCGAAAGTAACAAGAAAAGCAAAAAGAGAAAGAATATCCATACACCTGTCAAAAGTGTATTGCCTCTCACACTAATCTCCTTGAAAAAGATTGTATTGTTATTGTTATTATTGATTCTTGATCTTCTATTAGAAGCAAATTGCCATAAGTTAGTCTTTTCCCATCTTAGAGACTTTTTGCAGAGATGTTCTCGTGACCAATTCACTCAAAAGAAACGGAAAACGAAAAAACTTTCTTCGAAAATATACTTACTATGGAGTGCAGATTCTATCAGAATACCCCCTCAAGATAGGATAACCCACACCATTCAATAGCGTTGGGGGTTAGTTTAAGAATTTTTATCATTCTATCTAGGTGCAAACTGCTCCATTCTTATAGAGATGTTTAAGATCCTTATTCATTGCTATGTTGCATGTAGCAATATTAGAAACCAATTTACCTATTAGAAACAATTTTTGGAGAATCTCAACTGAACTCTCATAATTAACTGAAAAATTTAAACTGACCTTAATTGGTGAATATAGAGAGAGATGTAAAAAACGTCTCTTATTTATTTTCTACCTTTAAAACCACCAAATAATTTCTCCACAATAACAACCATTAGTAACTTTGCTTAAAACGCCACCGGCGCAAAATCATGCCCTCTTTTTATTTGAGAATGAGGTGTCACATTCTTTCCTTGTCGTGAAAGAATCACAGACATGCACTTTTGTTATGACAAAACCCATGATAAACTAAAATCAATCACACGAAAGCACGAATATATCGAGAATACACGAACACAAAGATATACGTGGTTCGGCTTATGGCCTACGTCCACGAGCGAAGGAGGAGAATAGCTTTACTAAATTGTGAGGAATACAATATGGAGATCTCTCAATCACTCAATCCTGAATAACACCCTAAAAGCCTAATACAACTCTCTCAAATAAAAGAACAAAAGAGAAAAATATCAAATTGGCTTCACAAAAGAACTCTCTCTTCTTGATTGGTGCTCTGTAGATTGATGAATCTAATTGGCTTGAAAGACTGTTCATATACAGCCTTGAAGATTTCAACTCCTTGTTGTCTAAGAAATAAGAGTTCTAATAGGAGCAGAAGTCCACATGTTCTAAAGCCTAACAAGAGACCAAGTAAAAATAAACCTTTAATGTGATTGACTCCAAGCCAAAAAGAAACACTCCCTAAGCAATAAGGATTTGAGTATTTGAGATAACATACAACAACTTTAAATAACTAATCTCAACACCTCGGGGGGAAATTTTAAATGATAAATAAATCAACAAAATTATAATGCAAAAACACCAATAAAATCTTTCTCCTCATCACCCCATCTCAGCAGCCAATTATGTGGGGCCCACCCTACATCTAATATGTTCACTGTTCAGCTCCTTATCTCATTCTTTTTGCAGCCTTTGCAATTCAAAATTGTTTTATTGACTTAAATGAAATTACGGAAATATAAAAGGGCAAGCTCGGGGGGGGAGGAAAAATACTGTGATCAGTAGCATCAAAAGGGACAGGGAGGGCGGGCTCATAATGACATTGAAATATTCGCTGATGAAAAAGGGAAGGAAAATGTGGATGTCATGATTTGACGCTAATTGACAACTAATTCCTCGCAACTTAATCGTCAACCTTACAGTACTTTTTTTGGCCTACATTTTATTTTAATCCGTAATCACGGATGATTGCTCTCGCATCTCTATGCAAATTGGTTTTGCAACCCGGATCCGAATTGTGACCCGACCCGTTATGCATCTGACTTGAATTCCACCCATGTAACTGTTATCTTCCTAAAATGTTTTTTTTTTTTTCATGAGTTTATTGGCTGAGGCATTCAAAAGATCTTGAGAAAAGAAATGTCACAGTCAGCTCAACTATCTAGTTATTGAGGACTTGAAGTTGAAAATTTGCACTTTAAGCCTGCTCTTAAAACTTTTGTGATATTAGTCAGTCAGCAAACTTGAAGGTTAAAATTGTGTAAAATAAATATGATTCGTTGTTCGAATATTCAATCAAAAACCAATACAATTTGTAGTTCAGAAAAGTTCAGTCTGCTCACTGAAAACAATGAAGGAGAGTGCATAGAAATTTTTTCCCCCTGCGTTGTTCCTACAATTTTTAAGACGGTATCTTTTTTGAAAGCTAATTAGCAATTATTAGATTGCGATTGTGTTTTATCTACTTTTTTGCGTTTCTTTGTCTCTCATGACAGATAGTTTTATACATGTTTAGTAGTTGTTTTACCTGTATTTGTAGGAGTTTTAAATAGTATTTTAAAAACAACTAGAAAAGTTAGTCCCACTTTGGATAGGAGATAAAATCTTTGAGGTCTTTATAATAGATCTTTTGTTCTTTATTGTTTGAATGAGCCTAGGAATAGAGGGGGCCTCGCGTGCACGCAACCCCAGTAGAGCCCAAAGATAGACTAAGGGCCACGATCGACAGCTTGCTATTGCACCAAGACATCCTCTTAGGGCGTGTTTGGTTCCTTTCCGTCATTTTCCCCCAAAATCGGGGTTTTCGCTCCGGAAAATTTTCCGAAAAAAAAACCTATGTTTCATCCTTACTTTCCGGAAAATTTTTGCATACAAACATACGAATGTGAAGAAAAATGTAAAAAATACCCTCACTTTCCCTCATTTTCTGTGTTTTTTAGACGAAACAAACAGCCCCTTAGACTAAAGGCCGTGATCGATTAACCATGAGTCACGGTAATTCTCCATATTTTTACTATTATCATTCTTATGGGGATTTTCGTATTCTCTTCATACATTGTATTGACGTTTTGGTCACAATCTTACAAAAACAACCGGACAAGTACACAACAAGTCCTCCTTTTTGATCGAGGTGAACTATCCTAAATAATATTAGGCTAAATGGCACTTAAATATCTTATTGTTTCACCGCATTTATACTTAAATATTTTAAACTGTAAAAGTAGAACTTTAATACTCTAAGTTGTAAAAAGTAGTACTTTAATACCTCGAGTTGTAAAACAAGGAGCACTTAAACACCATATTGTTTCACCACATTTATACTTAAATATTATAAATTGTAAGAAGTAGCACTTTAATACCTAAATTGTAAAAGACACTTTAATATCCTAAGTTGTAAAACTAGTACTTTAGTACCCTCTGCTAGTTGTCAAGAAATATTTCTATGAATATTTTCATGACAAATACTAAAAGTACTAATGTGCCAATTTTTACAACTTAGGATATTAAAATGCTATTTTATAATTTAGAGTATTTAAATGTAAAGATAGTGAAACAATAGGGTATTTAACTATTTAAGTGCCATTTAGCCTTAATATTAGTTTAAATAAAAACAACACAAGTTTTTCATGATTGTGAGAGTACAATCATGCAAGAATTTTTCTGCCCAGAGTTTAAGGTGAACACTACTAGTCTGGGGATAATGACATCTCAACCAGTTAGCTCCAAAAGGGTCTACGCCCAAATGCATTTAGGCTGACCACTGGCGTCTCATTATGTAGTAGATAATATATCTCTCTCCACTTATTAACATAACAGGCTACATTTTTTTAATAAGATTTTATGTTTTACATTCCATTTATTTCAGATGACAAAATTGCCTAAGGCAGATTTGAAATAAGTTTGAAAATAAAAACTAAAAGATATGAAGTTATTAATATGTGAGTATAGTTTCGCATTAGATAGAACTAGTATTTTAGCCCGTGCTTACCGAAATTTATCTATATTTCGTCGCTTGTCAATCGCTCTCATTCGAATATAAATTTTAATATCTAACGACTCACCCCCCCTCGAAACACGTAAATCCCACTCTCACACACCCCCAATGAGGTTAGATAACATGTATCCACCTGTAAATAACAATATTAAACAATTTATATAAAAGCTACAATTAAAATTATTATTATTCAAGCTAAATTATCATAATAAATGAATAAAATGTAGATAATCAAAATATCCAAAATAAAACATGAATGATATTAAAATATAAGATAGTTTAATATTCCAAAACATTATTCAGAAATGATGCGTCACTACAAAAGTTCTCAAGCAATGAAATAGATGGTTCAGAAGTCTATCGAAACCAATAAAATGCGATTAAGGTGTAGCTTCACCATCTTTTTCCCATGATTTACAAAGGGTAGCTTCAGAAAGTCTATCGAAACCAATAAAATGCAAATAGATTTACAAAACTATAAGATAATATTACGAAGGGTAGCTTCAAGAAAGTCTTTTCCCATGATTTACGGTGGATACATGTTATCAAAATGTGGTAATAGGCTACTTATATTATATCGATTCCGTATGTAATCTTAAATAATATCTAATGCCGCCAGATGAAATCGAGATATAATATTTTTTGGTCAAAATTTTTTTCCAAATATAAAACTAACATCTATGATGATCTAAATTAATACATTCAAATTTTTAATCCGAATTTCATAGTGTAATTAATTAACTTTTTATTAAGTGAATTTATTAACCGAAGTTAATTAATTAACTTTGTTATTAACCAAATTTATATGCTAATTATACATTCAAATTTGTTATTAACAGAATCTATATACTATTTTTTATTAACCAAACTATTATTAACTGAAAATTAAAATAAAATAGAAATATTTAATCCGAATTTGTTAACCGAGTTAAATAATAATTGTTATGTTAATTTGATTATGTAATTTGTGATTTTATAATTTTCGGATTATAGTTTTATAATCCGAAATTCAATCATAGACATTCTTAATTTAAAGAAATTTTGGGTATATATAATCACCAAATATTTACATTTAATTAGAAAATATATATAAATTACAAATTATAATTCAAAAGACAAAATTTTAAATAAAAGACAAATCGCAACAAACTTTTATTATTATTCAAATTCGAAAATAAAATCCTAACAACCATAATACTATTGATATTCAATCATAATCCTAATTCGAAAATAAAATCCTAACAACCATAATACTATTGATCTTCAATCATAATCCTAATAAAAACTATTTTTTAACTAACTTACCAAAATTATTTAACTTGTTTTAGATAAACCGAATCATTATAATTTCCTTATTAATTTTTGGTAATTCATAAAAGATATTATTCAGTAATTAAGGATTTCGCTTTTAAATTCTTGAAAAATCCTATATTTTCAAAACCATACCAAGATATGATTCTAAAAATCAAATCTGAAATTCTTGATAAATTCGGTAATTAAGATACATCAAGATTCCTAATCCTAATCTAATTATGTTTAGAAAACTCGATATTTTCGGTAAGAATTATTTGAATATCTTGTGTATGTTATGGTTAATTAGTTAGATATTATTTGAATAACTTCCCAATTTATCTAATGTAACTAATATAACCAAAATATCAAACTTTCCAATTATCAAGAATTCTAATTATATTCGGTGATTATATATAAACCGAACTTTGTGAATGTTGATTTAGTTAATTAGTTAGATATTATTTGAATAACTTACCAATTTAACTAATGTATCTAATATAACCATTTAAGTAATGTAACTAATATAACCAAAATATCAAGTTTTCTAATTATCAAGATTTCTAACTATATTCGTGATTATATATACCAAAATCAAAATGTATAATTATAACCGAAATTCTTGATAAATTCGGTAATTATGATATATCAAGATTCCTAATCCTGATCTAATTATCTAATTATGTTTAGAAAACTTGATATTTTCGGTAAGTATTATTTGAATATTTTGTGTATATTATGGTTAATTAGTTAGATATTATTTGAATAACTTTCCAATTTAACTAATGTAACTAATATAATCAAAATATCAAGCTTTCCAATTATCAAGAATTCTAATTCTAATTATATTCTAAGTATCCAAAAATTATATAAATTTTATGGTATTGTGTATTTTGATAATTGTTTTCCATTACCAATGTAATTAGAATTCCTTTCCTTTTAAAATTCTACTCATTGCTTAACTTTGAGTATATTTGGTTATTTAGTTTGATATTTTTAAATAAGTTACCAAAACTATTTAACTAATTTAAAGTAAATTGAATCACTAATTATTTGCAATTTAAAATTTTGTTGTTATTTAAAAAATAAATTTTAGTATTAAAATAAATTATGATTTTATATCAATAATTTATTTTACTTTTATATATGGTTTTTCGTTGTTAACTTTCAAATTATTTCTTTCAAAAAGAATTTTTTAAAATATTTAAATAACAAAATTTTCATAATTTCGGTTAATTGTTATTAATTTTAAAATATTATAATATATTTAATATGTGCTTAGGTGGATATCATAGAATATTGATATAAAATCTTGGTTAATTAAAACACATAAAAAATTGTATGACAAAATGATATAATCAATTTAAAATTAGTGGGTAATATTTAACAATAGGTTTTCTTACATCTTACATTGAAATGATGGTAGTAAAAATTTGATGACAAATGCATCTAAATGATAATAATTTCACAAATTATTCATGTTATCATTAGAAAATCTCCTTATGAGTAATGAAGCAAATTAAGCATGAAAGAATTCTACTTTCAATTTGAAACAATAACAATTAAAACAAAAAATTAAATATTTAAAAATATTATAAATAATAAAATATAGCAATTATTTAAAATGAATCCATTCATCTAAAATTCAGTTATTTACAAATGTATCAAATTATAATTAAAATTATAACATTATTATAAATAATAATAAAAATCATAAAAATTTAAAATCATACAATTTAGAAACAATTAAAATAAAAACTGCAAAAATTCATAAATATAACAATAATTCATATAAATAAAATTAAATCCGAGAATATTTAAATCGTAAAAATTCCAAAATTCATAAATATAACAGTAATTAATATAAATAAAAATATAAATCTTTTAAAATATTTAAAATCATAAAAATGAAAAATAATAAATATAACATTAATTCATATAAATAACATTATAAATTCGAAAATATTTAAAATCATAAAAATGCAAAATTCATAAATATAACAGTAATTCATATAAATAGAACTATAAATCTGAAAATATATAAATCTAAAAATGCAAATATTCATAAATATAACAGTAATTTTATAAATTAAATTACAAATCCGAAAATATATAAATCATAAAAATGCAAAATTCATAAATATAACAATAATTCATATAAATAGAACTATAAATCTGAAAATATATAAATCATAAAATATATGACAACCATTCATACAAATAATTTAAATATTATAAAATATAACAACAATTAAAATAAAATAATATAAATCTGTAAATATTTATATCATAAAATATATTTATAAATCATCATAAAATAAAACAAAAATTAATAAAATTCTGAAAATATTTATAAATCTTAAAATATATGAACAATTTATGAAAAATGTAAATATTTAAAAATATAACCACAATTAATAGCAAAAATTTAAAATCCATATATATAACAATAATCCATACCAATAAAAATATAGATCTAAAAATATTTAAATCATATAATATATTTATAAATCATAAAATATAACAACTATTCATACAAAAACTATATATATTCAAAAATAATATAAATCATAGAATAAAACAATTATTTAAAAATAAAACAATTCATTAAAAATTCAGCCGTTAAAAATGCAACAAATATTAATTAAAATTATAAACATTATTATCAATAATAATAATCATCATAAAAATTATAAATCATACAATCTAGCACCAATTAATATTAAAAACTGTAAATATTCATAAATATAACAATAACTCACATATATAAAATTATAAAACCGAAAATATTTAAATCATAAAATTTCAAAATTCTGAAAATATTTAAATGTATCAATAATTCATATAAATATAACAACAATTAATAGCAAAAATTTCAAAATCCATATATATAACAATAATTCATATAAATATAACAACAATAATTCATATAAATATAAAAACAATTAATAGCAAAAATTTCAAAATCCATATTTATAGCAATAATTCATATAAATATAACAACAACGGAGAAAAATATTTAAATAAATAATAAAAATGTAGTTATAAATCATAAAATCAAACAGAAATTAATATAAATAATAAAAAATATTCAAAAGTAGAAATCATACAATATAACAATAATTAATAGGAAAAAAATGCAAAAGTTTATAAATATAACAATAATTCATATAAATCTAGGTTAATTACTCACCAAAGCTTAATTACTCACCTAGTGAATGATCCATAAATCCGAAAATATTTAAATAAATCCAAAAGTTAATAACAATAGTTCATATAAATAAAATATTTAAATCTGAAAATATTTAAATCATAAATCCGAAAATAATAACAACTTAAATACATACAAAACATGTAAAAATTCAAAAATAGTTCACCAAAAGTTAATTACTCACCTAGATTGATCTATTCGCTGCGTGATCCCTCTTCAAAATAGAGATCGCATACCGAAACATCGAAAAATAAATCAAAATTTAAAAATATAACAACATATAATATAGAAAAATAGAAAACCCTTTAAAAGCAAAATAAACTTACAAACCAAAGTCAAAATACATTTGATGACTTTTAAATTTCGCTATTGTAGTTTCAAAATATCACGGTTATTTTTTCGCTTTGGAGTTTCAAAATCAAATAAGTGTTGATTTTGAAAATCACGGTTAATCTTTTACTAATAAAGTAAACCGAAAATCTAAATATTATTCGGTTATTGTTATTTGTTATTGATATATTTGGCGGGGCATATCATGAAAAGATTCTTGGTATAGATTTTTTGGTAGTGTAAATTCGGTTATGGAAATTTAAAAAGATTTCTAAAAAGTAACAAATAACCGAGAATTGAAAACAAAATTCGGTTTTGGTTTTGAGTTTTGATTTTAAACCGAGATTTGAAAACAAAATTCGGTTTTGGTTTTTATTTTTGAATTTTTGGTAGTATATATTCTCAAAAGATTTTGTATTAATTTTGATTGATTTTCAATTTTGAATGGCTATGATTGAATTTCGATTTTTTGAAAATGAATGGTTTAGATATATGTCCATGTGTCAAAATATTATGAGAAGAAATAATCCTACGTGGCAAGCTCTTGTTAATTTGGAGGTCATTTGGTTTTGCTTTAGTGTATACCCTTAGTAAAAGATAAGAAAGAGTGGTGTGTTTAAAATTAGTAGTTGGGGCTAATAAACAAGAGCTATATTTTTGAGTTAAAATTGATTCCTACCTCTATTTAAGACTCATTAATTCTAGGTTGGACCCGATTTCTTACCCAATAAATAATATCTTATAGTTAAAAAAAAGAGATGGTTATTAATATGGATAGGATAAGAAAGAGTGATATGCTTAAAATAGTAGTTGGTGTCAATACCTAAGAGCTATAGACTTTGGTTAGAATGAGGTCATTAATATGGATAGTATAAGAAAAGTCATGTGTAAAAATAGTAGTTGGAGCAAATGCTAAAGAGTTACAGCTTTGGGTTAAGATTGGTTCATATCCGCTACGTAAGACCCATTAGCTCTAGGTTAAACTCGATTTCTCCCTCCCAAAAAAAAAAAAAAAAAAACTAGTCCATGATATTGACTCAAACAATGAAACAACGGTTCATTTTGTTAAAGAAGAAATCCAATATTGGGTATGATCATAGATATTGTTCCTTTATGGACGTAACCTTGATATATTTTAAGGGAAATATAAATTTGTAACGTATCCATTAATCTTTTTAATAAGTATCTCTTGGTTCCATTGATGATTTGACTACAATCCTAAATTTCGTCTCATGAATCACACACATCGCATGCACCAGAATACTATAGAACATTAAAGAATTTGAGTGGATGTAGCTAAAAGAAATATTTGGAGAGGGGATATAAACATCCTCATTTTTTTTTGAAAAAAAGAAAAGAAATGAATATATATACTGTCAGCTTCATTCTTTCGATAGAATAATTTGCATTTTTAAGTATTTTTGGCTTGATGCCAGTACTTACAAGTTAATTCTATCAATCTTTCGTTCTCTTAGAATACATAATTAATAATAGGAGTTGCATTTCACTCTTGTGTAAATTTTTCATGATTTAAATATTGCTCCCACTTGATAACAACATTTTCAAAGGTAGAAATAGGATAATTAAAGCGAGAGTAAAAGCTAAAAATTGAAAATTTTTAGAAAATCTAAGATTTAAAATTTGAAATGTCTGTCCTCAAAGGTACCCTCCAGATAAAAAGGCCAAAAAAAAAAAAGGAAAGAAATGCAAAGTAAAAGAATGCCAGCTGGACTCTGGTAGAAGATTTGAGTCAACGTGTCCTCACTCGCGGCAAAATTAATTAAACCGGACCGAATTTTCCTTATCGTGTCCGTAACCGCATGCGTTTAACCCGTTAAGATCCTCCAGAAAAAGAGCTGCGATGAAAGCTGCTTCGGTCAACAGAAGCACACCCGGAACGTGCCCCTCCCTGCTGGCAACGGCTACCTAGGGCTACCCCAAAAGCGGGCCCCACCCCTCTGACGGACATTTTGACGAAAACCCCGAATAAAAACAAATTACAAAATAAAATAAAAACCAAAGTCTTGGCGCGGGGCCCACATCTAAAATCAACAGATCAAGACCGTTGATCGTGATGCTGAGCCACAGTGTAAGCACTACACACGGACATTCTTTGTGGAATATTTTAATGCGCCCCTCAATCAAGCGAGAATCTAATATTTTAGTCCCTGGTCTTCTTTTTCTCTGGAGCCCCCTGAATATAAAATTGGAGTACAATAATAGTAAATGATGGAAATTTTCTTTAGACTTTGGTCTTCCCCTTCACACCTTCCGATCCTTGGGCAGCCATGGGAAGCCCAACTCTCTAGGGTTTCTACAAACGAATCCAAGGTCAGTTCTTTTCCCCCTTTTGGGACTTTTATCGGAATTTGATGATTTTGTTGGGAGTTGGTTGCTTTTTCCTGCTTTAAAGTACGAAATCATGATATGGGTTTTGATCCTTGGGTGGAATGATTTCAAGCTAGCAATGAAAGGTCCCATCTTTGTTGGGTTTTGAGTTTTTGACTTGGGTTTTATTAGCTCGTTGTTCCTTTAATGGGATTTTGCTCTTTAATGTTTTACTTTTTAGTACGATCAGTTTCTCAAAATCTGATATGGGTTTTGTCTTAATTGTTTCGTTTTAATTGCAGACCCTTGAAGGGTATTTGAGATTTGACCGGTGAATCTTACTCTGGGAGGCTTCAAATGCTCTTGCTACTGAGATTTTGGGTATTTTAGGGTGTTTTTAGAGTGATTGTTGAAGATGGAGGAAGTTGAAGAAGCTAACAGAGCAGCTATTGAGAGCTGCCACAGGGTTCTCAGCCATTTGTCTCAGTCCCAAGATCAAGTTCAGTATAGAAATCTAATGGTGGAAACTGGAGAAGCTGTTTCCAAGTTCAGAAAAGTTGTGTCTTTGCTTGGTAATGGAGTGGGCCATGCAAGAGTGAGAAAATCAAAGAAAACCCATTCATTCAATCACAAGATCTTTTTAGACAATCCATTAGTAGCATCTAAACAAACCACATCAATTCCCAATCCAGCTCATCTCATCCCAAGAACTCTTCTCACAATCTCAACCCCAGACTTGGATTCAACTCCTAAACCCCCTCATCATCACCATCAGTTCTCTCACAAGATGTTTCTCGAGAATCCGATGCTCGAGCAACATCACACTTCTTCCTCTTCCCATTCCCACCATTTTCAGTATTTACAGCAGCAGCAGCAGCAGAACACCCACCAGAGATTTCAGCAGTTTCAGCATCAGATGAAGCTTCAAGCTGAGATGTTCAAGAGGAGCAGCAGTGGCATAAACCTCAAATTTGATAACTCTAGCTGTACTCCGACTGTGTCATCGACGAGATCTTTCTTATCGTCGCTTAGTATGGACGGGAGTGTAGCAAGTTTAGAAGGAAAACCATTTCAGCTCATCGGTGGATCTCAGTCATCGGAGCCCGTGACTCTTCACCCTCCACCAAAGAGGAGGTGCACTGGAAGAGGAGAAGATGGAAATGGCAAATGTGCAACTAGTGGGAGGTGCCATTGTTCTAAGAGGAGGTAACATTTTAGTAGTCGTGAACAAATTTAAGTTAATTGACGCATTTGTTGTGTTTCTGAATCACTGAGTTTGATGGAGAGTTTTGTTTCTTGTAATGTAGGAAGCTGAGAGTGAAGAGGTCGATCAAGGTGCCTGCTATAAGTAACAAGCTTGCGGATATCCCTCCTGATGAATACTCATGGAGGAAGTACGGGCAAAAGCCAATCAAGGGTTCTCCGCATCCTAGGTATGAGAAATTTGCTTATTGATTTCTCTCAAAAAATTTTCTAGTTATTTCGATTAATGATGTCCATGTTTGTGATTGTTATGTTTCTTTACAAAGAAGTCAATTAAAAGTATTATATAAATGCATTAATTTGGTCACTTTATAAGTTGGGATTGGATTTTATTACTTGAGGAGTAGGTTCATTAGCCGTTGCCAGAGGAGATTGAGAATTATGATGAGCTTCCTGCTTGAAATCAAGTTCTTGTTCTTTGTAGCGAAAATGTGATTCTTAAATCATTCTCAAATTCCCTAATCTCCATAAATGACTTATTCCTTTTCTGCAGACAGGAAGGCCAAATCCATCCCCAAGCATTTGATTGGTTGATTGGAGAGAAATACATTGAGTTCATTCATGAATTTTTAAAATGTCATTTTTTTCCTGCAACCTCTTTAGGTGCCTTTTCTTTACAACATACCAAATAATTTATCAAATACTCCAGCCTTTTCCAGATCTCCATTACAATTCCTTTTGGTAGTATACACATTTATTTCTGATTGACTTTTTAGCTTTACTATCTTGATGCATTCATTTTTCGCATCTATAACTAACTTCTCCAAAAATAGCAAATGCAATGAGAACCAACTCACATACATACCAACATAAAATCCATCTTTCCAGGGGATACTATAAATGCAGCAGCATGAGGGGGTGCCCTGCCCGAAAGCATGTGGAAAGGTGCTTAGAAGACCCATCGATGCTCATCGTCACATACGAGGGTGAGCACAATCACACCAGGTTACTAGCTCAATCAACCACGACATAGCATACCCTCATCTCAAATTACAAAGAAGAAGAATAGGAGCTGAGGAATGCCAGAATTGAATGCTAGTTGTGCAAATGTGAGAAAATGTAAGAAGACTCTTTCATGGAATTCATCTTTTTTTGCGTCTTTGTTAAAGGGAAAAACTGATCATTGGCAATATGGGGCTGAATTTAGTTGTTTCAAATGTTACGCATTTTGTGCCGTGATTGGAAAATATGTACCAATTTTAGTACTAATGGTACTTTGCCTACATGCTTGTTTTTGACAGAAATGAAATTTCCTTGAAACCTCCTTCTGGATTGCCTTGTGTCTCTTGTGAAGTACTTTGTGTTTCTATTGACCAAAACCTCACTTAGTATTGTGTCTTGAGTTCTATCTGCATCAAATGTAATGGAGCACCTATAGAATAAGGGAGGAATAATATAGAGGTCTATATAAATCATATAGAAAAGGAGATACTTAAATTATCTTTTGTGCAATGATTTTGTATTATTTATATTGATATAAATTTTTTTGGCCCCGATATTTTAATTGTTTAAATTGAGTTTTAGTGCTTGCATTGATATTATTTCATATTCGTGTTGATTTAAAATTAATAATGAAACAAGCATCTTGGTTCCACTTTCCATCTATATTATTTTCGACACGGAGGTCTCTATAGGAAATTTGTTCCCATTTATACAACTTATGGTTTGTAGCTGACTTTATATATTTTTGGAAAATTATGGGCTGTAGCTGTTTTTTTTTTTGGAAAAATAATTAAATTTTGTCCAGAATCTCTGGGCGAGATGCTGATGGTGTCTGTTAGGAAGAGAGCAACCTGTGCTCTGATCACTGAAATCTGTAGTGTCAGACTGCCAGCTCGTACTGGATGTGTCTCTGAACAAAGTGTCCTTGACTCTTCTGTGGATGTCTCTTGTTCCCACATGACTCTTCTCCAATTATTAGCCATTTTATGATGTTCAATATCTTGAGTTTGTTATTTTTATTATATTATAATTTGGTCTTAGGCTCTTGAATTTTTACAAGCATTAACATTATTTGTTCCATGGACAATCATGCCTTTTTATTATCGTTCTACAAACCTTTTATTAGCCATTTTATGAATAAAAGAAATTTCACGTAACCCCTCCGAACTTTTAAGAGTTTTGCCTGAGATCCCGCTCTGAACTTTTATTCTCCACACAACAATCACTTATTTCCTACACAAAAGTAGAGGACCTGTTAGGACATTTTAAAGTTTGAAATTTACCCCACATAAAACTATGGGTTATTTGCATATGTACCCCTTAAATCATGAGTATTAGCAAAACTACCCCTCGAATCATCAACTTTGGCAAAAAAAAACCCCTAAAATCAATAAATTATCAACTTAATGAGTATAAATTAGACTATTTTTGTTGATAATTTTTGCATGGCTTGCAAATTGGCCTATTAACGTTGATTGATAGATCTAGGAGCATTTTTTTTTCTAAAATTGATGATTTGAGGGGTAGTTTTATAATTACTGAGATCTAGATGATAATTTTGCAAATACCCGTGATTTAAGGGGTATGTATGCAAATAACCCTAAAATTTGTGATATTTTTCTGAAAAGTGTGTGAAAATTCATGATGTTTTAAAAAAATTTAGCAGAAGCATTAAGAAAAATATGACACAATCCCTGGCAAAATTTATGATGTACGTGTGTATGTGCACACTACAAGTTTCTGTGGTTGCATTTGTTTGGATGTATTTATTAGATTTCCTCCCAACTCACCCTATTATGTTCAAGTATTCCTATTGACTTTTGTGGGTTGGTTTAAGAGCATGAGACAAGAAACATTAAAGAGCTCTTTTGAGCAAAAAGCCATGGATTGGTTGAACCACCACTCAGAGGATATTGAGCATGGACCCCAATTGAGCTATTCATCCCACATTTGGACTCCAAATTTTTTAATCAAAGCACTGATTGGATTAGATTTGAGTGCATCATAAGTGGAGAAGGTAAGAGCATAATAAGTAAAAGTATACATATTGGATAATGTATTAATGTGCCCATAGTTTGGATGACATTGTCATTTTCATGGAACAAGGCATCATACTCCACCAACCTCTGCACAAGCCTAAAAAATAATGGAAGAGTGCTGCATTAGGTCATCTCTCATTGCTGTGAAGTGCAACTTTATCCAACTGAAAGCAACTTCATATATAGAAGCTTTTTCATACAACGTATCATAACTACTTTTAATTCTTTAATAAAGTTTGTGCTTGAAGAGTTTTCATCATTATTCTCTTCTCTTTTATGGATTATTAAGTGATGAGGCAAGAACTAGGTCTCTTGTTCCTTGTTAAATGCTTGTATTATTTTATGGACCCCCATATTCTAGACTTGGGTTTGCGTAAAATAGGTTCCAATAGCCGGAATCAATAATCATACATTAATCAGTCAGTGCTATACAAGCAATTTATTAAATAAGAGTTTTCATGATAACTCGTTAAAGGTTGCTTAAATGAGAGACAGACATACAGATTGAGATGGTTTGATCAAGTACAACGGAAATTACTAACTGCATCAGTTAGAAGAGGAGATAAGATAATAGACTTTACGGTTAATGAGGCAAAAAGGAATAGAGATAAGTCTAAGTGAAATTAGTCGGAAGCAATTGAGAAGTATATAACAGTTAACGGAGGAAATGATTCTTAACAAAATTAGTTGTTGTTGTAGAAAGACTTGCTCAAAGCCTACTTGATTAGGGATGGAAGGGTGCTAGAAACTTTTTGCAAATTTCACCGTAGTTTTTCTATTTTTATAATAAAATTATTATGTAATAGTTGTCTGTATAATAGTTTCATGATTCTTGTGTACATTAGCTTAGAATACATTGTGTTTATAGACACTTAACAAGGCCAATCCTAGACCTTAACCATTGTTGAGCTAAATTGGAAATGCATGATATCATTGAGAAAAGGTGCTAAATTTTGCCTTAAGTGCAAAGAAAGAGTAGACTATATCGGCTTGAAGAGTCAATACTAGAGTTAGGATGGGAAACACGAGGAAAGTCCTCAAGCATATCCACAAATATAAAACTAAATTAGCTATTGCTTGCAAGGAGACTCTAAAGTCTTGACAAAGAATATGCCTTGTGAGAGAAAGTTGTCTTGTTCATCTCCTCGCCCGGGGCGTAAGTACAAGGGCTAATGATTGATTGAACATGTGTTGATTAAATAATAAATCCATTAATTAGGAGAAAGGAGGAGTATACTTAAGGATAATGTCCATATACTAGCTATCAAATTAAGTCAAATGGTTATCGGGCAAAGGTGAAATAGGGCTAATTTCTTAATGGACGGATTTTCTGGCAATTAGTCATCGGGGTTTTCAACATGTGATTAATCTAATCTTGGTCTCATCAGCTTAACTTGTCTGGTTGAAAAACTTTATACATGAAATTTGGCCAGATATGAAAAGTAGCATAGTTTTAAAATTAGGGTTAATAGCGAATAGACCCCTTGCAATATCACCCAATTGCGAATAGACCCATTGTAGTTCTAATTGTGCGAATAGACCCTCTGTAATATTGATCCAAGTGTAAATACACCCCCTTAATAAACTTTTTTGACTCTCTTAAAAGTTTTAAAAAAGCAATTGGCAATCTACCCTCGCCAATAGAACTATAGAAGGTCTATATGCCTCCTCAAAACATTTTTCACGATTTTAAGAGTAAATAAAAATTCACTTAGTATGTCTATTCACACAAATAGAACTATAATGAAGCTATTTACAACTGGGTGATAATGCAGGAGGTTCGTTTGCAATTAACCCTCGCCAATACTATAGGAGGTCTATATACCTCCTCAATACATTTTCAAGATTTTAAGAGTAAATAAAAATTCACTCAAGCTTGTCTATTCCTATAAATAGAACTACAAGGAGGCTACTTGCAACCGGGTGATAATGCAGAGGTTCGCTTGCAATTAACCCTCGCCAATAGAACTATAGAAGGTCTATATGCCTCCTCAAAACATTTTCAAGATTTTAAGAGTAAATAAAAATTCACTCAAGCTTGTCTATTCCTACAAATAGAACTATAGGAGGTCTATATACCTCCTCAAAACATTTTCAAGATTTTAAGAGTAAATAAAAATTCACTCAAGCTTGTCTATTCCTACAAATAGAACTATAATGAAGCTATTTACAATCGGGTGATAATGCAGAGGTTCGTTTGCAATTAACCCTCGCCAATAGAACTATAGAAGGTCTATATGCCTCCTCAAAACATTTTCAAGATTTTAAGAGTAAATAAAAATTCACTTAGTATGTCTATTCACACAAATAGAACTATAGGAGGTCTATATACCTCCTCAAAACATTTTTCACGATTTTAAGAGTAAATAAAAATTCACTCAAGCTTGTCTATTCCTACAAATAGAACTATAGAAGGTCTATATGCCTCCTCAAAACATTTTTCACGATTTTAAGAGTAAATAAAAATTCACTTAGTATGTCTATTCACACAAATAGAACTATAATGAAGCTATTTACAACTGGGTGATAATGCAGGAGGTTCGTTTGCAATTAACCCTCGCCAATAGAACTATAGGAGGTCTATATACCTCCTCAATACATTTTTCAAGATTTTAAGAGTAAATAAAAATTCACTCAAGCTTGTCTATTCCTACAAATAGAACTACAATGAGGCTACTTGCAACTGGGTGATAATGCAGAGGTTCGCTTGCAATTAACCCTCGCCAATAGAACTATAGAAGGTCTATATGCCTCCTCAAAACATTTTTCACGATTTTAAGAGTAAATAAAAATTCACTCAAGCTTGTCTATTCCTACAAATAGAACTACAATGAGGCTACTTGCAACTGGGTGATACTACAGGAGGTGTGTTCGCAATTAACCCTTACAATTATAACTATATCATTAATCGATGATTTGTTGGATACCGACCTGAAGTATCGATCATTTAAAACTTATCGTCATATAAGTCGAACATTAATGGATTTTCAAAGAATTCTGACTTCAATATTCTCTTTTCTGGTTTGATAAGGACTATAGTTCAGTTTTAAATTTAGATCTTTTGTAACCCGACCTTTTGAAGAAAAATTCTTGTTGAAGTTTTCGTATAGAAAATCATACGATGAGGAAGCTGAATACATGTTTTCCACTATCTATTAAGAAGTTGATGATTGTACAGATTGATGTATTGATAGTATTGATTCAGTAGGTAATTTGCACCGACACTTATTGACTATATTAATCTTATACATTGATTGCATTGATTTAGAATTGGTAGTGCATATTTTCCTTCCTCCTTGTATGATTTACTATAGAGAATCCTCTACAGTGTTTTTAAAAATAATAATAAAAGCCTTTTACATTGCAATTGGAACCAAACCTGTGTAGAATTATTCACTAGAATATAGGCCGTAGGCCCAGAAGAAGCATTTAAGATGCAGTCCCACTTTTCATCGGCCTTGGAATACTATTGTGCTCACTCTACTCCTCCTTCCTTTGATTACTTGAAACTATAAGGGCCCATAGGCCACAGATAATCACGAGCACCGAATTTGTAATTAGATTGAGAGCAGCCCAATAGGATTTTGCGGCAAAACATTGCAGCACAACAATAATAAACCTTGTGACGAGCAAAGAAAAACCTTAATGTTGATCATGCAAATCACAATAATAAAAGTTACAAGGGGAGTGGTTTAAGGGTAATGTTAAATGTTTTCTGAACTATTTTCCTATAAGAAAATGACTAAAATCATCAAAACTATAATGGCTTAATAAAAAATAAAAAAGGAAAGGTATATGTCAATTAGTTGTAATGTACGAAAGAGAACAAGCAGTCAGAAATATATATTTTCTATTGGAATTACGATTTATTTTTATAACAATGCAAACAAAGGAACAAGATGCAAACAATATTCTAAAATGATAGTAACAACATGCTGGTTATGACACTCAGAAATATCCATGATGAACTATATTTACTTTGAGATTATCGATTTAATTTATGATTGCTATATATTTTAGATCATACAGTAATTTTTTCCCTTTGACATGATATTTTGGTGCTACTTCAGCATAATTATTTTGCGAATTTTACATGTTATTTTGGTGCTACTTCAACATAACTATTTTCCATGATCATGTTCAACTTTAAATTTAGATAGGGCATATATTATTGGTCTCTAGTAGTTCAAATCTTTTTTCCTTTTGGAGGAATTTAGTTCATATTTTTGATTGCTCGTTTGTTCTCTCCTAATTTTAGACCAGTCAGCATAAAATAGGTCAGATACTCTTATAAACAGATAATAATCAAACCCTCACTCACTTTCCCCTTCCCTTTTTCCTTATTTTTCTAGGAAGAACCTTTTCCTATGTTTGCAATGAATTTATGTCTTTTAATGGAGAGCGCAAAGTAGCCAAAAATCTTGCTAGCAGATAAAACTATAGAACACAGTATATGTTAATCTATCTTTACATGTTATGTCTCATTCTATGAACTTGTAACCCCTCATCTCCAGCAAGTACCTCTCTTTATTTCATCAGCAGTGTTATATTTTTATCATTTGCTATTTTATTCTTATTTTTTAAAGAACTTTATCGGCATTGTTAGTCAAACCTACCCAACAAAGACATGCCAAATTCTATGCTTTCCAGAATGTAGATATTGCCAGATAAATGAAATATAACCATAATAATCCCAGTTACACTCTTTATAACTAATCACAAGAAATTTGTTTATTTTTTCCTTGAATGCTTGAGCCCAAACTTCAATACTCATCTAAACTGGAAGGAATTAGCATCAAATGACAAATCGATGTTTGCAAGTTTAACTGTTTTCTGATCAGTGGAAAATGAATCTAATCATCTAGTTGTTGTCTATATCTCAGATTCAGATGTAAACCAAATAGGGAACTTGGATAGAGTGCAGAATGAACTATTATCATGTTCATTTAGGGTGTTTGTTTTAATCTGATTTAATTTGTGGCCTAATGCGCCTACTTATCTCCTATGCTTTTGTTCAAGACAACCATTCAGTATTCATGAATAGTTTAGACTTGATAATAAGTCAATAATAGAGGTAGCTGTAGCTTGAACTTAGCTTGCATAACATAAAATGCTAAATGAGCATATTTACTCAAAACCTATTATCATCTTTTGTTAAACTATTTTTATAATCAAATTCACATTCATAACTCTTGTATCGACTACAGCCTCCTAATACCTTTTTCAGGCCTAAAATGCTCTCATAAATTCTTGCCATGCCTCTATTAACAGAATCAACATATAATAGAATGTTGCACTTCAATCAGCAAACAGTAACGAAAAATGTCCCTATGGCTACAAGTAATACTCTCTCTTGTATTCTACTTCAGTAAAGGGACTCATTATACAACAAAATCATGAATTTTGTTGTCATCATTAATCACTATTATATAATATACTCACCATATAAATGTCAAACTATTTAAGATGAATGCTGAATGAGCATGCATGTTTCTTGAGCAAAATAAACAAGAGTGCAAAGTGAACTATTATGATATTCAGTTAAACTATTCATTTAACTCAAATTCATGAACTCCTGCACTAAACTCCTATGCCTCTGTTCAAAACATTTATTCATTGTTCATGAACAACCTACTAGTTTTTGAAGTCAATAATCAAGATAAGTGCCGCTTGATCTTAGCCTGTTTAATTTTATGCAAATAAATAAAGAAATAAAACTTGTTGAGCATGAATGCTCTCAATGAGTATGTGTGTACAGCAAAAGCAATAAGAGAACAAGCAAATTATTATCTTCTTCAGATAAACTATTCTTGATAATCTAATTCTCGTTTCTTTTTCTAAGCCTCAAATTCCTTCATAAATTCTTTCTATGACTCTATTAACAAAATAAGTGTAGCAAAATGTTGCATTTCAATCAGAAAATATTAATGCAGAATATACCTACAAGCAACACTCTCTCTTAAATTCTTGCTATGCTTCTGCTTTAGCCAAAGGGACTCAGTAAATATATAACAAAATGATGAAATTTTATCAGTACTAATTAGTGTTATATATTAAAATGTAGACTAATATAACCACCAAATTTATGTAAAGATGGTCTTTAACATTGCCTGATACATCCCAAAGCAAGTAGATATCAACTACACTGAACTGATTGAAATCATTCTTACCACATGTAATGAATAAAAGATCACAAGGATAAATGCAGCCGTCACCAATTGGAATTCCCCAATTAGAACAATCAGTGAATAGAGACTTAAAATTAAAGATCTAAATCACAACAATTATGCAAACCAAAACTTATCGAAAACAAAACCTGTGATATTAAGGTGCTGATACTTCTCTATTACCAGATACTTGGAACCATTCAAGTTTCTAACTTGTACACAACTAAGATTAAAAGAACCCATGAGAAAAAAAAAGCCCAGATGTCAAAATTCGACCTTTTCATCTCTCGATCGACGAGTTCGCCGCTTCCAAGGCTGAAGAACTGAATCCTGAAACTTTGAAGGCATTGCAGCTTTCTGCCTTCTTCTTCTCCTCTCAACCTTAAAGCCCACTTCATCTTCTCTCTTGCTCTCTTCGTTATCAACAGAGTTTTCATCAAAATCAAAAGCTTTGTCCCCGTCAATTTCAAGCACTGCCATTGTCAACAAGTCCAAGCCTTCACAGCGAGAACTTTTGTTGTTTGAATAAGGGGAAGTAGAAAGAGCAGAGCAAGTGGAATTGGATTGAGAA
The DNA here is from genome assembly GCA_012295165.1 of Asparagus setaceus. Lineage (NCBI taxonomy): Eukaryota > Viridiplantae > Streptophyta > Magnoliopsida > Asparagales > Asparagaceae > Asparagus > Asparagus setaceus. The sequence continues at coordinate 36,605,866 of CM022706.1, forward strand.
GTTGAGAGTAAAGATTGAATTCTCTTTGGGATTGATTTCGTTTGATTGTTTGGATGATTAGAGTTGAAGAGGGGAGGATTTGGGGGATTGGGTTTTGAAGGATTGGACATAATGTTTGGATTCGTGAAGGATGATGAGAGGAAAAAGGGATGAACAGGAGAGAAGTAGGGAGAAGTTTATATTGTGTTTGTATGGGTAGCAAACAAAGATGAACATAGAATGAGGGTACATTTGGCATGAAGATAAAATTATAAAATTAATAATAAACCCATTTTAAGGAATTAATAGTTTCATTTTGTATTAAACAGTTTAAGGTCTAGGAATTCGGACTGAATTTCGTTTGGAGGCCTTAAGCTGAGTCTTGACTAAGCCTAATTTGATAGCATGTAGTTGGTCAAACAAGGTTTCTAAGTCTATTTGCAAAAAAAATTACCGACTACAAATTTTGTTTCAAGGGGGGCAAAACCACATCCAAGAGAAAATTGAAGGAAAAAAAATAAAAGGAAAAAAAATAAAGGAGAAAAAAAAAAACCAATCCTGGTTGAGGACTAGGTTGAGAATTATATCAGTTTAAACCTCATTATCGAAATTTGAAATGTATTTATTTGTCCCCTATAAGAAAGTTTAATTATGTTAGCTTTGTAATATAATATAGTTTGATGTACATTTTAAGTTCATAATCAGTAGTTTAAGTCTTTGAGTGATACAGTCTTGGGGAAACTTGGTAATAAACTAGAATCATGGACCACAAGAAAGACTAAGGAGACAATTATACTATAATACAAAATTATCTTCTTATCTATTGAATTGGTTTTGGTGAACTTTTATCACTCCACAATTAGATTGTTAATCATACGACTTCAACAATTGGTCTAAAGGAATTTCAGGCATTAATAACTAGGTCAATAGTCGAGTTATTTTCAGGCCTGGATGATGACTACATTTGGCCCATTAACTCACATTTGTTTCCTCGGCCGCAAGTGTCAAATTTAATAAATTTTTTATTATCGGGCTACGAATTTTAACTATTGGGTCCATGGAGGTTCGATCTTATTCAGATTGCAATAAGAACTCCGGCCCCCCGGTTAAAACTTAGTTTTTGTAGATTTGTAACATGATGTCATGACAAAAGGGTTATTTTCACCTTGATATGTCAAAATTTAACTTGTTTGAAACTTCATTATGCTAAAGTTTAAATTTGCTCAAAACAACAACAACAACAACAACAACAACAACAAAGCTTTTTATCCCAAATATTTAGGGTCGGCTACATGAATCATATTCTTCTATTCCATTCTATTATGGGTCATCTCTTCTGTTAAATTAACCACAATCATATCATTTTTAATTGCTTCCAACCAATTTTAAATTTGCTCAAAAGTTGTCCTAAAATTTTAAGAGATATTTAGAACCTTTTAATAACTATTCAAATAGAAGAGAAGAAGAAGAAGATTCGGAGATCATCCGCTTTAAAACCATGGTATGTTCAATTCCAATCAAGAGGAAGAGAAGAAGAAGATTCAGAGATAATCCATTTTAAACCATGTTAAAATGTCACATGATCTAACTCCAACAGAGTTTCTAACGATCAACAATCAATTGACAAAGGAAATTACCAAAATGTAAAGTAGGTGAAATTTTAGGGTATATTTTCGACAGATTTAAACTTTAAGGTATCAAAGTTAAAATTAAATAAAAACTGTATTTATTTGTCCCCTATAAGAAAGTTTAATTATGTTAGCTTTGTAATATAATATAGTTTGATGTACATTTTAAGTTCATAATCAGTAGTTTAAGTCTTTGAGTGATACAGTCTTGGGGAAACTTGGTAATAAACTAGAATCATGGACCACAAGAAAGACTAAGGAGACAATTATACTATAATACAAAATTATCTTCTTATCTATTGAATTGGTTTTGGTGAACTTTTATCACTCCACAATTAGATTGTTAATCATACGACTTCAACAATTGGTCTAAAGGAATTTCAGGCATTAATAACTAGGTCAATAGTCGAGTTATTTTCAGGCCTGGATGATGACTACATTTGGCCCATTAACTCACATTTGTTTCCTCGGCCGCAAGTGTCAAAATTTAATAAATTTTTATTATCGGGCTACGAATTTTAACTATTGGGTCCATGGAGGTTCGATCTTATTCAGATTGCAATAAGAACTCCGGCCCCCCGGTTAAAACTTAGTTTTTGTAGATTTGTAACATGATGTCATGACAAAGGGTTATTTTCACCTTGATATGTCAAAATTTAACTTGTTTGAAACTTCATTATGCTAAAGTTTAAATTTGCTCAAAAGTTGTCCTAAAATTTTAAGAGATATTTAGAACCTTTTAATAACTATTCAAATAGAAGAGAAGAAGAAGATTCAGAGATAATCCATTTTAAACCATGTTAAAATGTCACATGATCTAACTCCAACAGAGTTTCTAACGATCAACAATCAATTGACAAAGGAAATTACCAAAATGTAAAGTAGGTGAAATTTTAGGGTATATTTTGACAGATTTAAACTTTAAGGTATCAAAGTTAAAATTAAATAAAAACTGTAGGTATTTAAAGTAAAAATATCTCAAAATTAAAGGGCTTTTCTGATAAAATCTCAAAATTAAAGGGCTTTTCTGATAAAATCTAAAAGTTAGAGGGGGTTTTGTGATAATCCCAATACTTAAGGGGTTTTCTAATATTTTGAAAGTTAAGGGGGTTTTCAATAATTGTCCAAAGTTAAGGGGGTTTTCTGATTTTAGCCACAGTGAGAATAATGAAAGCAATAAGAGATCTGAGCAAACAATTACTATCTTCAGCTGAAGAAATCTTGGTCACCTAATTTACATTGGGTGACACTTAGCTCAACTTCATGCATAGTACCTTTGCCCAAGCCTCAAATGCTCTCATAAGTTCTTGTCATTCTTCTATTAACATAATCAAAACGTAATATAATGTTGAATAGAAATGCAGAACATAGGTACAAGTACTAAGTAGTTCTCTCTCTTAAATCTTAATATGTCTCTACTTCAGTGGAAAGGACTCAACATATAACAAAGCAATGAAATGTATTGAGTATTAATCAGTATGATCATTAACATTTCCTCATAAATCCATCAAATAAATGTAAACGATCATTAACATTTCCTGATAAATCCCAATGCAATTAGATATCAACTACTATTAACTGTGATGAATCAGACGATTACATATAATGAAAAAAAAACAAGGATAAATGCAGGAATCACCAATTGGTATTCCCCAATGGGAACAATCAGTTAAAAGACAAGCAAAAATTAAAGATCTAAATCACAACTATCATGCGAATAAAATTCATCTGCAAACCTAAATTGCAAAAAAGAGGAAGAATAATAATACAACTAATAGTTCTCTATTGCTAGATGCTTGGAAACTCTTCAAGATTTTATCTTTTACACAACTAAGACCAAGAGAATACAAGAGAAACAGAACCCAGATGTCAAAATTTGACCTTTTTATCTCTCGATCGACGAGTGCGCGGTTTCCACGGCTGAAGAACTGAATCCTGGAACTTTGAAGGCATTGCAGCTTTCTGCCGCCTTCTTCTTCTCTCAATCTTGAAGCCCACTTCATCTTCTCTCTTGCACTCTTCATTTCCAACAGATTTTCCATCAAAATCAAAAGCTTTATCTCCATCAACTGCAAGAACTGCCATTGTCAACAGTTCCAAGCCTTCACAGCGAGAATTTTTGTTGTTTGAATCAGGGGAAGTAGAAAGAGCAGAGCAAGTGGAACTGGATTGAGAAGTTGAGAGTAAAGCTTGAATTCTCTTTGGGATTGATTTGGTTTGCTTATTTGGATGATTAGAGTTGAATAGTAGAGGATTTGGGGAATTGGGGTTTGAAGGATTGGACATAATGTTTGGATTTGTGAAGGATGATGAGAGGAAAAAGGGAAGAACAAGAGAGAAGTTTATATTGTGTATGTATGGGTAGTAAACAAAGATGAATATAGAACGGGGGTACACTTGGCATGAAAAATAAAATTATAAAATTAAGAATAAACCCATTTTAAGGAATTAATAGTTTCATTTTGCATAATGGTTTAGGTTAAGGAATTAGGAGGCCTTAATCTGAAGTCTTGTCTGAGCCCAATCTGACAACATAAGCTTTGTCAACAAGGTTCCTGAGTTATTCGCAAAATAAATTTCTGAGCTACAACCTTTTGTTTGAAGGGAAAACCGACATCAGGGGGAAAAAACATTAGAATAATAAGAAAACTAAGTTCCATTCTGAACTAGCATTTCGTTAAGAATTATATTTAGATTAGTTGTAAATGTTAATCCATGATCCAATAAATTGAGTTTAGTCATGATACCACGGGTGTGTTTGACAATCACTTCAAATTACGTCAAGATCAATCCTAGCAAAGTTTTATTCTAAATCATTGCAGAACAAACCAAGGAAATAGTGGTCCAAGAAAAAACTAGTTTAATAATCTCCTTTTGGCATAAAAAAAATAGGCTAGTTTCGACTATGTTTTGCCAAACAAAAAAGAATAAAAAACTAGGCCAGAGCTTAGAAACCTTGGTTGACAAAGCTTAAACTTCATTATCAAAATATACAAATGTATGTGTCTGCATCCCATTAATCCAGTTTTATAAGCAAAGAATAGTTATATTAACTTTATTAAGACTGGTGTTAACTTGATAGATATGGTGAGTTCACAATTCAATATGCTAATCACACTATAAAACAAGATTTTCTTCTTTTTTATGAGTTATGGTGACCTTTTATCACACTTATAATGATTAGACTGTAGATCATACATGCCCCGCACTAAGTAACATGTGAAAAGAATTTCAGTTATTAATAACTCAATACTAACTAAAGCTTCGTTTGAATACCAATGTGTTTTCCTTATTTTCACGGTGTTTTGTCAAAAACAAAACACCTAAAAGATATTTTGAAATGAGTGTTGAGTTTTGGGTTGATGATGATTTAGCTTTAAAAACACCATAATTTTTGGGTTGAGGATGATTTAGCTTTAAAAACACCATAATTTCTAAACATCTTTTAGGTGTTTTAAGTTTGGTGTTTTGATTTTGAGTTTGAGGAGGTGTTAATATAATATCTAACATATTATATTAAATATAATTAATATATAGTTTATTATCGACATGCTTATTATATTATATCACACTATATCTTAGTTAATCTAATATATTAGTAATATTTATTAATAATATAATAACATATTAAATACTTATATTTAACATGTTGATAATAATATTAAGAAAATTAATAATATAGTTAATATAGTTAAAGTAAATTAATAATATAGTTAATCATATTTAACTATTATATAATAATATATAGTTAAAGTAATATAATAATAAAATAATAACAACATTGAAGTAAAATAATAAAATAATAAAAAGTTATTGATAATAAATAATAATTTAAGAATGATATAATAATATACTATATGATATTATAATCACTATAATATTATTAATTTTTAATAAAATAATATGTAATAAATTAATAATTAAATAAATGTTATATAATAGTAACATATTTAATAATAAAACAGTAATAGAATAATAATATAACAATAATATATTATATAGCATATATTATATAGTAAATGTAATATAATATATAAAATGTTAATATATTATATAATAAATAATATATTATATTATATAATAATAAATAATATAACCGAAGCCCTTTGATGATTATTCGAGTTATTTAACAATACACACTTGTAGGATGACTCTGCCTGGCCCTCTATTCATCGGGCCAAAGGCCCAAAAAGGAAAATTTTGGTGTACTGCGTCCAGCCAAGATGGTGGCTTATTGGGCCCTAGGCGTTGGCTGTTATTGAAGGTTTAAATACTATTTGCGGCCGCCCTGTTAAAGTTGCTTATTGAAGAGACCTAAGATTTCAAGGGAAATTATGTTATTTACACGTTTTTTATAGTTGAGATTGGATACCCTCTAGTGATGCCAAAAGTTCAAGATCATGATGGGCCTAAGTGAGAATTGAAATGATAAGTGTTGAGTTCATTCTCTTGCATGAGAACAAAGCATACAACTGTTGGCATTAATACTTCATGTTTAAATAAAGTGACTTTGTAGGCAGAGATCAAGAAGAATCAACCAAACATGTATATGCTGTTACGCAGACTATACATACGGTAGCCACATTTTGAGATAGGCAAAGAATTCATAGATACACAACATTTTACATGCAAAATCTCAATTCTGCAGAACTGTCTATGGCAATTGAAATATATGTTTGTCAGTTTGTGGTTACTTAAAAAAGACGAAACATATGCTTATGACAATTGAAATTCCACATACCATGTTCACTATTTTCTTTGTCCTTGATTAATGCTCTATTTATAAGTTGTAAAACTGGAAGAAATCAGCCAGAAAGAGAATTCAACATTTGCAGGTTTAACTCTTTTCTGGTCAAGATTAGTTGTAATCAGTGCATGTTTGGAAATTGGCCAAAGTGGCATCGAGACATGTTTGACAAGCAGCTTATTTTGGCTTATAAGCCAAAAAATAAGCTGGAGTAGCCCAGCTTATTTTTTGAGGGCTTATAAACTATATAGTTTGACTGAGTAAAAGACCACTGTACTCCTTAGCATTTAAAAAAATTCCAAAGCTCTTTTTCTCTATTTCCAATATTTTTTTAGTCATTTTGACAACAATGATGAATTATAAGCCGCTCGTTTGCTAAACACTATACCATTGAAAATAGATTATAATCCACTAAATTTAACAATCCCTCTGGATTATAATCCACTTGACTATAAACTATTTATAGATTACAATCCAAAGTTGCCAAACATGCTCTAAACCTAATTAACCATGTCACCGTCCATATCTCAGATACAGATATAGTTTTCAAGCCCATGCCGTGTCTTTTGACTGGGACCCTACTGTAATCATGGAAATAAATAAACCTGCTACAAGCTGGGATCCGTCTCTCTCAAAGTTACCAAAATATATGGCCTCCCCCACTGATCATTTTTATGCGCGTGTGTAAATTATAGTAAATTCTTTAATTAACTTGTCATTAATAATTACTTGGACCAGAAAAAAAATTTACTTGAACCAGACCTCAACACCAGTGAAGAACTCTCTCTCTCTCTCTCTGATCAATATTATGGCAGCAGCTGGTCCTTCAACCACAATAGTAATACTCCACAAACACAAGCCCGACAATCTTGGCTTCACTTTTGATAACGTACTAATTGCGGTTTTCTGTGTATTCGTCCTCCTCGTTATCGGCACCAGTCTCTACGATTGCCGCCACCGCCGACGTCAGCATCCAGAAGTTGAACTTCCCGCGGCGGCCGGCGTTGCACTACCGGCTGCTGTCGTCTGACGATCAGTACCGCTGGAGGCGCATCCTACGTATTCTATACTACTACTACGCCGTGGTTTTCGATCTTTTAATTTTTATTTGTATAATGTTAATAAGAATTTTAAGTTTGGCAGATCGCGCCACTTGAGGAAATGCTCTATATATATATAGTACTATAGTATATTAGTTTTCTTTTCTTTTAGGTATGGGTTTCTTTAGATCTTAGTCCTTCACATATTCAGTAGTTCCATATTGGTCAATCAAAATTTTGAAATTGCTCATAAGTCCCTCAAATAGTAAGGAGTCCTGCAAATTGGGCCCACAGTGACAAATGCCCTCACCTTATGTTTTCACCCCAAAATCTGTGTGTCCATAAAAACATAAGCTGCGGGACATTTTGATCATCGAGGGACCAATTTTTATGACCCCTTGGGATTTGAGGAACTAATTATGAGTAATTTAAGGCTTTGAGGGACTAATATGGAATTAATAAATATTTTAGGGGCTTATATCTAAACAGATGATCTTTTATTCTTGTGAGCTTGAAAGAAAGTCATCATACTGTGTGGGCTTAATCTTGGAAACTAATTATTAAAAATATGAATATATTGTGTTGGCTTTTTATCTTTGATACTAGTTCTGAGATTCGTATCATATATTGTGTGTGGGCGTTTTATATAGGTATTTATTTCAGAAAAATACATATTATTATTAGCGGTTGATGATTATAAGGAGACGGCTTATTTAGCAAATGAGATATGGAAGTGATGAAGTCCACACTTTTGATGTGACAAGAAAGATAGGCCTCCATATGACTATTAGCAAAATAAGTCATCACTTCATATTCATTAAAATTTTCTTATTTTATTAATTTTAATTTTTTTAAAGATACTTAATTAGTTTATTATGCGTAGGCTTGAACCCTCCTTTTGAAAGATGAGTAAATTTGTGGGCTTCAAAGATATCAGACATATTGTGTGTGGATTTGTCTTGGACCCTAATTGTACGAGATAAGGCATACGGCTTGAAAGAACAGAAGGGTATCTTAAAGACCATGAAGTTAAAGGTGAGGATAAATTCATAATCTCACTTGCCAACACATTGAACTATTTTTCTATAGTTTCCCCCTTCTTCTGGTTTTTTTTTTTTTTTGGACAAGGGAATCTTTGTTTGGAAGAGCTACAATCAGAGTGACAACAAGAGTTCAAATCCTTAACTCATGAAAAATAAAATACATATAATACAATATAATATAATTAAAAATAGAATATTTGGGAAATCTCAGTATATTTCCATTAGGCTCAAGACCAAATATACAGCCATATAGGTATATACATAAGGCTACATCTCTACACATAGTCGATGCTGAACTAAAATAGGATAGGAGTACATGAGTATTGACAAGTATTTTAACAATTACTTGTACATAATTACATAAATTATGGATTACTGAAATGCAACATTATATTACATTTTGATTCCGTTAATAGAGGCATATCAAGAATTTATGAGAGCGAGAAAAAAAAGTACTAGGAGGTTGTAGTCAGCACAAGTGTCATTATTCATGAATGATACTCGATTGATCATAATCTTTCAAACACCAACCCTGAGGTTTATTTTAATTAAATAGGCACTTAAGATGAATTATATATATGTCTGTGACAATTGAAATACCAGAGACCATGTTCATTTTTTTCCCTTGAATAGTCTATTGATCAAAAGTTCAATACTCAGATGTAAAGGAAGAGATTATCATTAAAAGAAAATTCAACATTTGCAGGTATAACTCTTTTTGATCAAGATTAGTGCTATTGAATCTAATCAAATATGTTGTCGTCTATATCTCAGATTCAGATATACACCAAACACGGAAGTAGAACTAATATGTACACAAATATAGTGTTCGTCCGTTGTGCATAATCTTAAAAAGTTATGAATCAAAACAGTCTGTAGGTTGAGATTGGTTGTTTTACATTAATAGTCCAGGAGCAATGAGCATGTTTGTTCAGCAAAATAAAAAGAGAGCATGAACAACCTATTACTATGTTCAGTTAAACAAAAAGCTTCGATCTAATTTCATTCACAACCTCTTGCACAGGCTAAACTCCTAATTCCTCTATTGAATATTTGTTCATTGTTTACTAAAAATCTAGTAGTCTTTAGAAGTCAATAATCCACATAATTGTAGCTTAAACTTAGATTGTTTAACATTAATTCTCCATGAGCATTTTTGTGCAGTGAAAGTAATAAGGGAACTGAGCAAGCTTGTTTCAGCTAAACTATTCCTGATCAATTGATTAGCATTTATGACACTTGCGCTGAGTACAATCTCCTAATACATTTTTCTACCCTCAAATGCTCTCTACATTCTTGCTAAGTTGCTATGCTTATATTAAAGGAATCATAATGTAGTATAATGTTGCATTTCCATCAGAAAATTGTAACCCAGAATATATGTACAGATAATACTCTCTTTACTCTTAATTACTATGCTTCTACTTCAGTAAAAGGGACTCAATATATATAACAAAACAATGAATTGTATCAGTATTAGTCAGTATGATACGGTAATGCATACCAATAAATCCGCCAAATAAATGTAAATGATCTTCAACATTACCTATTATATCCCAAAGCAATTAGGTATCAACTACTATGAACTGTGATGAATCAGAAGAAACATATATATAACGAAAATAGAAATCACGATGACATATGCAGAAATCACCAATTAGAATTCCCCAATTGGAACTAAAATCAAAGATCTGAAGCAGAACCTATCATGCAAACCAAATTCATCTGCAAACCTGAACTATAGAAAGAAGAAGAATAATAATAGCTAAATTTTCACTATTACCCGCAGATACTTAGAAACCGTTCAAGTTTGTAGCTTTTACACAACTAAGATCAACAAAGCCAAGGGAAACAAAACCCAGATGTCAAAATTTGACCTTTTTATATCTCGATCGACGAGCGCGCGGTTTCCAAGGCTGAAGAACTGAATCCTGAAACTTCGAAGGCATTGCAGCTTTCTGCCGCCTTCTTCTTCTCTCAACATTTAAGCCCACTTCATCTTCTCTCTTATTCTCTTCATAACCAACAAATTTTCCGTCAAAATCAAACGCTTTATCTCCGTCAATTGCGAGCACAGCCATTGTCAACAGGTCCAAGCCTTCACATCGAGGATTAGAGAGAGCAGAGCAAGTGGAATTGGATTGAGAAGTTGAGAGTAAAGATTGAATTCTCCTTGGGATTGATTGGGTTTGCTTATTTGGATGATTAGAGTTGAAGAGTAGAGGATTTGGGGAATTGGGTTTTGAAAGATTGGACATAGTGTTTGGATTCGTGAAGGATGATGAGATGAAAAAGGGATGAACAGGCGAGAAGTCTATATTGTGTTTGTATGGGTAGTAAATAAAGATGAATATAGAATGAGGGTATACTTGGCATGAAAATAGAATTCTAAAACTAAGTATAAACCCATCTTAAGGAGTTAATCATTTCATTATAAGGTTTAGGAATTAGGAACTAAGTCAAGATGTACTCAACTTCGTTTGGAGGTCTTCAGCTGAAGCCTTGACCGAGCCTAATCCGACTACTTGTAGTCCAGTCAACCAAGGTTTCATTTAAGTCTACTTGCAAAATAAATTGCCCACCTTCAAGTTTTGTTTCAAGAATAATAGAGGAAGAAAAGCTAACTAAATATGAATTTCTAGAATAAAACTTTGTTAAGAATTATATTTGTTTTGGTATGATTGTTAATGCACTGGCCATAATTCAATAGCTTCAGTTTTTAAACAAAGTGGTTTTTGCCATGGTATGACTGCATTTGATTTCAATATATATTCTACGCATTCCTTTTAAAAAAAATATTCTAAGCTCAAATTTCATTATCAATTTTTGAAATGTATTTATCTGCCTCGCATTATCAATTTTTTAAATATAGTAGAATTATAAGATAAATGTTAGTGTTATGTAAATTGTCAGTTCATAATTCAATAGTTTAAATATGTGAGTGAAATAATCCCCGACAAACTTCTAGGGACAAACTAGAAATGGGAACATGGCAGAGATTAGGCAGGGTTATTTTTGGGCATTTTAGTGGATAGAAAGAGAAACTTTTAGATTGCGTAGCCTAAAATAGTACTGAACTTTGTTTTCTTTTGATGCTTTATAGTTAGTAGCAAGTGAATTATTCAGACCTTGCATTAGTCTAAGATTGTTTACAATATATACTAAATCACACTTAATACGACAGTATTCTTTTTTTTAAGTGGTTTTGTTGACCTTCATCATTTGTGATGATTAGAACGCTAGAAGGAATTCCAGGCATTGATTTGGTCATTACTCGTTTTATTTAAGAATAAAAACTTGGATTTATTCTTCGGCCAAGAGTACGAAGTTAGGTGTATCGATATGGTTTGATAACTACCATATCCATATCCGCTTAAACGGATACGGATACGGATACGGATATTCATCTAAGAAAAACATAACCATATCCGCACTAAACGAAACGGATAATCGATATTAGATAAGCGGATACGATACAATATGGATATTAATCGGATATTTGGGAAACGGATATGAATCGGATATGACAAAAAATACATATGATTATAATATTTACACTAAATATAACTAAAAACATTCATCTATTAAACATAATCAAGATAAGTTTATTCAACCATATAGAAAATGTCACCTCATAGACATAAATACTAGTCCTCATGTAATTCTCAAGTCTAATCCAAACAACAAAAGTGTAAACCGTGATCCGATATCCGAATCAGATCCGCATTTTCGACTAAACCGTGATCCAAACCATATCCAATGAAAATCAAACAATAAAAGTAGAAACCGATTCGAAAAGTGTAGAAACCGTGATCCGATGAAAACCAAAACCATAACCGTGATCCGATGAAAACCAAAACCATAACCGTGATCCAAACCATATCCGAGTTTTAATTTTTCCTACCATATCCGCTTAAACGGATACGGATACGGATACGGATATTCATCTAAGAAAAACATAACCATATCCGCACTAAACGAAACGGATAATCGATATTAGATAAGCGGATACGATACAATATGGATATTAATCGGATATTTGGGAAACGGATATGAATCGGATATGACAAAAAATACATATGATTATAATATTTACACTAAATATAACTAAAAACATTCATCTATTAAACATAATCAAGATAAGTTTATTCAACCATATAGAAAATGTCACCTCATAGACATAAATACTAGTCCTCATGTAATTCTCAAGTCTAATCCAAACAACAAAAGTGTAAAACCGATCCGATATCCGAATCAGATCCGTGATTACTCAAAACCGATCCAAACCATATCCGAATGAAAATCAAACAATAAAAAGTGTAGAAACCGTATTCGAAAAGTGTAGAAACCGTATCCGGATATCCGAACAGCTCGCATTATCCAAATCAGATCCGATGAAAACCAAAACCATAACCGTGATCCAAACCATATCCGAGTTTTAATTTTTCCTACCATATCCGCTTAAACGGATATCATCGGTCCGGATATATCCGACCGCTTTGTCTAGTACGAGTTATAACAAATCTTATTGGGCCAAAAATATGAGTAATGGATGATAAATTACAACAAAATCTTGGACCGGTAATGATTTATTCTTCAAAAGAAAAAGAAAATAGTAGTATCTTAATTTCTAGATGAGCTATTTTCACTTACAGAAGATCTTGGTCATTTCTAGATATTATTTTTGACTTACAGAAGATCTGGTATATATCCTCTGTTGTACTCAGTTTTAAAATGAGTATAGCAATATGTTTATAATCATAGTAGCTTTTGTCTAAACAGAGCTATTTTCACAGTGTACATCACTTTTGTCCTAATTTTCGGTTGTTGATACATTAACTTTGTTGTTGATATAACAATTTTTATTAGGAAATGATGGATATGGTGCCATACCATTTTCTTAAACGAACTATCGCAGATGAACTGAGGCCCACACATTTGATGGATTAGCGAAATTCACCACACGACTATCTCGATAAATTATTTAAATTAAACGAGCCACCTCATATACATTATTTCCTTTTTATTAATTATAGTAAAAACTTTTGTTTAGTATAGCAAATCTATGCTACTATCACAAATTTTGCATCAGTTTAGCAACTATTATTGCAGATATAAGCTTTCTATTTGTGTAGCAAACTTCGGACACAAGAGTGTACCATCAATCATCTAATGTCCAATTAGCACGAGTTGCTAGTATAGCATCTTTTGATCAAATAAAGTTGCTAATATAAGATCTTTCGAACAAATATAGCAAATACAACTTGTTTTTGAAAAGAACTTGGGAACAACATAAACAATTATTATTTGAGGTCTGATTAGATGTAGGAGACGAGAGAGCTCGTTGAAGATCCTCCCATACTATTATCAAAACTTCATATTTATTAAAATAAATGTAACACAAAAAGATGGATGTCATGTAGAAAGGCGTAGGCAGGATGAAGTCTATGGCATATGGGCTTTTGGCTTGGACTATGACTTGCGGGCTTTGGCTCATAGGCCTTTGCATAAGGTTTGTTCAAGGTTTGGGGATCCAAGGCCCCTCCCACCCTTTAAAAGCTCCGCCCATTGGAAAACACATATTCGCCTACTTGCTTGATAATCTTTCATATCGTTACTCATCTTCATCATTGATATGTGAATAATATTGATCATCCGTATAACTAGAGAGATGAGTTTCCTTGATCTAAGCTTGTGTGACTCATCCAATGAGTCGTATGTAAGCATATCGCTAGCAGTTTTTAGATAACACCTGAACTGAATATAACATGAATGTAACTTGTATTTACGCTTTTCTATATTGTCGAGTTTAAAAATTTTGGACTTCATTTGGTGACAATAATTAGGTAACATAAATATTTGACACTGGAAATATTGGGTACAAGGAATTTATGGGAATATATTATGAATATTAAAGAAAGTAGGTGTCAAGCTTTAGCTAGGGAGCAAATTTCCCTCTGTTTTAGTTTCTCAGACTTATAAGCTTTTATATTGATGCTGCTCTCTCTAATCATTAATGCATTGCAACACTTGAAGCTGTGAGGAGTGGGAACTTCAGCCTCTTTCCTTGAAACTAGTTAGTGATAAGTAGTTTCAAGAAGAATACCCGAGCTCTAATTGAATAGTTAAGCAAATCAAGGGAATGCATCAAACAATGAAGAAATATAAAGAGGTAAAAAGTCCCTTACTGATCAACAATTACACTCAATTTGCTGAAGAAATATTCTTTAGTAAAATCTTGCAACATTGTCACACAATGTCCATAAATTTAATTGCTTCTACTCTTTTGATTAAAATTGTCTCTGATATGCAGCTGCTTGAACAATTTAAGCATAATCTAGGTTTTCTACCTATATCACCAGCAAAATTCTGTTGAAATCCAATGCAATAATTATCTCGTATCACAAACCAGTAGTGAGAAAAGGAAATTTCAGATTTAAAACCAAATCGCAATTTATTTCTATTCAAAGTTCAACCATAAGAAACCAAAAACTTTACAAGCTCCCAAGATTGCTTATTTCTATGCAAAAATATCAATTGAAGCAAACAGAGACAAAACCAGATGTCAAAATTTGATCTTTTCCCCTCTCGATCCACGACCACTTCGTTTCCAAGGCTGAAGAACAGAGTCTTTGAACTTTGAAGGCACAGTCTTCTGCCTCCTCTGAAGCTTTTCCTCATTCTGCAATCCAACTCCATTAACAATTGACTTCTTGATATTGAAAGCTCCTTTGCCGTCGAGTTCGAGCACAGCCATTACTAAAAGATCGAGGCCATGGCAACGAGAATTAGAATTGATTGAAGGACGAAAAAGAGCTTGAGTTGTTAATGGAATTGATTGGTTTTGGTTGGGGTTTTGGGAATTGGGTTTTGATGGATTAGACATAATATGAGAAATTGAGGTTGATGTTGGAGTGGAGAATGAAAAGAGAGAATCGATTTTGTGTTATTTTGTGAGAGGAATATATGGAATTAGATTGTAATAATATTTGGGGCGATATAGGAATTGGGAATTAAGATTGTTTTGTTTTTATCTTTTATAATAATAATAATAAAGAGTGTGTTCGTCTCTATTTAAATGCAATATAGATTTTTAATCATGGTTTGATTGACAAAGTTATTGTTAGAATTAACATAAAACTATAATCTTCGGTCCTCATCATAACTTCGGAGTTTTGGTGTAATAGTTAGAGAAACTTAATTTAAAATGGTATCAAAGCAATCCAATTAATCACACATTAATATAAAACTATAATTCCGATCATCATCATAACTTTGGAGTTTTTATTTAATAGTTAGAGGGACTTAAATTAAGAGTTATGGGACTATATTTCATGAATTCTTGAGTTGGAAAAGAGAAAATTGAGCGAGGAAGCTTGAGGAGACATTTTGTATGCAATTTGAAGGTACGTGATATGTACTTCTCGATCAACTTAGTGAGAAAAACTTTCCTAGTTAAAGGGAACGCCATTTTCTACAGGTCATATCATTTTCTTTGCTTTAGCATAGAAAAAAGTTGATGATTTCTTTGAATATTAATAATGTTCTTATTTTCCGATCTCTATTTCGTTTTACTATATATGTTCAAGATAGACTAAAGGTTTAAGAATTAAAAGATGCATATGCAATGAGAATCTTTAAAGCTCTCCATACACTGTGTTTGAGAGTTTACTAGAAGAAAGGAGAAGATAAAATAGAGAAAGAGAAGGCAGAGAAAAATAGGGAAAACATAATGTCTTGTTTGGAAGTTTAATAAAAGGAATAGAGAGGAACCTAATTCACCATTTTTTGGAAGATCTAATAAACAGAAGTAAGGGGAAAAGAAGAGTTTCATAACCAAATCACAACCATTTATCGATGATGATAGAGGACAAAATCGTCTCCAAACATTAAATATTTTATTATCAATTTCCCTCTCATCCTCTATACTCCGATTTAGGGGGAATAAAATGACAATATTTTTATAAAAATTTCACCTTCCCCACTCCCGTTATGCTCATCAAAAAAATTCTCAAATGGAGTTCCAACTTCTCTTCCCCTACCGTTTGTTACCCCCATCCAAACACAATATTAGAATTTAAGACAATACTTTGTTTAGATTCTCTCCCTTTCACTATTAGTAAAACACTTATTTGGTTAATCATAATAGTCCTTCACTTAATATATAATTATAACTTATTTTGAGTGAAAAAAGAACGAATGCAACTCGCGAAAGTAAGATATTAGTTATATCAGAAAATAATCACAATTGTTACACGTTGCAAGTGTCTACATATTATTTCACAATGATGATCGAATTGTTCTCTTTTATACTAACACTAGTATTCTGCCCGTGCAATGCACGAATCAACCATCTTCAACCATGCTGCCAACTTCTTTTGTATCATTGTATTTCTGTGTACCCCTTTTATTTTAAAATGAATAAAAATTATATTATAAAATATTATGTTATAGATTATTTTGTTATTATCTTAAAAAGTGAGTTATTTAATAGTTTTGAAATGAATGTGATTGTTACCCATTACAATTGTCTAGATATTATTGTATAGTGATGAGCAAATTGTTCTCTTTTCTACTAAAATATAAGCAATGGAGTCTAGAGAGGAATCATATACAAAAAAAACACAATCACAAATATAGTGGTTTAAGTTTGATAACGTGAATTAAGAACCTAAATGGGGTATGATTAAGATGAGCTCAAAATGCTCTAACTCATCATATGCAAGGTGTTCTGATAAGATGAAGATACCATTAAGACTGAATTTTTAATTTTATTTTTTCCCTTTTCCCATACCTATCCGGTAAAGTAAATAGTGATACACAACTCATGAGCGAGAAATGCACTAGATTGACCATCCACAATCAGATAACAATACTCTAATACATCATTCTACTATTAATGAGAAATACTCTAATACATCATTTTCTACTATTAATGAGAAACTACTAATGGGAGTACACGGCACCTGCGTTATGCTTTTGCGCCCTGGTGGTCCCCACACCGACTCCCATCACACGTGTTGGTTTACGGCGAGGCGTGACTTCATCTCACTTCGGCATCATCGCCCTCATCGGAAACACACAGCAGGCTCTCGTATTTACCAATAAGCCCATATAATTCTCAATTTTCCAAAACACCCTCGACGTAATTTTTAAGAACTACCGGGGCCTATCAGTCAAATCACCCGCCGGCGTTCTCCGATCCTAGAACTGTAACCGCTACACTTTCCATAAATCTTTTTTAAGCAAAAAAGCTAGATCTCCGATGAAATAATCACCGCGCAATCTAATCTTAGACGAGTACAAAAAAACAAAACAAAAAAAAAGGAAAAAAAAAATCTAGAAGAAGATCAAAAGAGAGGAGCAGGGAGGTTGAGATCAAACGCCAAAGGGATCTTCTTCATCTCCGATCCGCTCATCGCCGGGGGCGGCGCTCCGATCAGATCTCGACCAGCACCGGCGAAGTTCGTCTTCGCCTTCGGACCTCTGAGGATTATCGCCGCCTCATCGTAAGCTCTGGCGGCCTCTTCAGCGGTATCAAAGGTCCCGAGCCACTTTCGATTCTTCTTCCATGGATCTCGGATCTCGGCGGCGAAGCGGCCCCATGGCCGCTTGCGGACTCCTCTGAAGCGCTGCGTTTGCTTGGATTCTGACGGTGGTGGTGGTGGTGGTGATTTAGGGTTGGATTCGAGGGCAAAAGCGTCTTTTTGAAGTCGAAGGGATTCGACCGCCATTAATGGAGCGGGACGAGGAAATGAAGAGGAGTGAGCGATTTTTTTTGGAGGGGGTTGGAGGAACTATTTATAGGTGGGAATGCTTTCGGTCTTGTTTCGACACGACAGGAAATTTCGTTACAAAAGGTTTTTTTTTCCTTTTCTTTTTTTAATTAAATAAATATGGATGCCTTCTTTGCAAAGAGCAGTTGAAGGCTTGCAAATTATGTCCATATTAGTTACCTTAATAAATACTAAGATAAGTTCTCTGACGTCCACTATATAAGCTCTCTAGTACAAACTATATCCATAATAATAGATACTAAGATATTATTCTTTACTACAAACTATATCCATAATAATTTTGAGCTTGATGTCCACTGTCCATAATTAAATTATTGTGATTGATCGACATGTGATGAAGAATGACAAAGTATGCCTAAGGGGGGAGAAAAATCAAATTCCTCTTAATTTATTGGTGCATCCTCAACTTTACTCTTAAAAGTATCAATTAGCCTGTTTCTCACTTAAAGTATCTGCATGAGCTCAATGTGATCATTTTATTTGTCGGCAGTCAACTATTTAACAAATCAATGATGTATGTTTGTTTTTTCATTTCTTATATTTTTTAATTCCAAAGTAGGTATAAACGTTACAAAATCTTGGAGAAAGTAGTTAGGATTTTTATTTATTTATTTATTTATTTTGGAGAGATGAGATAGATTAATAAAACCCATGAAGAAAGGAAAAAAAAACACAATCATGTCATCGATTTGTTAAATATTTTGATGTGGGCTCGAAGAATTGCCACATTGGACTGGTAATAATAATTTAAGAGTAATAGATAAATTGAGACTTTAATAGAAATTTGAAAGTTCATCAATACTTTAAAACGGAATTAATCATTTTTGTCCTATGCCAAAAGAATGAATCATTGTCTCAAGAGGCTTGAACTTATATTAACTCTCAAGTATTGTAATCCGAGTATATATAGTCATTCTTTTAGCAAACTATTAGTGCCCTATATTTTAGAACAGAACATGAAAAAGTTTAGTTATCAAAAGACTAAATTCAGAAAAATCCCTTTAACTTTGGATGATTATCAGATAAACCCCTACAACTTTCAAAATATCAGAAAACCCCCTCAAGTTTAGGGGTTTATTAGAAACCCCTTCAACTTTCAACATTTTTCAGGGAAAAAACCATTAATCATAAATCATAATTTTCACTAGCAAAAACATCTCACCCGTAATTTTAACCACCCATGTGAAAGTTGCACTCAACATCGTTTGGAGCTATTTATTATTAAAAAAATTTGCAAAGTTGAAAGGGTGTTTTTTTGACAACCCCTAATCTTTTATCAAATTTTAAAGTTATGGGAGGTTATCTGATAATCGTCTAAAAGGTTAGACGGGTTTGCTGAAATCTGGCCAAAAGAAAACATATTATGCAAAACGTCTTTTTTTTTTAATTTAAATAATAATAATGACGGGATTGAGCACGCTGTAGTGTGGGCCGAAGAAAGTCATAGAGGGAATGCCACGGGAAAATATGCATTAAAATGGGCCCATGCCTGACACCAGATACGCGTCTATACTATTCCGTACAGTACCTATATCTGGGGTCCACACGTGCGCTCTCCCCTTCTCTCTGTCATACCCTCATTTTATCGCGAGAAAATACTTTCCGCCAATCCCTGACGACGAGTCGACGACCACCAAAGCCGCCGGCCTTGTGAACTGGACGGTCGTGATGCTCCCACGTTGTGAACCAACGTCCTCATCTAAATTTTTTTTTAATGAAAAGCTCATGCTTCAAATATATTAAGCCACAGGCTTGTCCGTCTGTACAAGAGAAAGTACCAAGTCCGACATCTCCTCTATTCAGATTTTATATTTTTCAAATAACATCGCTAATCTAGCTAAGGTATGAGCAACTCTATTACTCATCCTTTTAACATGTGTAACCGAAAAACTATCGAAGAACATCGCAAATTGCCAAATATCTCCCAAAAGGTCAGCCACTTCTGATCTTTCTCCACTGTTATCCTGTAGCGCCTTCACCAAAGCTCATCATCACTTTCCAATATAACTCTCTTAAACCCATCTCAAATTTTTTTAAAGTTCTTAAGTTGGTCCTTGTTGTTCTTTAGTAATTTTGTTCTGTTATTAAGTTTAATAATTAATTAAGGACCGTGAACAAATGTCGTCCATATTTAATGTGGAAATTATTCTGTCTAGATCATCGACAAGTTCACATTATAGCTGTATTGAATGTGTATCATGTTATACACAGCGTTGTGCCATAGAAATAAGCAAGTGTTAATCACATTCAACTGGTTGACACGTGTCCCAAGCAAACTACACCCCAACTCGGCCCAGACAGACCAAGAGAGGAGTCATCCCTTCTCGCCAGTCGAGTCATCCCTTCTCGCCAGTCGGCGTCCCTTCTTGCCGAGGCGTCCCTTCTCGCCAGTCGGCGTCCCTTCTTGCCGAGGCGTCCCTTCTCGCCAGTCGGCGTCCCTTCTTGCCGAGGCGTCCCTTCTCGCCAGTCGGCGTCCCTTCTTGCCGAGGCGTCCCTTCTCGCCAGTCGGCGTCCCTTCTTGCCAGGAGGCGTCCCTTCTTGCCGAGGCGTCCCTTCTCGCCAAACCGACTCGTCCCTTCTCGCCAGGTCGAGTCATCCCTTCTCGCCAGACCGGGTCGAACTTTCGAAGCCGACTAAAAAGACGGTACTTATCGTCCCTTCTCGCAAGGAGTCATCCCTTCTCGCTAGGCCGAGTCGTCGCTTCTCGCCAGGAGGCATCCCTTCTCGCCAGGTCGAGGCGTCCCTTCTTGCCAGGAGGCGTCCCTTCTCGTCAGGTCGAGGCGTCCCTTCAAGCCAGGAGGCGTCCCTTCTCTCCAGGTTGAGTTGAAAGGAGTCGTCCATTCTCGCCAGGAGTCGTCCCATCTCTCCAGGCCGAGTCGAAAAAAATCGTCCTTTCTCGCCAGGCCGAGTCGTCCCTTCTGGCCAGGAGTCGTCTCTTCTCGCCAGGTCGAGACGAAGGCGGTCATTCTCGAACCCCTCACCGGCAGCTAGTCACAATCACATTAAATGCACGGTCATAAATCATCATTGCTCCAGCCCCAAAAGTCTTTATGACTCATTAGACTCCGTCAGCACCATGCATCCTCTGTCACCAACGCATTAATCACAAGGGTGACTCATGCCACCCACACTGACACATGTAAAGTAACTGCTAACTGAGCCGCCTGCTTGGACTCGGCTGAAATTACTCATTTACCCTTTGGATCTCCTATAAAGAGAAACTATTGTCTGTTACCTAGTGTAAGCAATCTCTTGCTAAAAACTATACACTTAACTCCCTTTCTTGCCCACTCAAGCTCAATTCTGACTTGATCGTCGGAGGAATCACCGGAGAACCCAACTCCGATCCTCTAACATGTTGCAGTTTTGCAAGAGGCCCAATAGTCTATTGGGGGATAAGCCATCAAATGAGGTTAAGGAACCCTAAGCTCTTCAAGATCAGCCTCAAATCCTGCTGCTGAGAACTTTGACATCAACACACAGCAACGTCTATCATGAAGAAACACATAAATACTCATTTAGTCACGTATCTAATAGCAAATAAATATATGGTGAAGTTATGAATAGTCTATCGATGCTTATTTATTTATCACACCACTCAAATACATGAATAATAAAAATATTGAGTAAAATTTTTAGAAAATAAGTTTTGGCAAAGAATATATGATTTTTCATTTTTCACTCTATGCATTGGCGATGATTAGTCTTCATGATAATGACATCAAAACGGTCTTCAAGCATTGCTGAACTTCAATCATAAACAAATTAATCTTGTTTATATGCTTCTGCATATTTTTTTTAAAAAAAAACTCTAACCGGCCATGAATGTGAAAGTGGTGATACAGTCGAAAGTAGAGGCATCTACTAAGATCAAACTTCATCAAAAAATAATAAAATAAAATAAAATAAAATAAAATAAAAATAAAAAATTTAAAAAAAAGGTTGATAAACTGTTCGAAAGGTATAACCCTATATATTTCAACTCGTTGATGTTTTCTTTCGGCAGGAGTCTCTGTGACTCCATACAAAATTCTCAAGAAAAATAAAGAAAAAAAAGTGTCGTTTTCAGGACACGGTTTCTTCAAGTAAACGAGTAACGAATAATATTAAGATGGAAACGAGATTAGGTGAAGTGAAGTTGGTCCGTTCATTTGACGAAAAGTAAGTCGAGTTTAAAGTCTGCGTTGCGATGTGGGAATCTTGAGCGTGATCCATGTGTTGTTATAGCTCACTCTTATTTTTACACTTTTTTTTTTTCTTTGTTAAATCTTATAGCTCAAGATAGGAGGAAGAATGTAGTATCTGGCAATTTTTCCGCTTCCTCAGCTCACATCAGCCGGCTGGTTGGCCCTCATTCCTTCGGTTCCTTTTCTTTTTGGATTCGGATTCTTTTTAATTAGGTGCTAATAAGATTGCATATATAGGATTTTCAATATCACAGCAGTGATTTGATAGTGATCTTTAATATAACAATAATGTAATCCTAGCATAACTTTATCTCTTAAACTGAAATAGATGATAATGGTTGAGATGACCGTAACCTCTTCAATTAACACTTAATTAGAGGGGGTCTTAATCATTTCCTTCCCGTTTTCCTGTTGCCCCACCTCCCCAAAAAAAACCCTAGTGTTATTCGTTCCGGATTGTTGATTTGGACTCGGACAATTGTCCATGAATCCGACATTTTTGGATTGGGAACTGGACTCGGATTTTATGGTTAAAGCTCTGGATTCTTGGGTTGGATTTTGATTTTTGTGAGTAGAATTCTTGAACTTTTGGTTTGGATTCTTGAACCATTGCTTTGGTTTCGTAGACTGAGGGTTAGATTCTCGGACTAAATTTTAGATTCGTGGATTATTTGCATTAGGAGTTTCAAATTAAGTTATTATGTTTAATTATTAACAAAAAAATATTAATTTGAAAAACCACTCTCATTTTGATTAACGGATGACAACAACAAACTGAATACATCTTACAATCCATTTAAGCAGTTCAAACAAAATGTATATATATATAATATTAAATATTTAAAATATTTATATATTCAAGAAATGTTAAATAATAAACATATCTAATTTAATATTAAATATATTAAGTGATTAAACAGTATTAAATCATTTTAAATGAATGAAATAAATTTATAGAAGTGGATTAACAATATTTTAAAGTTAACTACATTCAATGTTAATATATAAATAAATTATAAATATGGAATATTTTAAAATTAAATATATTTAATTTAAAATATATTAAATATTTAAAAAGTAAAGAGAATATGAGAGAGAAAATCCATAGTGTAAGATCATAATCCATCAATTTTAACTTGAACTTTCTCTTGAAAATTTCTTATTAAAAACTATAGAATTGAAATGAAGTGTAGATTTTAAAATCCTAGTCCTAATAACGATCATAGACAACCAATAACACCTTAAATTCAAATCCAAATCCTAGTCCAAAACTAATAACACCTTAAATTCAAATCCAAATCCTAGTCCAAAACTAATAACACCCTAAATTAAAATCCAATAAAAGTCCAAGTTCAAATCAACAATCTTCAATCAATAACCCCTAAGTTTTTGTTAGTTCGTTTGGTAGCTTTGTTGTTGTTAGCTTTAACTTTGCACTTTTCTTGTTATTAACTTTTTCGAGATTTGTAGATCATTCAATATATTTTACCAGTCTAGATAGAAATCAAAGAATTCCTATCATTTTGAAGATTGATCTATTATATAATTGGCTAAATTACCATATTGATATTTTTAGGACAGTGGTTAACAATATGTTTTTCTTAATTCATTGACAACATTATGACATTGATATTGATATTAGATGTCAATTTTAGGAAAAATAACCTGGATGGTATTTTCATAGAAAGGGTAACTATATTGGTAATTTTTTCAACTGTTTTTCTTCATAACTTCATAACTTAGCCCGAAATCAAACCTAGAATCGTATGAGCCATATTGAAACCGCCCAACCGTCCGGATCATCCACGATGGGCTTGATATTAATATTGTAATAAAGCCAGTGAAAGAAAATATACCTTATTATAAACAAGATCCTATGAAAAATGCCAATTGGTAATTTAGTGGAAGTACAATATACACTTCAAATTCTTCATATATTTTTAAAAATATTACATCCAAGGATGTCAACTGGATCAATCTAAACTTAAAACTTGCACGATCAAAACAATTCCGAATACATAATTGCATCCACGTCATGTCTTTACGTTGACATTCTGATTACGATAATAATCTCTGCAGTGAGAAATTTTAAAGTAGTAGAACAATTTAGATTAACAACAATGTCAAGTATAAATTAATGGCAAGTCTTTTATAAAGTATACAACATACAGTTGATTCATTCACTAACCTCGAAGTCGGTCACATTAGGACTTGTGCTTAGTCTTCATGCTGCAAGTACGGTGCAAGTAAAAAGGAAGAAGAGGGGAAAAAAGCGAGAAACGAAAACAACAAAACAAGACCAGGATCGTGATGCATTTTCCTAAGTAAAGAAGTCCAAGGAGGGGGAAATCATGAGGGGAAAAAATAAAATAAAATACTACACATCAGCAAACTAATTCCAAACTAAATTCTTTTGTGCATTTTTATCAAAAGATGCTTATATTTGCGTTGTTGCCGGTGAAAACAGATATACAACCATACATTTTTAAAAGAGTAATATTTTTGAATTTATAATTGGGTATGTTATCTTTGACGAATCTTACTTATCTAAGACCGGAAACATACAAATTTCAACGTAACACGGTTTTTAGGTAAAACGAACCAATTTTTAGCTCGACAGAAACAATCATGCTAATAATTACTGTCCAAGAGAACAACATAAGGATCTAGCCGCAATATTCGACATAGATTATTCAGAAAGTAAACAAAACAGCATCAATAATCATGACCAAAAAAATCTGCAAAAGATGGTAGAATTAAGAAGAGCACTCAACAATGTTACTGGTGTAGTACCAAACAGAAGTAGAGCCATTCAAACGCCAAAATCAACCACAAAAGTTCTACAGAAATTAAGAAAATATCCATCCTAGTTCAACATAACCTAGTAAAAATAGTTTTAAGAAAGTATAAACTTTCAACAGCAGCTCTTCATTTGAGAGGGATGAACCTGGAAGAGTGGGTAGCTCCAATACCGGGCCTACCGTGCTTGACAGGCTTGTATGAGATTGAGAATTCAGCAAGATAATGACCAATCATTTCAGGCTTGATCTCGACCTGGTTGAAGGTCTTGCCATTGTAGACCCCGATGATGCTACCGATCATCTCAGGGACGATAATCATGTTGCGGAGGTGAGTCCTCACGGGCTCTGGCTTCTCACCTTGAGGTGCTTCCTTTTTCTGTTTCATGCAGATAAGGTTAGGACAGTACTGAATCTTTACTAAACGTTAACAAGAAGTTTTACGGAGGTACGCGTATTTTTAAGAAAAAAAATATCACTCAGAGAGATAGAATAACTAGTAGAAATTTTAAATGGAAAAATCAAACTCAAGATTGGCAATTTACATTGCATACCTACATTTCACAAAATAACTTATTTGCCAATTCAGAATAGATGCCTGACAAGTGACAAGTAATTTATATTGAATCTTCAGAACAATCTTTTTTTTTTCTTTTTTAAGGAGGAAAAGCAAACTACTTGCAAAATTAACATAAAGGGCTATGAATAACTTAGTAGACAAACCTAGAAAAAAAAAGTAGATCACCCTGCAATTTAAACGTGTCAGATGTATTAAAAGATCAAAAGCTAAAGCTACTGTGACAACGTAAAGAGGAATGAACATGCAACAAGACAGCAATCGTATCAGGCATCATTATAACCTACCTATAAACTTAGCTCTGCATGTACAAAGGACAATAAAATTTCATAAAACAACACATCCAAGAAATGTTAGCTACACAGCTTCTTAACCAACAAAAAAAGGTCATACCTCCTTTAACCACAAAGCAAATAAATATGCATTCTATAACTCAGCAGATACACTTTTCAGTATAGGCTAGATTGTACACTTTTCAGTATAGGCTAGATTGTAATAAAAATTCAAGCAACCAAACAGACTAAAGCCATGAAAAAAGATTTAAAAAAACTAGTGAAATACAAATAAAAAATAAAAATTTGAGCAGCAAACCATTTAACTAATTCTATAACAAAAAAAAGAAAGAAAGGTTCTCTTTGACCAGGATGGTACAGCCTCAATTTCAATTGCTTGCAATTAAATTTGAAATCAATATAAGATTTAAGCAGTATAAAGGCATCAGGCAACATAAGAATTGTACATTATCCATTTCTTACTTTTAGAATTCTTCTACATTAAAAACTTACAGAATTTTTTTTTTCAAAAAGAAGGTTAGGTGGGACACTGTGCCCTCCTGATCTATATTTAGTCTATACATGCCCCTATAAACTATTGAATTCATTCCCTGTTTATCCTCTGAACTATGATCGGACACTGCTTGCCCCCTAAACTTAACGCCTGAACTATGACTTTCTATACCTAGCTACCACTTCTG
Source organism: Asparagus setaceus (assembly GCA_012295165.1). Classification (NCBI taxonomy): domain Eukaryota; kingdom Viridiplantae; phylum Streptophyta; class Magnoliopsida; order Asparagales; family Asparagaceae; genus Asparagus; species Asparagus setaceus. Next base: position 36,632,635 of record CM022706.1, read on the forward strand.
ATTTATTGGGTTTTTAAATGGATTTATAAGAGGAAAGGGATAGTTTAGGAGGTTAGGTGGGAATGAAAATAGTTCAGGGCAAAGGAAGAAGTTAATAATTTAGGGGACAAGGTGAGATAAAAAAAAGGTTTAAGGGGTAAGCAGGGACAGACGTAATAGTTTAGGAGGCAAGTACAAACTGAGGCAAAAAAAAAGGACAATTCATCTTTTATATGATTTCAACTGTAGTACAATCTAATCACATCAGTCCATTAGTCTTTCCACTATATGCTCTCTTCAAATCACTTATCTTTTCTTCCATAAAACCTTCATTTTAAATTCATCATTTATTCATCCCACTATACTGTATTCTCCTCGATTACTTATAGCATCCTTCACTTGTCTTTAGCCTGCTACACTCGTTTGCTTTCTCTTCCATTGATGTGTCATCCTACTCTAACCAGATGTCACAATTTGAGGAGCAAGTGCCGCACAATCACTAATTAGATAATTTGTAGTTATAAGTAAAAACAGAAAGAAAATAAGGTGTCCCAGGTATAACTAATAACAAAGTCCCATAGTAGTTTAACATAGAGGAAAATGAAGCAGAAAGAATGTCATAATGTTAGGGGCTGTTTGGTTCGATTTCTATAATAAAAAAAAGGAAAAGGAAAAGTGCCCAAAATTTGATTTCCTTATATTTCCATAAAAATTTGTAGGAAAAGTTTATAGAACTCAAAGAGTACTACTTTTCTTGTTTTTTGCTATTTCTTTGTTCGGTTCAAAACATGAAAAGTTTCTAATTTTATAGAAAATAGGTTGTTTTCTTTTTCTTTTGTTTTGTTGAATATCACTTTATAGAAAAAAAGGTTCCTAACAATGCCCATGGGAAATCACTTGGGGGTGGAGAAATGGGGTACGTGTGTACTTAATTATATTTTTAATACAAATGTCAGATTTCTAGGCAATTTCCTCCCATTTGGGGAGGAAGTTAATTTCTATAAAATAACCCTCTTTTCCCTACATTATAGAAAACATTTCTATAAATTTTTTTTGAACCAAACACAGTTTATAGAAATCTACAGAAATCCATTATTTACAAAAATACTATTGTGAGGTATTTTCCCAAAACTTTTCTATAAAATGGGTGAACCAATCACCCCACTTAAGCAAGATGAGCATAGAAAACCAATCCGTGGTTATATGATTGAAGCCACCAAAAGATTTCATAATCCACATTGTGTGATTTACAAAAAGAACCCATGCACTCTTACAATGCATGCATTAGTAGGTGGAATTTTATTTTAAGAATTTAACTCGAAAGTGGAATTACAGATAAATATAATTTATTTTAAAATTACAATTTTTGCACAAATGAAAAACTATTCACAAGGAACAACCACTAATCCCCTAAACAAAAGCAAGATGCTCTTGATAGTATGTCTAAATGTTCCCAAAATCTAAAAGTCGTATAGATAAAACTAGTAAAGTTAATATACAAATGAAAAACTATTCAAAAGGAACAACCACTAATTCCATTCACAGGTTAATCTTTTGGATCAAGCTTGGTCGTCTGTTATGCCTCTTCAATCTAAACTTCTCTGCTGGAAACACCTTAATAAGATCCTCCCTGTTGATTCTATTATCAAGAGAAAGGGAATCACCCTGCCTCCAAGTGTATTTGTTGTTCTAATCCTGGTGAGGAATCTCTAGAGCATCCTTTTGCTACTGGTGAGTTGGCTCAATCTCTTTGGTCTTACTTTGGCATTCTATTTGGGGTTCCATGCTATCCCTTGCAGCCTATTGCTGCTCGTCTTGCGTGGTGGTTTGACAAATGTAAAGGGAGCTCCCACTTTGCTATCATGGGACGTCTTGCAGCTATTGCTATTTGTAGACAAATTTGGAGTTTTAGGAGGGGGCATGCGGAAGGGCCACTTACTTACTAGACTTGTGATTATTGATACTGTTCAACACTTAGATTCCATGGTTAAACCTAGGAGGAAATCCCCTACTTTTGGGATGGACTCTCTCTTGTCTATTGGTATTACTCCCAGAAACCCTTCACCCAAGCTACCTATTCCTTGTTCTTGGTTTGCTCCCCCTGTTGGCAAATGTGCACAAATGTGGACAGAATGTGGATGGTTCACGTATCAATGACCTGATTGCTATCAGAGGCATTATCAGGGATCATGAGGGTGGTCTGGTTGGAGCATTTGCTGGGCCTGTAGGTTGTGGTACTCCTATGATGGCTGAAACTCATGCCATGGCCAAGGGTGTTGAGATATTGGGAATATTGCATATATTGTCTGCACATGTCTGGTCTGATTCTAAGTCCCTTATCCTTTCCTTGGGAAATCATTGTCCCTACTGGCAGTTGACCCCTTTATGGCACAAGATGATGGCAAGCATCCAATCTTTAAACATCCATACTAAGCATTGTTATCGTGAGAGCAATCAGGTGGCAGACTTATTATCAAAACATGGTCATTTTCTGGATCATTTGCACTATTATTTTGAGCTAGATGAACTCCCTGCTCACATAAGACGTGTTATATATCTTGATGCTAATGGTGTTGTCTCCTATAGATTTCCTTGATGTTTTTTTTTTCAAGAGACCTGATATGCCAATATTTTGCTTTTGTTGACAGTGTACAGAATGAGGATTTGTCTCATTCCCTTTTGTGGCACTCTTGGTTATGTATGAGTCATACACTCCATGAGGGGATTTTTGTGTACTTAGTTTCTTTTATATATATAATATGATGGTTTAATTTTTTTTTAAAAAATCACTAATTCCCTAAACAAAAGCAATATGCACATGACCGTATGCCCAAATGTTCTCAAAAACTTCTAAAAGTCATATAGATAGAAGTCATAAAGTTAATATACGTTTATATAGCTAAATTAGACAAGCAATGATTTTTTACATTATTATACACTGCTTTATAATCAATTTTTGGCATCCATGCAAGTCATGAATAATTTTGAAGTTTTTCAGTAAGTAATATCTACCAAGATGGCCATCTATACAAATATATGGCATTGCAACCGGGTGAGCAATATTGCCAAAAGTAGCCGTAGGAAGCATCCACCATTTCCATTGAGAGTTTATTTCCCTACATGGGAAACATTTCCTAACTACATATCTTCATTTTGCCTAATTAGTCACGGATAACTTCTGCTGGAGCAGTCTAACCAATACAAAGTCTTTCCTACCAATTCCTAAATTCTTGTTCCTTGGTTAACAGAGCTATGCTCTCCTGAGACAGTAGGAAACATGATAACTTCCATAAAGGGACTACAAATTACAAAATACTTTTTTAACTAAAACTATATACAAGTAGATATACTTGTAAACATATATATAATTGTGAATGATATCATATGTATTGTTGATTATTTTGTTTCAATGCACAAATACAAAGCAAATGAAGGTATGAAACGGGCAATCGCTTCAAATCATATGAACATTCTGTCATACTTTCACTAATATTTTGATCTTTAAAGTTTAGAGACAATCTTACCGCCTTCCTGAGCTTCTTGATCAAAGCCATAGGCTTCCTCTTCAATCCTCTCTGAAACCTGCCAAACAAATTTAAAAAAAAAAATCTCATCAATTTTCATGAAATCAAAGAATCAAACACAGACCTAGGGTTTCGGATCCCAAACCCAATCCGACCCGAATCAGATCCAGCTACCTTCTACGAGCGCGAGCAGTGAAGAGCTTGACAAGCTCATCAGTCGACATATCGAGGAGCTGGTCGAGATCAACGCCTCTGAAGGCGAACTTCCTGAATGTTCTCCTCTTCGGCTGGCCTGTAGCAACATCGGTCTCAACCTCAGCCTGCAATAATGGAGATCGCCGATTAGATTTGAAAGAGAACAGATCGAATTTTACTATGATTTCTAGGTTTTCTTTTTTAATGGATCTCACCATTGTTAATGCGAGAAAAGAACAAAACCCTAGCCGCTGCGAGAGAGAGAGAGAGAGAGAGGAGAATGCTATCTGTGTATTCTGGCGCTAGGGTTTGAGTAACTCCAAGGGGGTTTATATACGGTGAATTTAATGTATGAGGATATAGGGCCCGGCCCAGTTATGTTGGCCTTTAAAGTAGTAAGAGTCCATAGCCAGTTTGGGCAACTTGTACATAAGCTGCCCTAGCTTTATTAGACTAACTTACACGAGCCCAAAATAAGTTTGGGAGACGTGCAAACCCTAAATATCTATATAGTGCTATATAAAAACCAACTAATGATTGTGCAAAATTGGATGAGTGGTGGATAAGTCCTATTTAATTGTTATTGAAAGGATAAAAATATAATTTTATAATAATTGGTGTTTTATTTTTTTTTTCTTTTCTTTTTGCTTCTAGAATATTCTATATCATTTAATGTTATAAAAAAGGAGCCCACGTTATAGAATGTTTTTTTCACATTTTATGTTACAAAAAAAATAAAGTTCTATGCATATATCTATACCATAATTTATTTTTAAGATTAATGTGTATCAAAAGAAAATCAGCGGATGATTTTATGTTATGTTAGTAATTGGTCGGTTCGCCCAATTGAATGGGTAGATCCTAAGTGGGTTCAAACCGGTCATTTAGTGAACCGGTTCCTAATATTAAAGGTTTAGGGGTTTGTCCTCTACTCTATGTAAATGCACTTATGTAAAGATTAAATAGACAAAGAGAGAAAAATATACTAATGTCATCTCCTTCCTCTTCATCAGTTCTGTGATTTATGCGTTAATCGGGGGTGATATGCAAGGCCTTCTCGTCGTATCGGTGTGGTCACCTTCAGCCATTGTCCGAAGATCAAAATTAAATGTGTGGCGATCCTTCCAATAGATACTGAAAAAAGGTAATCTCTAAAAAAGAGATTTATTTATTCGTTTGTATGCATGCTTAGTTTACAGGTTCACAGAGACATTGCTTAACCATTATTCTCTTCGCCTATCTATTATATATGTTTATTAATGCAAAAGTAAAATATTTTCATATCACATGCATTTTCACGTCTCAAAATTCTAGTATTAAAAAACACACATGCGTTTTATTTATTTATTTAAAATTTTATGAAATTTGATTAAGTTTCAGACGTATAAGATATCATTCTCCCTTTAAAAGCACGAGTTGGAGAAAATCTTTCCATGGTCAATATTACTCTTCACTATTTTGAATATTTCATTTGAATCTTAATTTACCCTAATCCTAATTATATCTTATACTAATCCGACGTGAACTACCTATAGCACAACAATTTAAAAAAATAAGATTAATAAAATACATGAAACGCTATTTTCAATATTCCATTTAAATCTTAATCTGTCCTAATACTAATTATATTATAGCTCAACAATTTAAAAAAATAAGATTAAGAAATCATACGTAGCTAACATATTATAATACATAAAGTATTATAAAACCCAAAATATTTTAAAATTGCACAAAATACCCTTAAAAGTTCATAATTACATAAAACACCACGACTTTTCAAAACTTAAAATAACAAACATGAAATCTAAAAATTAAGAACAGCCCCCGAAGAATTTAAAATTTGTAATTAATACCCTCAATATTTTAAACATTATAAGAACAACCTCAAAAGTTCAAATTACAAAAAAGCATTGTTGATGGTTATAATCACACATCCAAATTAATTATGTTGAAGGTGATGGGGGATCCGCTCTCTTCTCCGAATATCCGATTCTGAGTTGGGTTGATCTTCCCCCTGCACAAGCAGAAGCTTGTAAGAGGACGAGGCATGGGTTCCCCCGTTGTACCTTCGACGATCAAGTCAGCAGTGTGCTTGAGTGGAGAAGAAAATAAACAGTAGGAGTTCTTTAGTAAAGTGTGCAGGGAAAAAAATGGCTTGCCTTCTCCTTGAGAATCGTTCCTCTCTTTGTATAATGGGAGAGGGGTAGTTTGGTCACTTCAATCGAGTATGGCTTGATGGTAGAGTCAACATTAGCTTTACACATGTCAGCTTTTGTGTGGCATGAGTCATCACTGATTTGATGTGGATGCGATTGATGAGGTATGGGTGATGAGTTATAAAGGCCATGTGGCTAGCACAGTGATGACTATGACAGTACTATTAATTGTGATAGTGACTTTTATTGGCGCGGGGCTCGAGGCTAACTACAGTAGCAGGCTGCTACTGTAGCAGGCGAGTCGACTACTATAGCACCGAGTGCCGAATACTGTAGCAAGTTCGACTATGACCGCCTTCGAAGCCTGGCTATCAGAGTAGGTCCACCATCGTAGCCGAAAATCAATGTTGTAGCAAGTTCGACTATGACCGCCTTCGAAGCCTGGCTATCAGAGTAGGTCGCCATCAGAAGCCGAAAATCAATGTTGTAGCAAGTTCGACTATGACCGCCTTCGAAGCCTGGCTATCAGAGTAGGTCGACCATCAGAGCCGAAAGTGCCGAATATTGTAGCAAGTCCGGTATGACCACCCTCGAGCCGGCAACTGTAGCAGTCGACTACTGTAACAGGTCGGCCACTGTAGCGCCGAGTGCCGAATATTGTAGCAAGTCGACTATGAATGCCTTTCGGTCTTGAATTAGTCTCTTTTGGCGTGAAATATGACTCATGTTGGGATTCGCCTAGGAAGTAATACTTTTATTTTTTTACACTTCCTTTAATTAATTTTTTTAGGATCATAACAAGCACTCTGAAATTTTAAAATTTCAAAACTTGTAAATAACATAGATGGATTCAAGGGATTACCATCAGGCACTTAAAATTTTAATATTTGCAAAAAATAACCTCAAAGTTAGAAAAATTATAAAAACTCCCTCTAAAGTTAAAAATGCAAAAAATCACGAAATTTCAAAACTTATAACCTAAAATTTCAAAACTTATATCCAGCACACATCAAATTTAAAAATTATCAACAGACCGCTAGAAATTTAAATTTTACAAAAAATAATCTAAAGTTTCAATAATTGTAAAAAACACCCTCAAAATTTCGGAGCTGCAAGAAATATCCTAACATTTGAAAACTAACCACCAACACATGAAACATAAAAATTACAAGCACCCAACTTAAAATTTAAACACTATCAAAGTTTTAAAAATTGCAAAACACACTCTCAAAAGTTCAAAATCACAAAAAGACTGAAATTTCTAAACTTGGCAAAGAAAAGAATAATTATTTGATATTTTTCATTAGGATATATAAATTTAACTTCCAATTTAAAGTTTACTATCCCTTTTCAAAGATCTAAAAGCAGTCTAAGTTGATGCATGTAAAAATAGTAATAACAATAGATTAAAACACTCACTAAGAAATAAAACTTTGAAAAATATATGATAGATTAAAATTAACGTCATTGTATAAATTAAAGAAATTACATAAAATTTTACTAATAACATTAATTGGTATAAGGCTTAATTATATAAAACTGATAAACTATTATAATGTATAAATATTGATCTCTTACTTTATTCTTCAAATACTAAAGGAATCATAAATTCAATATAAAACTACCTACAAATAATTTTACAATAGACACTAAAGTGAAGCCATTGATCATCTATGTTGCAAGACATAACAAGCTAGATAAGAGGAGGAAAATCACTATAATGGACAAAAGGTATATACATGATACTTATTTATAATAGCGTAAGTAAAAAAATAACATCGACCTTTTTCTTTTTCTATACAATGGCATGACTCTGCGTGTAACTTTATTTGGGGAGATGACTACTAACGAAAGTGATCAATTTTTGAAGACACAATCAAATATAAGCATATAATAGCACTATTAGATTTCAAGATCTTTAAATATGAAAGTAATATATTTCATTACTAAACCTCTTATTAAAGGCCACTAAACATAAAATTTACCTTATATATGTCTCAAATTTGTAGGGAGATATGCATATCATCATAAATTATATATATATATATATATATATATATATATATATATATATATATATATATATATATATATATATATATATATATATATATATATATATATATATATATATATATATATATATATATCAACCCAAAGATACAACTTATTAAAAATAAGAGAATAGTAAGTAAACCAAACAAACATCCATATGACACAATAAAGAAAAATATTACATTTTAAAGCTAATAAGTAGGATTCATTCAAAACAAGCCGTCAAGACAAAAGCATCTCCATTAGGGTTCTTTACAAATGCAAAACAAATTCAAATTACTAATACATGCAGTCATCACAATATTTGAAAGAGGTATGATCTTACAATACCGAATCTAAAATTCACACAATTAAACCTAAAATAGTTTATCAATATACGACACGCTATTGCTCTATAATGCAAAAATAACTACCATTTATAATAGAGTTGACCGTGGTTCTATGCTTGTAAAGGTTGTAACAAGAAGGTGGATAGAAATGCTAATAAGAGTGTCCAAATGATAAATATCACAGAATCGCCGATGACGTAGTACCAAGGTTAAGTAATATTATATCTTCTTCATGAAATAAACATATTAAAATCAAAAATTAATATTATAATATAAGGCAAATTAATGAAAATGCAGTTATTTAGTTCAGATCCTCGTGGAAAATGACACACACATAGCAAATATAATATCATTTGATGTAGCAGAAACTCTTATTGGATGCACAATAGAAAAATTCCTTGGAGAGAAAAAAGAGATAACTCCCAATCTTATTTAAGTAATAAATTAGAAACACAAAAAATTCATATATATATAAAATTAACTTTTATTCTCATTGAAACAAAAAAATAATCAGAGTCTATATTTCTAAAAGTTTGTGTTTGGAAATACAATCAACTTTTTTGTCAAGTAAGACAAGAAGACAAAAGATGAACAAACCCAGGGAAAGATAATAGCACAAGAAATCCAGCTCCAGCCTGATGTCACAATCGATGTAGACGATGAAAACACTACTCTCGAATTGCCTAGGAAAAAGATAAAGGTGGAGAAGGATTGATCTTGACTCAATAAATAAAATAAAATAAAAGGAATAAAAGACATTAATGTTTTCTGAATATTTATAGAATAAATTTTTTGAGTAAAATTAGGAATCTTTAGAAGGGATTTTCACGAATTTTTAGTGCTTTTATATGCTTATGTGGATGCTTTTATCGTGATAAAAGTATACTAGAGTTAGCATTAATCTTTAGTTTATGATTTTTATAAAGTCTATCAATGATTAGGAATAAACTTCATATTCTCTTTAGTTTAGTATTAGCCCACTTTTAATCAATCATTTTGGCTTATTGGCTTTAATTATTCTTCTTCCTTTTATAACGCTATTTTTCAAGTGTTTTCACTTTCAACACTATACTTTCTCAAGTAAAGCTTAGTTTCATGTCGGTCCAAATAACATGAAAATTTAAATTGGCTTTGGATATATTTGTTTCTTGTCAATTCAATTATCAACATGAAAATTTAAATTCGGTGTAGCCCATTCAAACAAACATTAAAGAAAATAAATAATCACAATGCTAAAGTTTAGAGACATAGTGAGCAAAACCTATCAAAGTAATTAAAACCGAGAAATAATTTTTAGTAAGGAAATAAATCAAAATACTTAATAATGACATTTAACCACGCATTGCACGTGCATAAAACCTAGTATATTTAAAACAGGCAATATCTTCAAGCGTAAAGTCATGAATTCCACATTTTAAATAACATTGGGGCAATAGATTGATAAATTTTCGACTTCCAGCCGTTTAATAATAGAAATAGGAAGTGTCATTGAAACCAAATTGCCAATACAAATTATCTATTATTTGAATTCATCAAAATAAATAACTTGTTTAAATACTTTCCTAAAATAGATTTATTTATGAGGCAATATAAACAAAATTACATGGTTAAAAACTCGCTTTCACAAATCCATTTCATAATATCATGGAATTCGCATGCACTAGAGAAGAATGCTGAAAATTTTGTCAGTTTCTTTAAACTAATATTTAAGTCGAATCTATTATGATCTTCATACGTAAGACACCTAACTTGGTTGTAAGATAACGACGTGACACTTTCTACAAAGAATCGCCCATCTTAATGACAACCCATCTATTTTATGAGCGGAGGTTTTGATACCTTTCAGAACTTCACATACACGTATAGCAATAAAAATAGACTCATAACCGAGACCAAAAAGAAATATAACCGAAGAATTTCTTTATTCGAACACAAACCCATTGAAAAATTTTCTCATGCCAAAAGTTCTATGATACTCGTCTAGATTACGAGGCATAAATATTCCCCACGATGTTTGACAAGCGAAAAGTAAATAAAAAGTAAAAAAAATAGAAATTACTTTTTCAATAAGATACTTTCTTATTACTTTTTACTTTACAAAATATTGTTTAGATGATAGAAAGTAGAAAAGAGGGAAAGCTTAGATGACACTTATTTTTCTTGTTCGTTTGGTTATCATGGAAAATAATATTAATAGTAGAAAGTGGACAAATAAAACTAAAGTAATACGTGAAAAATATAAAAAAATATTTTCTCCCTCATCTCCCTTCACTTTCCATCAACTTTCTCTAATTTTTGGAGAAATTGAAACTAAAATGCTGGTGTGACACCCTTCACTTTCTAATCATTTTTATTCACTTCTCAAATGCCAAACAGGAAAAAATTAGAAAGTAAAGCCACTTTTTAATTTTGAGTCCACTTTTCCATTTACTCCCGAGTTACCAAACACACCCTAGTGAAAGTGTAAAAGCGCATCCGCAAATAGTATGCAAATAAAATATTGCTTAGAATGTGTTACTGTTGAAACTTGAGAAGTAAAGATGATATCAGAACTTCATTTTATTTATCTATTGGATTGGAAATTATATTATATTTTCAATGATTGCTAGTTCAATATCTTTTTAAATTAAGAGCTCATTATCGTTTTAAATTAAGAGTTTTCTTTTTTTCTCCACTTTCACAATGACTTCAAAATTTTTCATAGAGAAAGTTAAACGCCCATTAAATATTACGTGACGTGGCCTAGTTTGATATTATTGAAGCTTATAATAAGTTGCTTATATTAGCAGTTTATGAAAGCAACTTATATAAACCGTTGAAAATAGTTGTTTGGTAACCATATATCAAAAGATATTTCTAAAAGCAATTGAGATGTTTAGTGAATCATGCTTAAAGCTCATTATAAGTGAAAATTACCAAAATACATATAGTTTTGACTTCATATTTATTTATAGTTTAAAGGCTATATATGGTGTGTGTGTATATATATATATATATATATATATATATATATATATATATATATATATATATATATATATATATATAGAGAGAGAGAGAGAGAGAGAGCATGACTCTATAAACTTAAGTGTATAGGGAATAGTCATACACCAACTTTTCTATCCATTGATGTTGCCTTGGGATCCGTGAAAGATATAAAGTCCACTTTGAGATTTGTGCATCTCTTGATTTCACGGATCCCAAGGCAACATCAATGGATACAAAAGTTGGTGTATACTATTCCCTATCAACTTAAGTTTATAGGAGCATTCTCTCTCTCTCTCTCTCTCTATATATATATATATATATATATATATATATATATATATATATATATATATATATATATATATATATATATAAGAAGAAAATATTTTTAAAAGCATTCTCAAGTTCCTTCTAAAAGTATCCCTTTAAAATCTAAGCGGTTACAATAAGCATGTACAAAAGTTTTTACCAAACACTATTATTGGTCGCTTCAGAGAAAAATAAGCGAAGTGTCCTCAAATAAGTAATGTCAAACCAGGTCCTTAGTGAAGTAAGACTCTATACTAAAATTGTATAATTTGTAAGATAAAAATTCTGATCTTTGGTCAATTAGAACTAGAGCTAGGATAAAATTGCAAGTTTGTAGTCAATAATTAGACCTGCATAAAAATTAAAAATAGAAAATTTATAAAAATTACTCCACTTCTATTATATATATCCGCATACAAAAGAGTGTTATACAGTCTCTCAGATTATATCAACTTTTTATTCAGGACTAGGTGGTAAAAACTGTAGCTTTGCAATTTCTTTTATTGATTTTTATGTTTCATGTTTGTCCTTTTTAAAATTTTACTTCTCGCTCCTCTTTTTATATGTTGTTTTTTTATTTATCAAATATTGGAATTATATAACCTGTTTAAGCTAAAAAGATCATAGATCTAGAATTTACTAAAATAACTAGAGCTATAGTTTACTAAAATAACTAAGTTTTATCCCCAAAATTAAATTAAATGTTAGGCTGAAAGTAAAAAATATTTGTGGGGTGAAAAAAGGAAGAAAGTGAAAAAGTTTTAATTTTTAGACTTGTACTATTATAACAATTCAAAAATATAAAAAGTATAAGTTATTATAATACTCACTACCAATATCTTATAATCTAACCAGTAGTCACTCAAGATTAATTGATATTATGATAGACAATTATTATTTAATAATAATAAGTTCAAAATATATAAATAGCATTCATATCATCCAAATGCATAAATTATATACTTCTTGATTATAAAAACTATCCACATTATTTTATCAAGATATCTAGTTTCAATAAATTATTCCTAATTATCCCATTAACATACTTATTTTAAAAATCCTTATTTTAATGATTGTTCTAGCTCCAATGACAATGTTCTAACTAACACCTTAGACATTGAGAATCATGTCAAAACCACTACTATGAAAGTGAGATGATCTACATTATAACTTATAGTTTCCAAACTACCCTCTAATCATGACTATATTACTACCTTCTAATCACGACTATATTTCTTATCAGAGCACCCCATGTGAGGGAGTGATCTCATCCATTCATGGGGACAGTAAAATACCGATACTGGTCCCCTCCTATGCACCTGTGCAGCTCAGAACCTCCCACACCGTGCAGGAGGTTCTGAGAGGATATGTACTCTCTAATCACTCATAAATAATACAAATCACCCCTTTTTATAGAGTGTTCTATCCTTACTTCTCCTTGGATATGCAAGAAGTGTTCGGCGCCATGTATTTGGAAGATGTTTTCTATTCGAACAGTGTTCTCATAGGATTGCTGCTGACTTGGTTATCTTAACTTTTTCACCTCCGATCTCGACCGTCCATTTGCCCTTTTCCTAAAGCACCACACGGAGGTGGTGCTGCCTTAATTAGGCACAAGGTGAAATTATACACGCGTAAATCAGATTTAAGATTCTTAATTACCAAGATTAGAATAAATCAACAAGAGTGGTGAGGGGAACAAGTTGCTTTGTGGATCCCATCACCGCTCGGTGATGTTATACTCTAAGTTTCTGTTTCTTCGGCCCATAGATTGGCCCGCTCTTTTTGCTGGCCGCTTGTTTAGTTAATTTAGACCATTGATTCAGTGTGACGTCCTACGTGACGATTTATTTTTGTAAAGTTTCAAGGTTCTTTTTGCCATACATACTCTGTTTTATATCAGAAGATAATTAAGACGCAAAAGATATGCACATGATCGATATATAATATGCTGATATATTGTTGTTTCACCTCCTTGCCCATTTATCAATAGCAACAGCAGTTGGGAAATTATTGGATATATTTTTTCCAAGAGAAAAAAAATAATAATAATGAAAACTATGGTTCTAAATCAGAACATTGTCCTTTATTAATTTTAAAATTGTTATTTAAAAAGTTCTTATCAACTCCATCATAAATATTTTAAAAAACGTTCTTATGAAGGAATAATAAAAATATTCATACTGCAAATTTAACATAAATATCACAAAACCCTCCTTAAATTTGGGTGCTTCTTAAATAGTCCCTTTAACTTTTAGAATGTCACAAAACACCCTTTAAGTTTTGGGTTTCTCAATAAAAACCCTAACAATATTACCCACGGTTTTCACATGGGCGATAAAATTAAGCAGAGTATTTTTGCTAGTGAAATTTGAATATAAATCATTTCTACTATCCAAAAGTACTAGAAAGACCACTATTTAAATCAAAAAAGGAAAGACCACTAATTTTAATACAAGCCTTTAATTATTTAATATATGGTGATGGGGAATTATAAGCAATTTCAAAAATAACACTTACCACATTCCCATGGATTGTACTTCTAAAATCAAAATCTTCCATAATTAATCATAAATCTATACTACTATAAAAGAGGATTGGGGTGTTAAACTTTTAATTTCCTTTTTGCCCTCTCAATTTTTGATAAATTCTAACTATACCATTATCTCTAATTAATCTTTCATTAAGTAAATATAACCTCTTATTAATTATGCACCTCCTCACCTTCCTAAATAATTATAATTATCAAATATTATAACTATTAATTGTTTAAAAATAATATAATAAAATAATTTATAACGTAAGTATACTAACTATTAGTAGTAACCAAATAAATTATTATAATAATTATTTATGAATTATAATAAAATAATTAAAAGAATAATATAAATAGAATAATATATTACTAAATACTATTAAGAATTATACTATAATTCAATGAGTAATAAAATAAATAGAATAAATAGTTAATCATGAATAGTGTAATTATTTGAATAATATCACAAAACTATGAATTACACTATTTATTTACTATTATATTGTTAAATAAATAGTTAATATTATTTTTAGAGTATTTCCTCAGAGATTATTACATGATATTGAATAATCTATACTAGGAAATGATTGAAAACTAACCTTTCCACAAAAGAATTATTTAATATTAATAATAGTACTATTATTTGTTAATGATAGTATAATAAAAAATTTATAAAATATTTATAGTACTAAATTATTTAAGAGCATAATTTAAAAAATTAAATTAGATAAATATTTTATAGTATATAGATAGTATAATTATTTTAATAGTATTACTTGAACTAAGAATTATAATACTAAATAAGGTAAATTACAAGAAACCCCATGAACTTTCAACATTTTGCAAAATAGACTTTATGAACTTTTAAAATCACACTAAACCCTAATAACTTTTGTAGAAAGCCCCCCGATATCTTTTAGATAAATTACACCAAACCCCAATAACTTTCAAAATGCCTTTTATGCCATTTTACTGGTTCTAATTTATAGGGATTATCTGCAAATTTTAGAAAGTTGTTGGGGCTTTTCTTTGAAACAAAAAAGTCATTAGGGGGTTAGTGTGATTTTGAAAGTTCATAGAGGCTAAAAGTTCATAAGGGTTTAGTGTAATTTACCCTACTAAATAATTATAATGGGAAGTAACTATTGCAATATGTTGCGGTATTAAGTGTAACTATCTAGGAACATCGGAAAAAGCTAGCAAGATTAATGCAGCTTATTTAACTTAGAGTTAAGTTAATAACTTTCAAGTTGGAGGGCATATTTAAGAGAACTTATAGAATTGACAGCTTTATTTAAGAACAATTTTAGATTTGGGGACTTGTTTAAAAAAAGATTAGCACTAGGCGATCATTATAAGAAAAACATCCAATTACAATAACTACACAATAATAATTAATTCATACATTTCTTTTTAAGCAATCTTATTATACAATTTTATTTATTAACACATAGTTTTACTATTCAATAAAAAATTCAAAACTTAAAACATGTACATTCACGTGCAAAGCACGTGCACTATACTAGTTATAAGAAAATAGTGATCTATTAAATTTTTTTATTAATGCAGATATGATCCGATAAGAGAATTAGGGTGAGTAAAATTAAGTTTGGACTCTATGACAGTTTGAAAGTTGAAAAGGGGTTATTTGAGAAACACTGAAGCTTAATGGGATTTTTTTGGGAAATTCGCCCAAAAATTTCATAACTATTTTCTCCCCTCCTTTGATGATGATTAAATTCATGCCTATTTTCAAATTTATCATTAAGTGGCTTACAAAGATAGTTACATCAAATGTACAAATTATATTTATCTAGATTACAAAAGGCTAGTTCAGCTGGGAGGCGGTTATAGCATCCAACCCCAAGAAACCGGAAAGTGGCATTTTATGTAAATATTGAGAATGTCAGGGGCTGATAACTGTATTCCGAAGCAAAGCATCTCTCTTTTCCTCATCCTCGTTGGATTCGGGTTTCAGTTAACTTATAGGTCGTGGGTTGACCCGTCTTTTTTGCCTTTACCCTATTTAAATTAAAATTACATTTCAAATACAAAATAGATACAAAAAAATCAGCAGAAAAAAAAAAACTTTGGATTCATTGATTGCTTCAATTGAATTGGATTTGGTCATTCTTTTTAAGGAATCTTTTCCTGGGCATTGCAACATTCACAGCCCTGAATTCTATGAAAAAGGGTAAAATTGCTCTGTCCTTTTACTTGCTTTATTAGCTTATTATTATTAAAAGCTTTGTTTTTGTAATAATATTGTTTGCAAGATTGGATTTTTAACAATTTGGGGGCATATACGCGTTTACTGTACTCTCCATATCACAAGTTTGTGATGAGAAATATGGTTGTTTGGATTGTGTAGCTTTCTTGAGATTGCTTTTAGGTAAATTTATAGTTTTATGTGTCTGGATTCACGTTAATTTGCCGTAATTTGTATTGATCTGATAGGTAATTGAGTGATTGTGATGAAATCTGCGTTTAGGTTTTGATATAGGGATCAATTTTGGGTAGGTATTTGGATCTTTGATGAATTGGATTAGGGTTTCCTCATCCCTCTGTTGGCATTGGGTTGGGTTTGGAAAGATCAGCCTTAGGGTTTCCTTTGGTGATTGTTGATTTCTTCTACTGATTAAAAGGGGGGATTTTATCCTTCTCTCTATGAATTTGTTCTCATGTATGCAATGCTTATTCTTTGAATATTGATATGATGTTCAATCTTTATCTAATTAGATGCTTATATGTTTCTTCTGATTTTGATTTATGCATGGGTTTCCTATGAGTTTCAGATCTGAACAAGGGTTTCTTGTTTATGGTAGATTTCACTAATGTAGGTTGTCAATTTATGGTCTTAGTTTCATGTCGTATGATGCTTAAGTTATCTATCAATCGGAATAGGTATAAAGATGTGTAGGAGTACTGATCTTTCAGAAAACCTCTGCATCTGTTGCGAGACACAAATTGCTGATACAATGTGGGTTTTGATATGTCCTAGAGTGATTGAAATTTGTAGTTGTTCCTTGTAACCATAAAAAAAACCTCTTTCTTGAGGTAACCCATAAAACACCTTAGAATTTACAGGCTTATTGTTCTTTGTCATTATATTTTGGAAGTCTATACCCTAGTTGGTCTTATAAATGAAATACGATAAGGGAGCTGGTCCTTAGGGAGTGGGATTGTAGGTAATCTTGGAGATTTAGAAAATTTTGTTAGCAACTTGGAGATTTATAAATTATGACCACTTCACAGATAAAACATGATCTTGTCTTTTGTTGGTTTAAAAAGAAAGAGATGTGATGTAAATCAAATATATCATAAAGTTTGATAAATTGTCACTGTACTGGTACTGAATGAGATCTGGATGACGACTCTGGATCTAGTGATTATGTTTGATCATTCTTGTGTTATGAGATATGGGAGACTTGATTAAAACATATATTGAAGAAAAGAGAAAGACTGACCAGTGTATTATTTATGATATGATTCATCGGAAGGATTTTGGAGAAGTTATTAAGTAACTGTAAATCTGCAATAGCCTGCTGTCTAGGAAAGTAAATTTCCACAGTTATTAGAACATAAATGACATTATGTTCAGTTCACACACTTCTAGTGGGGAGATTATGTGAATTTCTTAGAACTACTAGAGCCAATAATCCTTTTCATGGCGCCTAACCAGTAACTATGCATAGGTTTGTCCATAACTGGGGTACCTCTTGCTCCCCCATCCCCAACCTTCTGGAATCATACTTTTTGTTTTTTGGTGATTTTCTGCCGTTTTCTGAAAGAAAAAAAGAGTATCGTTGAAGGGGATGTAACCTATCACATCTTTTACTCATCGTATTTCTTTAGGATTATGCACCATCTTCATCCTTGTTCTTTCAAGTTGTAACATAAACTGGATGAAGAACAAAAGGTCGATGCCTCATCATTCATTTTATCAAACACCTATACCAGCATAACCAGCCTGATGATATGAAATTTATAAGTTTTTTTCACAACCCTATATCTCATAGTTGTGAAACAAATTGACCACCCTCATTTTTCTTGGATTACAAGCATTTTCCAGAAATCTTGTGTGCAGTGCGTTTATCAGTTGTAACACGATCTTCTTGTGACTTTTTAGTTCTTATCAGTTGCATAAGTTGTCTTTCTTCTTTTAGTTCTTATCTTTCTTTTCTCTTATCTTCAATCTCTTCTCATACAAGAATATTGTTTTTTTCTCTCCTCAGATAATAATTAACAGAGATGGATTGCATATCAAACCGCTCAGACATTTCAAGTCAGAAACCTACTGACTTCAGGAATGATCCAGAAGATGCAGTATCAAGTTCCTCTCATTTCATGGAAGCTACTGTGACACCGCCAATACAAATGAATGCTGAATGCGATGAAGTGAAGGCTAAACGCTCCCTCAGAAGAAGGGATGGGATAGAACATTGTGTATACAGCTCAGATGAGGAATCTGATTCTGATAAACCTATCAAGGTTCATACTTGTCCATAAATTTCTGCTTCTTTTTTAACTAACAGTAGACCTTTTCCACACATTATTGTCATGTTTCACTTTTACCTTGAACACCAATTGATAGCTTGGGTGTTAAAACTATACTATGTACATTGTTTGCTATGTGTTAGTTTCTTTTTCTTTCTGTGTTGCCCTGTTAAGCACTTATACTGATGATTCCAATATTAGTCATGGGATCTCTTGATGTTGATTTTCTTTTCTGCAGGATCTCTTTTGTAAAAAATCCCAACATAACAATGATACTTCTGGAAGCTTAAGAAGATCTGCTCACCAAAAGGTTCTTTAATTCATGCCTTTTATATTATATAGATTTATTGTTATGATCTTAATTTCCACTGTTGAAAATTAACCAGTCTATCTTACTTGGATTTGGAAATAGGGGACTGCTAGATGGTGTCGAGAAGAGGCATGTAGACCTATTATTGATGAAGCTCCTGTATTTTATCCAAGTGAGGAGGTATTCTGTAGTGTTACTTTCAATCTCTCTATTCCTACTCTCAGTTTACTTCTTAAATATAATTCTCTTATCAAAGTCTTGGCATATCCTTTGCTTTTGCTGTCAAATGTCTCATTTCATTTTGTAATTTCCTTTAGGATTTCAAAGATACACTTGGTTACATTGCTAGAATACGCCATGAAGCAGAAAATTATGGTATATGTCGCATTGTTCCTCCAGCCTCTTGGAAGCCTCCATGCCCACTGAAAGAGAAGAGCTTTTGGAGGCATTCTAAGTTTGCAACTCGGGTTCAACAAGTTGACAAGCTTCAGAATAGAGAACCGATGAGGAAAAAGTCTCGGAACCGTTGTCAAAGGAAAAAGAAAAGAAGGAAGCGGTTAAGGTTTGGAATGACTCGCAGACGCAATGGCTCCAATACTTCAGAAGCCAATGACTGTGCTGCCTCCGATACGGATGAAAAATTTGGTTTTCAATCTGGGTCAGACTTCACACTTGAAGCCTTCACTAAATATGCCGAGGGTTTTAAGGAGAGATATTTTGGTATAAAACAAGGTAGTGAAAGCCTAGATTCATGTAACCGCGAAAATGGGAATGGTTGGCAGCCTTCAGTAGAGGAAATTGAAGGGGAATATTGGCGGATAGTTGAGAAGCCAACTGAAGAAGTAGAGGTAATAACTCAGTGACTCAGTGGGGCAATTCTATGTCTTAATACCAAATACTAATCTTTCAAAGTTTTTCATTAATAGGTACTTTATGGCGCTGATCTGGAAACTGGAGTTTTTGGTAGTGGGTTTCCCAAAGCACCATCCTCATCCTTGAGTAATGTAGACCCTTACGTGCGTGCAGGCTGGAATTTAAATATCTTTCCTCGGCTTCCTGGTTCTGTTCTTGCTTTTGAGAGCGAAGATATCTCTGGAGTTCTAGTGCCATGGCTGTATATAGGGATGTGCTTTTCTTCATTTTGTTGGGTAAGTTCATCAGTCTGAGCCCCTCCCCCCGTTCAACTAACCAATACTTTTAGAAACTCTTTCGTCCTCTTTGTTATAACATCCTTGAGATTTAAAAGAAACAACTTGGCTAGAGTGTGATACCGACCTATGTTAGTTGCTGGAAAGTAAAAAACAATAACTTGGTATTAAAAAATATATATATTCATAGGAACTTTAGAATGATTTCTTTATCAAACTTAGCATGAGTATATGCGTTCAGATTGATAAATTTGTTTCAAAATTGTATCATAATCCGCATTTAATAAATTTGCTTCCAAACCATATCCTAATCAGCATGTAATAAATTTACCTTCAAGATCATTTATGATCTTCATGTTTTCTTTATTATGTTCTATTTTGATCCAGTTTCTTGTATTACTTTTACATGTGTCCAATAGCATGTGGAGGACCACCATCTTTATTCACTGAACTACATGCATTGGGGCGATCAAAAAATATGGTATGGAGTTCCTGGCAGCGATGCTATTAAACTGGAGGATGCCATGAAAAAGCATTTACCAGAACTATTTGAAGAACAACCTGGTTTGCTACATGAATTGGTAAGTTGATTATTGGTTTCTATTGCATCTGTTTCCTTGAAAATGTACCGGACTTATCTTTTTCTTTTAGTAAATGCTATCAAGGTCTACTATCTGCATAAAGACTGATATCTTGAGTAATTTTGATAAAGTTTGATGAATGTTTTTCAACCCTGAATTATAGTATTTGACCTAAGTTATCATCATTGTGCACGCTGATATGCTTGTATTAGATCTTTCCTATCTCATTGTCTCCTCTTAATGGGAACAGGGTGGGTTTGCACCTTTTACTAAAAAACAAAGGGAAAATTCTGTACCTGATTAGTATTTGAATTGTCAAAAGCATAAATAAATACAAATAAGTTGTGTTGTGAATAGATTAGTCATACATTATATGTTTAGCTTAATCCTTGATGCATCTGTAGTGCACACAAAAATTTAGGATACATAATGTTTTCCAGTTTTAGGATAGAGCAGAAATGGAGTATCCCTCGCTGCTAAGTATCCAAGTATTTAAGTATCCGGTTCAAGTACATATCTTCTACGAAGTACCCATATGCTTCATAGCTCCACAGCGGAAAGTCATTTTGCATGATCCCCCCTTCATGACATTCAAGAAGTTCTTATTAAGTTTCAAACGGTACCTAAAACTTCCTCAATCATTTTTCCTGAATTCATGTTCCATTTCCTACACTCAGTGATATCCTTTACGTAACTCACCTCAATCTCACGCTAATTCCAAAATTAAAGAGATGTACCCTTAACCTTTTTACGTGCTAAATGATTATAAATTTCCTTAAAACTTGAAGCCTTTTTCTGCTAACTTTAAGAAAATTTGGGAGATGGTTTTAAATAGAGAGATTGGAAAGCTTCCAAATTACCATATCTTAAAGAAACATAAAATTATATAACAGAGAATAGATCGGTTATGGGGGAGAAATTTGGGGAGGATGGTGTATTTATGATCTACAACATCACCAAAAAGCATAATTTTATTTTTAACAGCCAATGTTTGTGAATAGCTAATTAGAATTAGAATTTATCATACAGAAAATTACGAGAACAGAAGGTTTACATAACTTGTAGTGAATGTTACTATTTGCATCCAGATGTTGCAAACTAGAAGATAAAGCTTGAACTCAATTTGAGAAGTTACTCCTTGGATTGAGATAAAAGATCTTGATCAAGACGTAATAACTTTTGAATATCCCAAGCCTTGGAAACTGAGAATTTCATCACCATTTGAAAGCCAACTTATTTATTTTTAAGGACAGAAAGTTATCTTATTTGTAGATGAGTTATCTGTGCATCCTTGTTAAATCGGTTATTTTTTCGTTATTCATGATAATGGATTCTTTAGACAGTCATTTGCATGGCCCAGTAGGCTGTATATACCTGCATAACTTGTCAGATAGTCAACTAGTGAGTACTTTTTCTTAGAACTATAAGCTTCGATGATATGTTACCAATTGACTAAAAGTGGTAATAAGGGAACTCCTTGAAACAGCCAGTTTCTCTGGAATCCCATTTCGTTCTTGAATTTTAATTTTCATCATTTTTATTACTAACTTTGAAAAAATTCAATGTGTCATTTTCCTGTAATAGTATATCTAAGGCATGGATTAATTATAAATAAAACTTTCAAACTTTTTAAACCTTAGTGTTTGCTCCAGCACACTACAAAAAAATTTGGACTCTTATTTAAAGAATAATGTGTCAGTGATCCTATTCTTAATGAATGTACCATTTGCAGTCTTCTGTTGAGACCAAATCTAACTATTTCTGTGTAATGTTTTTTATATGACATAATCTTTATTGTGTATTGTAGTGTGCTTAACTCCAGTGTTCTCGGGTAGCTTTCTTTAAGTATTATGAGCAGGATTTATATGATGATAAATTATCTTGATAAACTTTCCTGCAGTTGTGACAAAATCTCCTTAAAGTTATACTAGCTGGAATTATAAATCGATAATTTAATAGACCATCGTGATCGAATTTCTCGTGGTTGCATTAAATCATCTCACGATCTTTTTGCTGACTCAACTTTATATCCTTGTCATAAAATCAGGTCACACAGTTGTCTCCATCAGTTCTAAAATCTGAGGGGGTTCCAGTTTATCGCGCCATTCAAAATTCTGGAGAGTTTGTTCTCACCTTCCCAAGAGCATACCATTCTGGTTTCAACTGTGGCTTCAATTGTGCCGAGGCTGTTAATGTTGCTCCCATGGACTGGTTGCCTCACGGGCAGTGTGCTGTTGAGCTTTACAGTGAACAACGGCGCAAGACATCTGTGTCCCATGACAAATTATTACTAGGCGCTGCAGGAGAAGCTGTAAGAGCACTCTGGGAGATCAAATTGCTTGGAAAGAACAATCCAGATAACTTAAGATGGCAAAGTATCTG
The DNA here is from genome assembly GCA_012295165.1 of Asparagus setaceus. NCBI lineage: Eukaryota > Viridiplantae > Streptophyta > Magnoliopsida > Asparagales > Asparagaceae > Asparagus > Asparagus setaceus. The sequence continues at coordinate 36,655,624 of CM022706.1, forward strand.
TGAAGATGGAGTGCTTACTAGTGCAATTAAGGTAATTATCCCTAGGTTATTCATTGATGTTCCAAAATTTTTGACTTATTATGATTATATATATACTTGGTGAGGCTATTATGGAAATTAGTGATGCACTGATTGAAATACCTTTATTAAACCCATCAAGTTTATGTTGGGCTAAAATGTGATCTAGTCAAAGTTAGGGATTTATACGGTAGACAATTAACTAGGAGTAAACATCCTATCAGAACCTCCCTCACGGTGCAATAGGTTCTGAGCCACGGATTATAACAAACAGGGGGGCAGTTTGGTCATTGCACTGCCCCCCTTGTGGCTATCAGATGATAGGATCCATACTCGTAACTACTACTGTCTAAACATGTTCAATGATGTTCTTTAGTAGACGTTATGTTCTGTGTGATGCCGGACTTCCTTCCATAGGCACGAAATTCTTAACTGTTAACTCTTGCTGTAACTTCCAATTCTATTAGGTCTTCCCTTAGTCTTTGCCATTTTTTTAGACTTCCTTTCTTCAATACAACTAATACATGCCGATACCATCTTCGTCACCTCCTCTGAGTTGAACATTTTACTCAATCAATTTAGTTGGAGTCTGATTTAGTGATAAATGCATATTTCTTTGACAAATAGAGCATACCGTTTCCTCTATTTAAGAATAACTCTAATTATTGAGGTTGGTCTCAATTACTTATTTCTTGTTAATGCATGATCTTTCAGGAAAGAGTTGTGATGGAACAGAGAAGAAGAGGGTGCCCTTCTTCTCTTTCACAAGCAAGGAAGATGGATAAAAATTTTGATTCGGTGAACGAGAGAGAATGTTATTCATGTTTCTATGACCTTCACCTATCTGCTGTGGGCTGCGAGTGTTCTCCTAACCGTTTCTCTTGCCTAACCCATTCTAAGGATCTCTGCAATTGTGAACCTACGCAAAGATTTTTCCTATTTCGCTATAGTATTGATGAACTCAATACTCTTGTGAGAGCTCTGCAAGGGGACTTAGGTTCTGTGAAAAAGTGGGGTTTAGAGGTCCTGGGTTTGGTTCTGCCCTCAGATGTTAAAGTATTTGAAGATGTAGGAGCATTGGAGAGTAAATATCCATCAAATTCCAATGATTTTTTGGACAAACAACAACATGAAAACACTGATCTTGAGCTGAGCAAGAGAAATGTAATAGATTCGGAACACATTGATCTGAATACAGGACTGTTCACAGACTCCAAGTCTGCAATTCTGGATAAAAACGGGATTGAACATGAGTTAACAGGAATAACTCATACCCCAATGAGATCGAGTCCGGAGTGTGGATCTTCTGTTTCCATAAATCATTCCGCAGAAGTAGCTAACTCTAATGGTTTCAAAGCATCAAGTTCTCAAAGTGCTCAACGTATTCGTAAGTCTAGTGCAAAGTTGTTCGGTGTTGAACTTCATCAACTTCAGCCAAGTCCTTCCACAGCCTCAGATGTTCAAGGCAGTTTCAGGTTTCCTTCATCAAACCCAGTTAGTCCAGAGACTAGAATTTTTCAAAATAAAATACAGTTCTCTGTCGAGATTCTTCACTTTGGAACTGTTAAGTTTGGGAAGCAGTGGTGCAGTAGGGAAGCCATCTTTCCTAAAGGTACCTTATGGTTTGTCTTTATTCTCTATGTTTCCTGATTAAGTAAACATGTTGAGACAAACAAAGTACTTACTTGATTTTATTTGGGCTGTAGGTTTCAAAAGTCGGGTCCAGTTCTTCAGCGTGCTTGATCCTACAAGGATGAGTAATTACATTTCAGAAGTACTAGATGCTGGATTGCTTGGGCCTATGTTTAAGGTTGGCTTACTCTTAACACAGTTTAATACAAATTTGTTGAATACTAGTTTCATGATCATTTTCCTCTAATTATAGTCATTACATCATGGTTTTAATTATTTTTTCATCTTTGTAAATTATAGGTTACTCTAGAAGAGAATCAGGAGGAAACGTTCACACATTCTTCTGCTACACAGTGTTGGGATTTGGTGAGAGAGAGACTAAACCAAGAGATCACTAGACAATCAAGGCCAGGGAAGCAAGATCTTCTCCAATTGCAACCTCCAGGGAGCATCAATGGGCTCGAAATGTTTGGGCTTTTGTCTCCATCAACTGTTCAGGTGAGTCTATCTCCCTTTGTTTCTGCCAGTTTTACCTTAAACATATTCTTTTACAGGAGTAGTGATAACTAGATTATACTTTCCAAACTCCTCCCAAACCAAAGATTACGGGGTCCTTCATGATGACTCATCAACTTTGATGGCAATCCAAGTTGAAGGGCCCCATATTCTTGTGTGTCATAGTGCATAAGTTGTTTGGACAGTGCAGTTGAGTTAGAATTATCCTTTGTACAGGCATATTTCTTAGGGTAAATTTCAGAAACCCCCCTGAACTATGGAGGTTTTGATCAAAACCCCCTGAACTTTGTAAATTAGAGAAATCCCCTGAACTTGTCTCACTTAACTACCATGACTTGCATTGGTAACAAAAAGTTGCCACATGCTCTACCCGTGACAACGTTTGAACATACCCTCTGTCGAGCTTCTACGTTATCCTTGTCGAATAAGGGTAGTTTAGATAACGTCATTTATGAAAATTTCCAATAGTTCAGGGGATAAAATAATTTTGAAAGTTCAGAGGTTTTCTTTTATTAATAAACTTTTGGAAGGTTTTGTGAAATTTACCTAATATTTATTAAAACTTGCGAAATTTAAATGCTTTATGCCTCTTTCTACATATACTAACTCGAGGTCAAAACAGGTGATTGAGGACCTCGATCCTTACCACTGCTGCACGGAGTACTGGGCATCAAAGTCTAACACACAGAAGTCTAACACACAGTTGACATCCGAAAGGATAGAAATAAAGAACACTCCCATTGAACTTTCCAAGGACTCTTCTCTCACTATGGGTCCAAAAACTTTGGAGAAAACACTTAACAAGTTGTTCGGTGTAAATATTTCTGGATTTGAGAAGGATGAACCAAATGTAAGCAGCAATACCTCAGTAGATAACATCCAAAATGTGCTTGAGGGATTATTCAAGAAGGCAAGCACAGATGAATTGAAAATCTTGCAGGCGGTATTTAACAGTGGAGATGGGAGTGATAGTTGGAGGACTGCATTTGATTGTCTAACGAAAGAAATTCAGAATAATGTACAGAGATAGCGGCAGAAAATAAAAACATGAGAATAATGGTGCTCTTCAGCGAAAGATTACATAGCAATTGGAGCCAGCATTCTTTTCGTCTATAGGTAACAATATCAAATTTCATTTTTATTAGAGATGACAATTTTGTTGTTATAGTTCGGTTCATTCTTTCTGAAATCCATAAAGGACGTGGAGCATTCATCCTGTTCAGATTGAACTATCAACTCCTGTAGCCAGGATTTGGCGGTGAAGTTGTTTTAGTGTAGACTGTAGCATATTTTAGAGGGAGTTTTATTTTTATTTTTAGTGGTATAGATCAAACAATTGTGAACTCTTGAAGTTATAATAACACTGTTCTTCTTCTCATCTAATTTTATAGCGTAATAATTTGAATTTAGGCTTATGAATGTTTACTTCTCTTAATCATGGACATCCGATCACTTAGAGTACTGGGCATCAAAGTCTAACACACAGAAGTCTAACACACAGTTGACATCCGAAAGGATAGAAATAAAGAACACTCCCATTGAACTTTCCAAGGACTCTTCTCTCACTATGGGTCCAAAAACTTTGGAGAAAACACTTAACAAGTTGTTCGGTGTAAATATTTCTGGATTTGAGAAGGATGAACCAAATGTAAGCAGCAATACCTCAGTAGATAACATCCAAAATGTGCTTGAGGGATTATTCAAGAAGGCAAGCACAGATGAATTGAAAATCTTGCAGGCGGTATTTAACAGTGGAGATGGGAGTGATAGTTGGAGGACTGCATTTGATTGTCTAACGAAAGAAATTCAGAATAATGTACAGAGATAGCGGCAGAAAATAAAAACATGAGAATAATGGTGCTCTTCAGCGAAAGATTACATAGCAATTGGAGCCAGCATTCTTTTCGTCTATAGGTAACAATATCAAATTTCATTTTTATTAGAGATGACAATTTTGTTGTTATAGTTCGGTTCATTCTTTCTGAAATCCATAAAGGACGTGGAGCATTCATCCTGTTCAGATTGAACTATCAACTCCTGTAGCCAGGATTTGGCGGTGAAGTTGTTTTAGTGTAGACTGTAGCATATTTTAGAGGGGAGTTTTTATTTTTATTTTTTAGTGGTATAGATCAAACAATTGTGAACTCTTGAAGTTATAATAACACTGTTCTTCTTCTCATCTAATTTTATAGCGTAATAATTTGAATTTAGGCTTATGAATGTTTACTTCTCTTAATCATGGACATCCGATCACTTAGAATTCTTGGTAGTGAACATGAAGTAAGTCTTAGTTGCAAACTTATAATGCGTGTTTGTTTTGAGAAATATTACAGGAACAGAACCCCGTAACTTTGTTACCAGTATCATGGATATATTAGAGAAACACTCTTAAGTTACATTCTATCTTTAATTCTGGGTGAGGTCAGCACAAATTTTGACACTGATCATGAAGAACCCGAGGGAATAATTTCAAACTTGAACTTTGCGTAACTGTAGATTGAAGTACCTAAAAGGAGTATCTTGAAACTTCTTCAGAAGAGACCTATGCATCAATACGTGACAGAAGAAGCTGTTAGATCTGAAGGATCTTCAACATGATTAATCCAAAGAGATAAACATCATAAGTGCGGAAGCAATACCTGAATCCATGATTTGGATCTTGAGTGGATTGATGGATCTTCTAATCTTAGGGCTTCTTCTCTTCCTTAGATCTCTTTTTTTAGATGGGGGTAAAAGAGATGAGAATTCTTATGTTAACCCTAGATTAGGGACCATAACCCCATATATATAGGTGTTGCACTTTTACAATTTGGCCCCTCATCAAATTGTAATTACAACCTGGTATCGCACATTTAGCCCATAATTTATTTAAATACCCATTAACCCAACTTGATTGATCACTTTAGTGGGTTAGCCTGAGGGATAGCACTACACATTAATGTAACATATGTTCCCACAAATAGATTTAATTAGATTTAAATCTAACAATCTCCCACTTGGGCACCATATGTTTCCTTAAAATGTGTATAACCTTATGAGCTCAAAATTGCTATCACTTATAAGGGTATTTCCAAACAATCCCGTCCATCAACTATATCAATATAGGATCAAAGCGGTCGTCGTCACATTTATCGTGACTAAACCCATCAATGGTCACATATACTAATAAAGTCAAATGACATAGATCAATCATGGATGTGCAGCATGAAAATTACATGCAATGTGATCTGTGCATGTCTATTTTCAACTGGTCCTACCTTAAACTTTAGTGAGGTCAACTTTAATCATAATGTAACAGAGTGGTTAACTGAATACTTTATTCTGATCAGAAAAATAACCAAAGCCTGAATAGGTCCAAAATACTCATAAAGCAATAAAATCACAAACTCCCACTAAAACATGATATCCTCAAATATTACAACACCCATATGGCGGTGTGCTCATGAAAGACCTTGGTGGTAATCCTTTAGTAAGAGGATCGGCTATCATGGAGTTTGTCCCAATATGCTTTATGGATATCGACCACTCTGTACCCTTTCTTTCACAACTAGGAACTTAATGTCAATATGTTTTGACTTAGTTGAGCTCCTGTTGTTATTGGAATACATTATCACGATTTATTGTCACAAAATAACTTTAGTGGTCTTTCAATATTTTCCGAATCGCTGATCCGGTGACAAAATTTCGCAACCATATTCCATGATTGGATGCCTCATAGCAAGCTACAAATTCGGCGCCATAATGGAAGAAGCTACAAGTGTCTGTTTGACACTTTTCCATGATATAGCTCCTCCAAATAACATATAAATGTAGCGATGTAGACTTTCGCTATCTTGGCATCCGGAAAATCGAATCGAGTACCCAATGACCTCCAACCGTTTCGATTTCTGTATGTGAGCATATAATCTTTTATTTTCAAGATACCTCATAACCCTTTTGATCGCTATCCAATGATCCATACCGGGGTTGCTTAAGTATCGCCTAACATACCAACAATGTACGCAATATCCGGACGGCGTACATACTGAGCATACATTAGACTCCCTACGGTGAAGCATAGGAATCTTCGCATTTCTGAATTTCAAGATTACTTTTAGGGCACCGATTGAGATGAATTTATCTCCTTTAGCGGGGTTTCACAGTGCGCAATCTTGCATGCCAAACCTTTTGAGTACTTTATCGATATAGCTCTTTTGTGATAATCCAAGTATACCTCGAGAACGATCTCGATGTATCCGGATTTCTAATATAAAGAGGCCCCCAAGATCTTTCATCTCAAAATTCTTTGATAGAAATCTCTTGGTTTCGTGCAACAAGCCTATATCATTAGTGGCAAGCAAAATGTCATCCACATACAGAACCAGAAAAATATACTTACTCCCACTGAATTTTTGATATACACAATCATCAACAATATTCATCTCAAAACCAAACGAGATAATTATTTGTTGAAACTTGTGGTACCATTGACGAGGAGCTTGCTTGAGTCCATAAATGGATTTTCTTAGTTTACAAACCATATTCTTTGGGTCTCCTGACACAAAGTTTTCTGGTTGTACCATATAGATCATCTCATCAATGTCTCCATTGAAATGCGATCTTAACATCCATTTGATATAACTCAAGATTGAAATGAGCAACAAGTGCCATGATAGTCCCGAAGAGTCTTTCGATGAAACCGAGAGAAAGTCTCAGATAGTCAATGCCTTCCTTCTCGAGTATAGCCTTTAGCTACAAGACGTGCTTTATACTTTTCCACATTACCATTTGCATCCAACTTGGTTTTAAATATCCATTTACAACCAATTGGTTTTGCACCTTCTGGCAATGGGACAAGTTCCCAAACCTTATTGTCTTGCATAGACTTGTACTCCTCATTCATGGCATCAATCCACTTTTGAGAGTTAGAACTTTTCATGGCCCGAAGGAAGTTGATTGGATCATCTTCCATCATTCCATTACTTTCCTCATGTTCTTGAAGAAATACAATATAATCATCCCAATAGCATTTCTCCTTTCTCGTGGATCTCCTTAATGACACCGGTTCTTGAGGTTGTTGAGTTTGTTCTTCCGAACAGGGAGTTGTTCAATATTGCCTTCTTGAGGTTCCGGATTCATTTCTTGAACAATAACAGGTATAGGTACTTGAATATTGTCATAAATGACTGTATGGATTGGATTTAAAGCCAATTCCTCCTCAAAGGCAATGTCTCTAACCTTATTTCTCCTCCAAACTCAACATCCTCAAAGAATGTTGCCGCTCCCGCCTCAAAAATATTTCGAGTGTGGGATCATAAAACTTATAGCCCCGGATCGCTCGTAATACCCAATAAAGTAGTCGCTAACCTGTTGGAGTCCAATTTCTTTTCATTTGGCCTATAAGGCCTTGACTCATTGGACATCCCCAAATATGTAAGTGCTTTAGACTGGCTTTCACCACCCAAAGCTCATAAGGTGTTTTAGCAACCGCTTTACTTGGTACTGCTAAGAATGTAAGCCGCAGCCTTTAGTGCTTCTCCCAGTGACTCGGTAAAGAAGAATGAGCAATCATACTTCTTACCATATCCTTAAGAGTCTGTTTAGTCTTTCGGCTACACCATTCATGCTAGGTGATCCCGGCATGGTGTATCGTGGGACGATACCGAATTCCTCTAGGTATCTAGCAAATGGTCACGGGCGTTGTTCACGAACCATCATATCCGCCGTAGTACTCACCACCACGATCGATCTAACGGTTTTAATTTTTTATTGAGTTGATTCTCAACTTGACCTTAAAAGCTTTGAATACGCCCGAGACTCGATTTTTCTTTAATGAGATATAGGTACCCATAACGTGAGTAATCGTCTATGAATGATATAAAATATTGTTGACCATTCCAGGATGCCGTAGGGAATGGCCCACAAATATCTCTATGTATCAATTCTAAGACGCTCAAGATCTGTTGGCACCTAATCTCTTAACTTTAGTCTGCTTTCCCTTGATACCAATGCATACATCAAAGTCTGTAAAATCAAGGGAATCCAAAATACCATCGACACAAGACGCCAACTCTACCTTTTGAGATATGACCCAAGCGCTTGTGCCATAATGATGTGAATTTTTCTTATTTAATTTACGCTTAGTACCACGTGATTCCACATTCGGGTTTCATTATAAGAAGCAATCAGATCAAGCAAATATAGGTTATCAAAAGTACTCAAGAAACCGGTTCCACAATATTTGAATTTAAAGATAAGCTAGCCCGGTTATTTCCAAATGAACAATAATAACCCGATTTGTCCAATAAAGGAATAGAAACCAAATTCGCCTAAAAGACGGACTACAAAAGTATCTTTCAAATCCAAATAGGAACCGGTTCTAACAATAACCTAAAGTGCCCAATTGCTTCCACATCTACCGATTGTCCATCGCCCACAAAGATGTGTCTTTCACCATCACTTGGCTTTCGGTAGTTCAGCAACCCCGCATAGAAACACTTATGTGAGTAGTAGAAGCCGAATCTAACCACCAAGTATTTCTAGATGCGAGACTAAATTAACCTCGAATCGCACCAAAGTAAGGAACGCATTCTTTTGACACGCCAAGCGTGATATTTGGTACAATCCTTCTTTACGTGTCCGATTTGTTGCAAAGAAACAACCCCGATCATCCTTATGTTGTTTCTTCCGAATCGACCCTTAGCGCCTTCCTTATCATTCTTTCTTTTCTTGCCCTTATCCTTATGGGCGTAGCCAAATGAGCACTTTCGCCTTATCTTGCTTCAATCTGTCTTCTTCTTGCACACGATGAAATGAGCTCATTCGAGTCCATTTCTCCTTTTGACAGCTTATAACCGACCTTAAATTGATTAAATTGTGCGAGGAAGAGGCAGTGAACAATGCACTAGTAACTTCGTCACAAAGATCGAGTTTTAGTGCCTTAAGTTTTGAAGCAATGTGAGACATTTCCATAATGTACTCCGGATATTTCCTTTGCCCTTATACTTCATTGAAATCAAAGCGAGCTAAAAGGGTGCTTGTTTCTACCTTATCGCTTTTAGCAAAACGCTTCTCAATTCGGCAAGGAAATTTTTGGCTTTAGTAATCCCTTCGGATTACATTGCCCCTAAAGGCTTCCTAATGCCGCTTGATGATCATGAGACTCATGCGATTTGAACGCCCCACCTCTCATACTCCTTCTTTGCATCGAGAGTGCTCATGATGAGAGGTTGGGGTTGTTCGATTCTTAATGCAAGGTCTAGATCCATGCGACCAAGAACAATTAAAATGTTCTCTTTCCAAACCTTGAAATTAGTCCCATTTAGCATGGGAATTGAGTTGATGTTAGCGTAAATTGATGCGCCAGATGCATTAGTGAAATAAACAAAAGATTTCACATTAATAAGCGTAGTTAGTAATCAATAATATTCAAATAATGACATATCCCCATCCAAGATATCTTGTACAACATTAATATCAAGTCTTTGGGCGGTAATATTAGCTGCAAGTGATATCTTGTTGCAATGATCAAACATCGACAATAACTCATGTCAAATAATGAAACTATCTTTGGATTGATTCATTATCCACATGTAAACCTTATAATTGTCAGCATTTATCTTAGCAGATGTGTATGTAGTCTACATAATTATTAATCTTCCTTTGGGCGATTAAATAATTACTGAAAACATCCACACAAACATCTAATATCCCTCATGAACAATCTACACAAGAGATGTTACTTTGGCAACATCTTGTTTCAATTAATCATTTAGAATAAAAGACGACCTTAATGCCTTTGTGTTATTTGAATTAAATAATTGATTTACTACCAATTAAACAATTAAAATAGATTTCTCCATTTTAATCAACCATAGATGGACCCATAAGAAATAAAGGCCCAAAAGACTTAATGGATTATTTGAGTGATTCAATTAATCCCAAATTTGAAATTCATCTGAATTGAACCCAAGGTTCACGTTGAGAACGAACACAGGGTTTGTTTTAGTTCAAACGCAAGGTTCGACTGGAAGTGAGAACCCGAGGTTCGACTTGAGGTTGGAACGCGAGGTTCGACTGGAAGTGAGAACCCAGGTTCGACTTGAGTTCGAACGCAGGTTCGACTTGAGTTTCAACACGAGGTTCGACTTGAGTTCGAACAATGAGGTTCGACTTGAGGTTCAACGCGAGGTTCGATCGAAGTGAGAACCCAGGTTCGACTTGAGTTTCAACACGAGGTTCGACTTGAGTTCAACAATGAGGTTCGACTTGAGTTCGAACGAGGTTCGACTTGAGTTCGAACAACGGAGTTCGACTTGAGGTTCGAACGCGAGGTTCGACTAGAAGTGAGAACCCGAGGTTCGACTTGAGTTTCGAACACGAGGTTCGACTTGAGTTCGAACGGCGAGGTTCGACTTGAGTTCGAACGGCGAGGTTCGACTGGAAGTGAGAACCCGAGGTTCGACTTGAGTTTCGAACATGAGGTTCGACTTGAGTTCGAACAGCGAGGTTCGACTTGAGTTCGAACGGCGAGGTTCGACTTGAGTTCGAACGACGAGGTTCGACTTGAGTTCGAACGGCTAAGTTCGACCGAAGTACGAACATGAGGTTCGACCACAACCTCCAGTTTTGACGAGGTTTGCCCACAACTTCGAAATTTGACGAGGTTCGCCCACAACTTCGAAATTTGACGAGGTTCGCCCACAACTTAAGTTTGACGAGGTTCGCCACAACTTCGAAATTTGACGAGGTTCGCCCACAACTTCGAAATTTGACGAGGTTCGCCCACAACTTAAGTTTGACGAGGTTCGCCACAACTTCGAAATTTGACGAGGTTCGCCCACAAAAGGAACATGAAGTTCGCTGAATCGAATCGAAGTTCGCCTGAAGTTCGAACACGAGGTTCGACCGAAAGAACGAACACGAGGTTCGTTGGAACGCTGAATCGAACCGAAGTTCGCCTGAAGTTCGAACACGAGGTTCGACCGAAAGAACGAACACGAGGTTCGTTGGAACGCTTCACCCTTTAGGGTTTCGAACTGGAGCCGCCGCCACCAGATTTGGTTCCTGCACCCTAGGGTTTCGAAGCCCTAGGGTTCCTCGATACCGCCTTCACTGATGTCAAGGCCAAATAGCTTCACCGGCGAGGACCAAGGGGAGCCGCCAGCAAGCATCGCCGGCGAGGACCAAGGGACGACGGCCAAAAAACCCCAAAAAATCGAAAGAAAAGATGATTAAAAATCCGTTCTTTTACTGTTCATCCGTGAACAGTAAAGAGAAAAAAAACGATCTTTACTGTTCATCCGTGAATAGTTCTCAAATCAAAGATAGATTAGATCCAAAACCCAATTTTAATCTTAAATCCCTAAGAATTAATCACGAATTTGTCTCGATACCACTTGTTAGATCTGAAGGATCTTCAACATGATTAATCCAAAGAGATAAACATCATAAGTGCGGAAGCAATACCTAAATCCATGATTTGGATCTTGAGTGGATTGATGGATCTTCTAATCTTAGGGCTTCTTCTCTTCCTTAGATCTCTTTTTTTAGATGGGGGTAAAAGAGATGAGAATTCTTATGTTAACCCTAGATTAGGGACCATAACCCCATATATATAGGTGTTGCACTTTTACAATTTGGCCCCTCATCAAATTGTAATTACAACCTGGTATCTGCACATTTAGCCCATAATTTATTTAAATACCCATTAACCCAACTTGATTGATCACTTTAGTGGGTTAGCCTGAGGGATAGCACTACACATTAATGTAACATATGTGCCCACAAATAGATTTAATTAGATTTAAATCTAACAGAAGCATGTGATTTTTGAGCTGATTGGTCCCTTTCTGAGTATGGGTTTGGTTGTGTATTGAGATTGGACTTCATTCTGAAATGGAGATTGCTCTGAATACTTTCAGTTATTGCCTTTACCTTTATTTTAACATCCCATGGACGTGGTAATGGGGTTTTAGGACCACATACACCAACTATAGACAATAAATTTAGGTATTAGGATCTACTAATATATAGTTGCTTCAATGTGATGACCTTTTCTTCTCTGTTTAAATGTGTGTAACACCTTGTATTGGTATTTTGTCCAACATTTATAACACCTAGCCTACATGAGAGTCATGATGTAGGAGCTGTTCATTTTTTTAAAAGGGTTAATTTAGACTATACCTGTGTACTATATATAGCCTAATTGCGTATATATGCCTTTATTATCACCCTATTGTATATGTTTATTGTTGTAGGTAGAACCCCAAGTGAAATTTTTGACTCTTTTACCCATAGAGAAAGATAATTTTTTGACAAATGGACCTCCCCAGGGTGAAAGAGCCAAATATTCCCTCATGGGGTCTAACCTGCAACAATGAAACTATAAGGGAGTCTATTCTCAATTGGGTGATGGTAAGGGGTCGATCTAAGATTAACTTAAAAAGGAGCATGATGGAAATAGTTGGGCACGAGTTAAAATTATAATGTGAAAAGAACAACCTAATTCATGAGGTGAAGCTTACAGGAACTGAAATAAATTATAAACAGTATTGAGCTACCCAATTTGTTTCCACCTTGAAATTCTAGATAGTCATCAAGAAGCTATACGTCATCACAAAGCGAGCCAACAGTATAGTGGTAAAATTGACTATACTCTTGAACATTTGACTTGATCTCACTCCAATGTCTGAACCTGAAATGACCAGCTCCTTGCACTATATAAAACTCATCCTACTTATCATCCAGCAACATTTTCTTGACAAGTACAAGGAAATTATAGTGTACATAGACTTTGCTTGAAGACTCTTCAACGAGACAGGTACAAGTACAACGAGATTATATAATACACGACAGAATTTTATGCAGGGAAATGATTCAGCTTGGCACATGCTGTGTTTATTTACTATGGGAAATATATTGAAAGTGATCCTAACGTTTGAAGAAGTATGGGCTGGCTTGGGTCATCTCTTTTGGTAGTTGTTGAGCAATTTATTTCATCATTGAATTGTGACAGTAAATTTATGGTGAGCTGTGATTCAGATCTTGTTTTGCTGGTCCAGGTTGCGGGTTTGCTTGAACTTTGGGTTGTTGTGTGTAACTATGCAGATTCTGATAAGATTCGGTCATTATGAGCTGGTTTATGTCAACTTGGACTGAGAATTAATATTGAACATGAGGTTACGTGTGTTTCGCAATACCTTAAAACTGGACTGGGTTCAATCTTGGTCTAGTTTTGAGCTCTTTTCTTATTTGGCAAAAGCTGGTTCTTTGTTGAACCATTTTTTCATAGGCCAAAAAGAGCTCTTTAAACTAGTTCTTTATTAAACCACTCCCTATCTGGTTTTATTCTAACCTAGTTTAGTATAAAAATGGGCCAAGGCTCATCCTGGCTCAATTTTTCGTTGGTTGCCAAATAGAGGATGAACAGTTTGACAAGTCCACTGTAAACTAGTTTTGGATCGGAGAGAGGTGAAACAAAACAAAAACAGTTAAAGTCAAAAAATCAACCTAACAAAACCGGTTTAAGTCTTGGTCCAGGTATTTGTCATGTTGGGTTTAATGTTAGAGCAGTTTTTCTCCACTAAAATGGTTTAAAAAGAACCCGTCTCAGGTGATCCGGACGGTTGTCAGGTTTCAATATGACTCTCACGGTTTTGGGTTCGACTCTGAGAGGGGTTATCTGCAAAAAAAAAAGAAGGAGAAAGAGGTTTAAAGGGGAGTTGCTAAATAGGCTCTTATGCTCTGAAATCATGAATCAGAAACAAGATAACTTCATTCGAAAACAGGGTTCAGCTAATTTTTGTCAAACACATAGGAAATATAAGGAGTTAGGGTTAGCAACTAATGAGTGCTAAAAATGATATAAGTTGCCCTTACCTGAGTAAAAAACATATAGCTACAATATGGTATTAAATTTACACGTCGTTGCCAAAATTGAATGCTAACTCTGTTTGCTAGCTGTATCTTGAGACTACAGAACTCACTTGTAATTTAAACATTAATTTACCTTAGCAAAACAATAATAAGAAGCAAACCCATGTATATGGAATTAATGATGGAAATTCAAATCCAAAGAAAGTTGTGGGAGAGGTTGTGGAGACTTGAGAAGTGGTCTTTAAGTTTTTTTTAAATTACAAGCGGCCTTAAGTTTTTTTATTTTTTTATTTTTATGTGGTCTTTAAGTTTGATTTCAGAGAGAGGACCACGGAGGGAACTATTTTGCGATAATTAAACGGAGTACTATGATATAGAGGGACATCCATTGGTAAGGACAAAAGCTAGGTACTTTGAGAGTACTAAAATGCTACTCTTAATACATAAATAAATAAATAAATAGATAAATTTATAATGAAGAGCCTAACATTGAGCTCAACCAAACCTTTCAATAGGTGCGGTTGATAATTGATTATTGGTGGGGGCAAGAAAAGACGAAGGAGCCACTATTGGGAGGGGGAGAAAAATATTACAGGGGGCGTTCACAAGAAAATTACAAAGAGAAAGCACAATGGACATATAGCTAGGGCCTAGGGGTGGGCAACGGGATGAGCTAGCTCGTCCCGCCGCTCAGCACGCGTAGGCCCGGCGGCGGGCCGAGAAGGCCCACAACCCGCAGCGAGACAAGCGTGCCGTGTTGTATCGCTTATTCGCGGGTTTAGACCTCGACCCAGCCCGCTCACGGGACAAGATTAAGCTGGACGGGTCATGACACGTGCCGGCCCGCTCGACCTACCATATTTTATTTTTTAAATTTTGTAAATAATTTTTAGTTTTTTAAATAGTTTTTAAGCATTGTTTAACACTTAAAAATTATATGTAATTAACTAACAATGCAACCATTATAGAAATAAAAAATAATTTTATTAAGTAAAACTATATATTTGTGTAGAATGACAGAGAGAAACATCGCAAACACAGAGATTTTATGTGGTTCGGAGCAAGTTCATGGGGGTTTAAATGCAACTAAAAGTTCATGGGGGTTTAAATGTAACTTAAAATATGTTGTGGGTTTTCTACAAAAGTTATTAGGGGTTTAGTGTGAATTTGAAGTACATGGGGGTTTAAATGCAACTAAAAGTTCATGGGAGTATAGACTGCATAGTGTAATTTATCCTAATTGATATTATTTTTAGGGTAAGCGAGCCAACAGGACGGGTTAAGCCCGCTCGCTGGGTTCGGAGGGCCGAGTTGGACCCGTCCCACTGATTACAAAGGCCAACCCAGCCCGCTCCCGCGGCCCGCTACTATAGCGGACCGAGTTGGACCCGTCTCGCACCGGGCCGGGTCGAGCCGAGCCCAAAAGCGAGTTGAGCGAGCGGACTGGCGGGCCGACCCGGCCCAGTGCCCACCCCTACATATAGCATATCTAATACTATACTTACTATTGTGTTAAAAACTTTGTTTATGCTACAGTGAATCTACAGTCCTCCAGAACTCATCCAACTCTATTTCGTCCTCTTCCTCTATCCTCCCCCTCTCTTTAGTTTATCCTTTGGACATTCTCTCTTAAGCCCCCCTCTAAAATGGAATTCCATCTTAAGATTTTATGGGATGCTTCTTTTGCATGACCAAGCCCACTATGTTCAGCTGTAAAAAGACCAGACATTAGAAAATTAAGAAATCTTTTGTAGAAGATCTCATATTTGTGATATTAAATCATTTCAAATCCTCAAATTGAATATCTCTGCCATATAATGTAAAATTTTTAGTTATTATAAATTACTCATTTTTGTTTGAAATTAGATTATCAAATCAATTAAATCATATTCTTTTCATTAAAGCACAACTTGAGAAACAAAAAGGACATATGAGAAATAAATTGACCGGTTAAAATTTTTAATCTATGCAAATATATTCCCATAAACTCTTCGATAAATTATTTTTCAAATAAAATTATGAATTAGATTTTCTATGAATTTTACCTCGTGCATTGCTTATTTTGTTTGCACATGCATTGCACGTGCGAAGCATCCAATTATTTGTTAAGACAATAGTTTGATTATACCGATTCTACGTCCCATTGATTTCATACAACTTCTATATCTATAGCAAGAGGCAAGATTATTCTATCAGAAAATGTTTGATTAAATCTTGACTTTTTGCTCTAAACAGAGTGAGAGAATATGACCATACCCACCGCAAGTGGCCTAGCGGTTGGGACTTCGGGCATGTAATTAAAAGGCCAATGGTCGATCAGTCTAAATGACATGTTTATTTCTAACTTTTAATTATTAAGCATTGGAATACTTATGCCATTCAACTAGGTCTGGACGGCGAAAGGAGACTTATAGGTCCTATATTTTACTTGGCGGATACTAAACCAAAGTTCCTCTCAAAAAATAAATAATAATGTTATCATAATATATATTGTTTTCAATTTGATTCGAAATTCGAAGTACATGAGCAAGGGGCAGTGTTCCAAAAATAAGAAACAGGGACAAAATAATAATGCAACATAAATCACTAACCAAATCACTGACCAAAATATTCGAATTAAACCTCATTCTCTCTCTTTTTTGTTTTTTGTTGTGATTTTTTTTACGAAATTGGATAAGTTGTATACAACAGTAATATACATCGTACACTGGCTTCCAAGTAATGAATAGATTTAACCAGACACTTGAGATTGGGTCCCACAAAGCTCCGAACTGAGTTCTTATTCATCCAGCAAACGTTAGAAGCAGGCAAGCGCCTCGTGGACCGGGTCAACTTTGACTGCTCTTTTGAGACTCAGATATTCATGGGGCCCGCCACAAGTCTTTGTTTAAAGCAGCAGGCTTTTCCTACAGAACTTCTGTTTTCCAACTTTGCCCCCGTTTTTGTCGTCTGTGGACTTGGGCCCAGCTGAGTACTAAGTGGTGCTCTGAAATTGGGCCGGTTTCTGATCGTTGGGCCCATTCTGACTGCTGACAGGACCCCATGTGAATCTTTAACACGATGACAAAAGTACCCTTATCATTCGTACCGACGCTCTACCGTTACGGAATTTTCTATACTCTTTGTTTAGATGCTACAGAGCATGTGACACGTTAACATATTTGACATCTGTCATATTTAATTGAATGGCATGAAGAAATTCGGTAGTAATAAGCTTCACGCATCTTAATTTGTCCATTAAGATTGCCTAAGAGCAAAAAACTCATTAATTAGCGAAGGGTAATTTGTTGGTAACCTCTTTATTATATGATGATAAACTTATATATTGCGTGGAAAAAGAGCGTGATTTCTGGGTAACTCTTTAAAAAGCAGTACTATTTCTTTTGAAGGTTTCTTAATTTTTTCCATGTAATCTCGCACTTTTACGCATTATATAATCGTGATGGACAATGGAATAAGGAGTGTTCTATTGGTTAATCCTCGATAATGGGGGCAGTTAAAATAGGACGTGCAATGATCTTATGAATGTTAGATTTTCAAAATATTCCCTTCTATGTATCATGTATAAATTTATCAATGCCTGACCGAGATCTTATTTTGGAAGTTAACGATTGCAATGATTTTTCATATCGTATGATATAGGTGTACTTCAGAAAAGTTTTGATTTTAATGAACAGGTACTGGGGCGAAAAAACAGTATCCACGTATAACCTTTATTGATCAAGAAAACATATGATTTTTGTGTCGGAGCAAGAAATATGATGAGTTCTAACCGACAAGAAATATGATGAGTTCTAAAAATTAAAGAGAGACATATACCCATGTACATTAATGTAATTAAAGACATATATGATACATTTATTAGCATGCGAACAATTCAAGGAGAGACAAAGCTCTTTCCATTAACTTATTTAGAGGTTCTTTTAACCTAGGAAAAGTCGAGCCAACACTAAACTAGTATTTTTGGAACAATATTTTTCTCGAGAAATCTTGAAAATTCCAAATTTGTTGGTGCTGCATATACCATGTTTTGCATTTGACTTTTACCTCTATACTGGATATTAGCTTTATCTATCTAACAAACTAAAACTTCAAGTGCTAAATCTAGTCTAATCAAATTTGGTCAATAAGATATCGAAATATCTGCACATGAACTTTGCATTGTGATAAAATTTCTCTTTTTAAAATTTTTATAATTTCGTGAGTGAAAGCCTTGGCATTTAAGATGTTAATAAATCCAACTATGGGTTTTGTGTGCCAAAGGGAAGAGCAGTAAAATGACATAACTATCCCCTATTTGTTATAATTGTGGCTCAGAACCTACCGCACAATGCGGGAGGTTCCGATAGGATGTGTACTCAATAGACCCATGCATTGAAAAGTTACCTCTCCATTATCAAGGGAGAGATCAACAGCCTATGAGGCTATTCTCAGGATTCTTCTAATTCTTGGGGGCGAAAAAATAATAAAAAATTTCTCGCTACATAGAATATCCAAACTGCCCTTCATCTTTCTGTGTACACCCGATTCCTACGCCGTATAAACCGTTAAGCATTTAACTCCCATCGCCCGTAATTCCTCGCATCTCCCAAGAGGCGTTCAAGCGACAGCTGGAACGCACTCGATAATGCCGTACGGAGGGGCGCCACCGGCGACCGCCGTGCCTCGGAAACAGTATTTACAGTGGTCCCGTCTAATGTGACCGACACGTGTCGGGGGAAGAGGGGGCGAGGGGCAGTGGGCGTTGATGGATGAAGGCTCATGGGCGTCACGTGATGTGGGGGAGCCGGCGGCGTGGGGATTGGCGACCGGTAAAAAAGGGTTGTGGGGCCCAACGTGGATGAAATGATGGCAAGGCGAGGAGTGGAACCGGCGACAGTAATTTTTTTTACGTGGTTTGATTTGACAACGACAAGTACCGTTAGATAGCGACGAAAGGTATCAGCTCATTATCTTATCCAAGGTTTTTAGCCCAAAAGTTAAAAAGGACACGTTCTTCTTATTGCAATAGTGAGGGCAGAACCGTACTTTCGTATTATAAATTTCTTAATTTTGCCTTTTCTTATGTCTATTTTATTATTTTTTTCCCCCACAAGCACCGGCGGCTCGGCACATACAAATTCAAGTCCCATTGGACCATCTGTTTTTATGCAATACGAAAGTCTTTGTTCGTCAAGCTAACCAATGATTTAATGCCCATAATTTAGTTATAGATTTCAGTGTGAACGATTTATATATGACAGACTATTATTTAGTAAGTTAATTGCCGAATAATCTCAACCTAAAAGTTTTGAGTTGTAGAATTTTGAATGTTTACTTTGATATGACGGTATTTAAATTTTCAATTAAAGTAATAAAATTGTTCTATATTTATAAGAATAAATATGAAAATGTAATTTTAAAATTCTTCAAAAATAGTTTATCTACATACTAAATATATGCTAAATAATACCCCTTATATTATGATAAGTTTCTCCTATGTGATGCTATTTAGTGCGTAGTTCTAAATGTAATTATCTACTCAATTAAGTATGTTATTATCCCATATAAACTTTAAAATTCGAAAATTCATAGAGCACGCTCTGATATTAGGTGCGCACATATCATACACATTTAGGGGCTGTTTGGTTCGTGGATTGTATTTTAATGCAAGCTATGGATTTAAAAAAATCCATATTCAAAATCTTGTTTGTTTGCCATGGATATTAAAATGTATTTGTATAAACAATAAAATCCAACCAAATTTTGTTTGGTTGCACATGCATTTTGTTGAGAATATGTGACTAATATCACAAATTCGGATGAAATCAGCATAATTTTAGGGAATCATATTTGATACATTTATCCTACGTGACAACCCCAAATTCGCGGTTGAAAAATGACAAACAAACATTGAATTTGATAAAAAAAACTTTGTATTTTAGCCTTTTGGGTCCCGTTTTCAATGCAAAACTCACTAAATGCATGGAAACAAACGGGCCCTTAGTGTTTCTCCATTTAAAATTCCCAAATTACCCTCACTCTTCCGTTTTATACCATAACAATTATAAATAGAAAAAGGTAGAACTTCCCTCCATTCATTCACATTTAGATATCTTCACTTTATTCTTTATAAAGTAGTATACATATTCGAAATCTCTTATCTTCTGTTTTCATCGATATCAATCAATTAAAAAAATCTTTCCATTGCAAGTGAGAGTATTGTTAAAATACAAGAATGATGGTTTTATGCGTAACTTCATGGCAACATTCGACCGACAGAATTTGTATAGGTTGATGATGATGTCAATGATTTTTGTAGGGAATGGGATGTTTTAATGGAGGCTTCGTAAACGTTAACGGTAGTTAGGGCGTGAGCAAGTAACTGAATCCAGCTGTTCAATATTCGCAACCAAATGAAACCCAATGGAATTGGAATTGCTTGGTTCAATTAGTTGTATTCATTTTGCAATTGGACCCACTTAGTTGAGAGAGTGGACTGGTTTAGCTTTATAAAAATAAAAATAAAAGTATTTCGGTCGACAGTTCAAGGGATCAATAAAAAAGGAAATAAATTAACTAAAATAATATGAAAATTAAGCGAAGAAAAACAAATCATGGACCATCGGAAATAAAAAGCATGTGTATTTTAGAGAACGATAGATATTCTAAAATCGAATCAAACCGTTGGAATTTGATCAGCTCTAAATATTATCGATTCAAACTTTCAACACTCGCAACAATGTTCGAGGGTCCAGAGCTTGGTTTTCGCCAAAGACCCTCGTACGCTCAAATTAATTGTTTGAAATGTGGTAGATCTCAATCAAGAAACCTAGGTACATATGATAGTGGATGGTTGTTTCAATAACTAGTATGATGCACATGCTTTGCACGTGTATCTTCCATATTTAATTTACTTTCCATATCTTCAAGAATTTGTTATTGTTTAGATTTTATAAAAGTTTAGACTTCAAAGTATACTTTTTTAAATATTAATTTTCTTTATTTAAAAGTAGCTGGATTAAATATTAATTTTCTTAAAAGTATGGGTAAAAAAACTTCTTGAAAACTATTGTTATTTTGTAGAACTCTAGTATTTGGACTACAAAATAAATACTCCGGGATTTATGGGTAACCTAAGTTTGTATCGAACCTTAAACCTCCCATGCAATTTCTTTCTTTAAAATTTTGGTCCATGCAATTCCAAGTAATTTTAAATTTTATAATATTTTGGTCTAGAAGTAAAATTTCTTGAGGCTAGGGTAAAGAGTCTTTTACTGATGCTAATGGTTCTTAATTTTTTGGAATAAATTTAAATTTTTAAAAATAAAAGTTAAACGATAAATTTCTTGAAAATTGTTTTGAATGTAAAACTATATTTTTGGTATTCAAAATAATTTTCTAGGATTTAGGAGCTAAGCTAATTGTTTTGAAACTAAACCTCCTCTCTTCCATTTATTTTTCGTAATTACTCCTATCTAGCTGCAAGAATTAATTATAGTGAATATAATGTTATGTGCATAAACAAACACAACTTGTTACAAAACTTTCATGTGTTTGTTATGATATAATTGTCCCATTTTACTTTTTAATCATTTCTTTCTCAAAACAATTGGATGTCACATGAATAAAAAATACATTAATTAATGATATTGAATATAATGTTAGGTGCATAAAATCTACATTAATTACTGATTCTTAATCTTACTTTCGCACTTCTCTCTCAGAGTCTTAAAAGAAATAAAAAGAAGACATTTTTATTTTTATGTATGTCTAAAATATTGAATAAAGAATGAGATTTTTACGGGCAATTTTTCTTTGTAATTTATAAGAATTTAGAAAATAAATTGAATTAAAATTTAATTCAAATATTAATAAAATAAAGAATAACAAAAGCAAGTTGAATAAAATCAGAAAGAAAATTAAGTCACATGCACCACTCACTCTCACGAGGCGCATAATAGCATTTGAAACTGTTTATTTTGGTCATCAAACTATTAATTCAAGTATTAAGACATCGTAGTTCTAACATTTGATAGAATAACAAATGTTGATGGCATATATCAAGAGGGGGTTAATTGTGGATTATGTAGGGTTTTAGGGTTCATCAATCTTCTTTTGATGATTGATTCTTGTGGAGAGGATCCGGTACTGCACACAAACAACATGTAAGAGGGTCGGAGTTGAGTTCTCCGAGGGTTCCTCCGACGATCAAGTTAGTATGGATCTTAAGTGGAGGAGAGAGAGTATAGCTGTAGTGTGTTTTTTTTGTCGAAGTAACGTACCTCCATGCAGTAAGCAGGGCACCTATTTATGGCAGATTCGGGAGGGCAATTTTGTAACTTCGGCGGAGTCCAAGCAGTCAGCTTATTCGGTTGAGACTTTACAGGTGTCGGCCGTGGGTGGAATGAGCCACCCTTGCGATTAACGCGATGGTGACAGGAGGAGTACGGTACTGATGAGGTCCGATGAGTCATTAAGACTTTTGGGGTTGGAGTAATGATGACTCCGACCATGTATTTAATGTGATGGTGATCAACTGTCGGCATGGAGTTCGATAGTGACCGCCTTTCGACTCAGCTTTGCGAGTGTGCCGATAAAAAGATGCCTTTTTTTGGGCCACCTTGGACTAGGATGTTCTCCACCCGGTCTCGGGAAATGAGGAGGCATAGAGCCGTCCTTAACTACAGGGTCCGAGTGAGGACGTCTTTCCACTCGGCTCTTCTTTGTAAGGGTCGAGTGATGACTTTTGCTGGGCTCGTCCTTCATAGGGTCGAATCGAGATGATGCATAGTTAATTTGCGACGCGTGTCGATTCCTAGGGGAGGATTAACACTTACTCGTTTCCATGTTATAACAACAAAATTTACTAAAGTTTGAATTTGTAGATGCAGTATATACAAATTCCATGAAACCAAAACAAATTACAATTTTCTTTGCTTTCCACTTCATACAAATCCTTTTTTTTCCTTCATATTCTCAGTCTTGAGCTAAGGATTATGCCTTTAATTAACTTCTTTTACAATCTTGAAATGAATAACAACACAAAATCATCCCTAGCCTTCAATTACGAACAATACAAAATTATCAGAAAATAAGAGAGGAGGAAACTTACTTGTATACATCAATTAATCATTTGAAATAAAATATTTCTTTACAACAGGGATTACTCAGGATCTCTTCTTCTATTTGAAAAGAATTGGTAATTGAACAAAATCTCATTTTATGGTATAACTTTTAATTATTTTAAAAATATATTTTTACTAACCTTTTGAAGCACTGTTTCCTTTCTTTTATTGTCCTAGTTATGCTATCTCTTCTTAGTTTTTAATAAGATTCAAGTGTATGGAATTGATGTATATAGTATTTAATTTCATAACTGTTATTTTTTTCTTAATGAAAACACCTATAAATGTTTCCATTAGTGAAAGCCTCATTATAATTCATAATGAAAATGCCTAAATAAGTTGAAACGCCCAAGATTTTTATCTCCACACTCAAATGCTCAACATGCTTAATTAATGACATTCTATTAATTAAGATTCAAAAGCTAGATATAGTATATGTACATATCCACTATAGTAAAGAATATGAACAAAATAAGATTTAGGTTCAGACAATAAAAGAAACGTGGTGTGACATTTGAGGATCATTTCCGGCAGCTAAAAGAATATTAAGATTGAAATGCTAAAGAAAATAAGTATGTATATATCAAACTATATAATAAAATATTTTTCTAAAAAATATATTATATAATTCAAACGCTAAATAAAATAAGTATGTATATATCAAACTATATAATAAAATATTTTTCTAAAAAATATATTATATAATAGTTATACTATAGTCTAAAACTTTAAATTAAAATGATTTAATAAGAGGAGGTTATGAAAAGAATTTGAAAAGGTATAGTGTGTGTATGTATGTATACGTATGATGCTTTATTTGAAGGGGTAAGGCTTATGTATGCACATGTGTGTTTTATGGAAGCATGTGTGTGTGTTGGAGGATATTTTTCGGAAGAAAATGTTTTAACATCCAACACACGTTTATAATAGTATAACATTTGTAAAACATTGCATATCTAGGGCTTCTCAAAGAGAGACTATTTAGATACACGAAAGAGACTGTTCTTTTGATGCTATAAGACTAATAGTGTAATGACAACCGTCTACCCGTGATTGATTGACTTTGTTAAAACCATATTTTTAATCGTATGAGTACATGGGAGTACGAATGATTTGATTTAGATTATATAGCTAGTTAATTGCATATTAAAAAGAGAAAGCAAGTTTTCAATATCCTTCAACAAGAGGATTTGGATGGGTAGTACGAGGATATCATCCTAATCGAAATCAAATCCTAGCATATTTGCTGCTTGATGAATTCACATATCCAATTCTTACGAGTAAATGAATACTTGAAACGCGTTTACTTGTAACAAATAACGTATTTGGATTGGTAGTACGAGTACATGTACGTAGCCCGTGTTTGGCAATAAAAAAAGATGGAGTAAACTAATATATTTGAGGCCCACTTTTGCTCATTAACTAGACTAGAAATAAGCCATGTCTCCCTTGATTTAAAAGAGAACTAATTCAAATAGAGTTATTCTGAAAATTAGCCAAACTAAGTTTAAACTAAAACTAGTGCAATAAAATATAGTTTAGTCTAACCCAAACAAAAGGGAGCTAGTTCAAAACTTATGTAGGATATTTTCAAAGTTAACCAAAGCCAAAGATACGAATAAGAACTGGATTAGGCTAATGAATTAAGGCACAATTGCGATCTCAGGCATAAATATATATAAGCACATCAAGATGTCACCTGATATTTTGATGTGGTCATATACCAGCCCATGTGTTTGAAAACAATTACAAATTACAATACCAAATCACACAAATTCTACCATCTATTTTTTCCCAAGTATTTCTATAATTTAGGGTTCATCAATCTTCTTTTGATGATTGATTCTTGTGGAGAGGATCCGATCGCACACAAACAACATGTAAGAGGGTCGGAGTTGAGTTCTCCGGGGGTTCCTCCGACGATCAAGTTAGTATGGAGCTTAAGTGGAGGAGAGAGAGAGAGTATAGCTGTAGTGTGTTTTTTTTGTCGAAGTAACGTACCTCCATGCAGTAGGCAGGGCACCTATTTATAGCAGATTCGGGAGGGCAATTTTGTAACTTCGGCCGAGTCCAAGCAATCAAGTTATTGGTTGAGACTTTACAGGTGTCGGCCGTGGGTGGAATGAGACACCCTTGCGATTAATGCGATGGTGACAGGAGGAGTACGGTACTGATGAGGTCCGATGAGTCATTAAGACTTTTGGGGTTGGAGTAATGATGACTCCGACCATGTATTTAATGTGATGGTGATCAACTGTCGGCGTGGAGTTCGATAGTGACCGCCTTTCGACTCGGCTTTGCGAGTGTGCCGATAAAAAGACGCCTTTTTTTTGGCCACCTTGGACTAGGATGTTCTCCACCCGGTCTCGGGAAATGAGGAGGCATAGAGCCGTCCTTAACTACAGGGTCCGAGTGAGGACGCCTTTCCACTCGGCTCTTCTTGGTAAGGGTCGAGTGATGATTTTTGCTGGGCTCGTCCTCCATAGGGTCGAGTCGAGATGATGCATAGTTAATTTGCGACGCGTGTCGACTCTTAGGGGAGGATTAACACTTACTCGTTTCCATGTTATAACAACAAAATTTCCTGAAGTTTGGATTTGTAGATGCAATATATACAAATTTCATGAAACCAAAAACAAATTACAATTTTCTTTGCTTTCCGCTTCATACAAATCCGTTTTTTTTCATATTCTCGGCCTTGAGCTAAGGATTAGGCCTTTAATTAACTTCTTTTACAATCTTGAAATGAATAACAACACAAAATCATCCCTAGCCTTCAATTACGAACAATACAAAATTATCAGGAAATAAGAGAGGAGGAAACTTACTTGTATACATCAATTAATCATTTGAAATAAAATATTTCTTTACAACAGGGATTACTCAGGATCTCTTTTCTATTTGAAAAGAATTGGTAATTGAACAAAATCTCATTTTATGGTATAACTTTTAATTATTTTAAAAATATATTTTTACTAACCTTTTGAAGCACTGTTTCCTTTCTTTTATTGTCCTAGTTATGCTATCTCTTCTTAGTTTTTAATAAGATTCAAGTGTATGGAATTGATGTATATAGTATTTAATTTCATAACTGTTATTTTTTCTTAATGAAAACACCTATAAATGTTTCCATTAGTGAAAGCCTCATTATAATTCATAATGAAAATGCCTAAATAAGTTGAAACGCCCAAGATTTTTATCTCCACACTCAAATGCTCAACATGCTTAATTAATGACATTCTATTAATTAAGATTCAAAAACTAGATATAGTATATGTACATATCCACTATAGTATAGAATATGAACAAAATAAGATTTAGGTTCAGACAATAAAAGAAACGTGGTGTGACATTTGAGGATCATTTCCGGCAGCTAAAAGAATATTAAGATTGAAATGCTAAAGAAAATAAGTATGTATATATCAAACTGTATTATATAATATTTTTATAAAAATATATTATATAATTCAAACGCTAAATAAAATAAGTATGTATATATCAAACTATATAATAAAATATTTTTCTAAAAAATATATTATATAATAGTTATACTATAGTCTAAAACTTTAAATTAAAATGATTTAATAAGAGGAGGTTATGAAAAGAATTTGAAAAGGTATAGTGTGTGTATGTATGTATACGTATGATCGTTTTATTTGAAGGGGTAAGGCTTATGTATGCACATGTGTGTTTTATGGAAGCATGTGTGTGTGTTGGAGGATATTTTTGGAAGAAAATGTTTTAACATCCAACACGCGTTTATAATAGTATAACATTTGAAAACATTGCATATCTAGGGCTTCTCAAAGAGAGACTATTTAGATACACGAAAGAGACTGTTCTTTTGATGCTATAAGACTAATAGTGTAATGACAACCGTCTACCTGTGATTGATTGACTTTGTTGAAAATCATATTTTTAATCGTATGAATACATGGGAGTACGAATGATTTGATTTAGATTATATAGCTAGTTAATTGCATATTAAAAAAAAGAGAAAGCAAGTTTTCAATATCCTTCAACAAGAGGATTTGGATGGGTAGTACGAGTACATCATCCTAATCGAAATCAAACCCTAGCAAATTTGCTGCTTGATGAATTCACATATCCAATTCTTACGAGTAAATGAATGCTTGAAACACGTTTACTTGTAATAAATAGCGTATTTGGATGGGTAGTACGAGTACATGTACGTAGCCCGTGTTTGGCAATAAAAAAGATGGAGTAAACTAATATATTTGAGGCCCACTTTTGCTCATTAACTAGACTAGAAATAAGCCATGTCTCCCTTGATTTAAAAGAGAACTAATTCAAATAGAGTTATTCTGAAAATTAGCCAAACTAAGTTTAAACTAAAACTAGTGCAATAAAATATAGTATAGTCTAATCCAAACGAAATGGAGCTAGTTCAAAACTTATGTGGGATATTTTCAAAGTTAACCAAAGCCAAATATACGAATAAGAACTGGATAAGGCTAATGAATTAAGGCACAATTGCGATCTCAGGCATAAATATATATCAGCACATCAAGATGTCACCTGATATTTTGATGTGCTCATGTACCAGCCCATGTGTTTGAAAACAATTACAAATTGCAATACCAAATCACACAAATTCTACCAGCTATTTTTTCCCAAGTATTTCTATAATTTACCCAAGGGGTATAGAGATCCACAACAGCTGGCGTATGCCGATACACTACGGGCTAGACAACAGTAACGCTGGTACAATGTAAAAGCGACAGTTCACAAGCAAAATTAGCATCCACGTCCTCACAACCATCCACGTGTCCTCCCCCACCCCCAAATAATCCCCACAAAAAGACGATAAATGCCGCCTATATATCCCCAACATCAGTACATCCCCATCCCCACCCACCTCCCATCTCTTTCACTCAGCCCTATCCCCAAAATATCCCTTGCCAAAAATCCTGAAATTTTTAGTCCACATCGGAAAAGTTACCGGAGTTCCGGCCGTTTATGATCTAACGATGGCCTCCGCCTGCGTCAACAGCGTCACCGTCCCCTTGGGGTCTTCAGCCCTCGCGTCTCCTTCAGCCGCGACTTTCCTCCTACTAACGGGTCGGATCCACTCGACATCAATGCGGGTTCGGATCTCGACTCCAAGGACTTCATCGACTTCGAGTTCCACCTCAACCCCGTCGCCATGCTCCCCGCCGACGAGCTTTTCTCCGACGGAAGCTGGTCCCGCTCCAGCTTGCTCCGGTGAAACCGGCACCGGACTCGGATCCGGATCCGACAGCTGAACCGATACGCTTGCCTGACACGCCGCTGAAGCCTGTGAGAAGAGAGGAGCTTATCGGGTCCGGGTCGGATTTTTTTGCCGTATCCCCAAAGGCTCCGACCTGTTCCAGCCGCTGGAGGGAGCTCCTCCGTCTCAAGCGGCAGCAGCAGACAACGTCGAAAGCGGATCCGGGTTCTAAAAACCTGAACCCGAAGTCTTTAAAGAATTTCCTAACCGCAACCTGCGATCCTCATCATCATCGGATCCGAATCTTAACCTGCCCTACTCAAAGAATCCGAAACCGAACCGCTGTCGATCTCCTCTCGCCTCTCGCTGTCGTCAACATCCTCGTCCGGGCGAATCCGAAGAGCTCCTCGCCTCTCTCTCGACTCCGAACACAAACCAAACCAAGCCCCGATTCTTTTGAACCGAAACCCACCAAAATTATCAGAAAATAAGAGAGGAGGAAACTTACTTGTATACATCAATTAATCATTTGAAATAAAATATTTCTTTACAACAGGGATTACTCAGGATCTCTTTTCTATTTGAAAAGAATTGGTAATTGAACAAAATCTCATTTTATGGTATAACTTTTAATTATTTTAAAAATATATTTTTACTAACCTTTTGAAGCACTGTTTCCTTTCTTTTATTGTCCTAGTTATGCTATCTCTTCTTAGTTTTTAATAAGATTCAAGTGTATGGAATTGATGTATATAGTATTTAATTTCATAACTGTTATTTTTTCTTAATGAAAACACCTATAAATGTTTCCATTAGTGAAAGCCTCATTATAATTCATAATGAAAATGCCTAAATAAGTTGAAACGCCCAAGATTTTTATCTCCACACTCAAATGCTCAACATGCTTAATTAATGACATTCTATTAATTAAGATTCAAAAACTAGATATAGTATATGTACATATCCACTATAGTATAGAATATGAACAAAATAAGATTTAGGTTCAGACAATAAAAGAAACGTGGTGTGACATTTGAGGATCATTTCCGGCAGCTAAAAGAATATTAAGATTGAAATGCTAAAGAAAATAAGTATGTATATATCAAACTGTATTATATAATATTTTTATAAAAATATATTATATAATTCAAACGCTAAATAAAATAAGTATGTATATATCAAACTATATAATAAAATATTTTTCTAAAAAATATATTATATAATAGTTATACTATAGTCTAAAACTTTAAATTAAAATGATTTAATAAGAGGAGGTTATGAAAAGAATTTGAAAAGGTATAGTGTGTGTATGTATGTATACGTATGATGCGTTTTATTTGAAGGGGTAAGGCTTATGTATGCACATGTGTGTTTTATGGAAGCATGTGTGTGTGTTGGAGGATATTTTTCGGAAGAAAATGTTTTAACATCCAACACGCGTTTATAATAGTATAACATTTGAAAACATTGCATATCTAGGGCTTCTCAAAGAGACTATTTAGATACACGAAGAGACTGTTCTTTTGATGCTATAAGACTAATAGTGTAATGACAACCGTCTACACGTGATTGATTGACTTTGTTGAAAACCATATTTTTAATCGTATGAATACATGGGAGTACGAATGATTTGATTTAGATTATATAGCTAGTTAATTGCATATTAAAAAGAAAGCAAGTTTTCAATATCCTTCAACAAGAGGATTTGGATGGGTAGTACGAGGATATCATCCTAATCGAAATCAAATCCTAGCATATTTGCTGCTTGATGAATTCACATATCCAATTCTTACGAGTAAATGAATGCTTGAAACACGTTTACTTGTAATAAATAGCGTATTTGGATGGGTAGTACGAGTACATGTACGTAGCCCGTGTTTGGCAATAAAAAGATGGAGTAAACTAATATATTTGAGGCCCACTTTTGCTCATTAACTAGACTAGAAATAAGCCATGTCTCCCTTGATTTAAAAGAGAACTAATTCAAATAGAGTTATTCTGAAAATTAGCCAAACTAAGTTTAAACTAAAACTAGTGCAATAAAATATAGTATAGTCTAATCCAAACGAAATGGAGCTAGTTCAAAACTTATGTGGGATATTTTCAAAGTTAACCAAAGCCAAATATACGAATAAGAACTGGATAAGGCTAATGAATTAAGGCACAATTGCGATCTCAGGCATAAATATATATAAGCACATCAAGATGTCACCTGATATTTTGATGTGGTCATATACCAGCCCATGTGTTTGAAAACAATTACAAATTACAATACCAAATCACACAAATTCTACCATCTATTTTTTCCCAAGTATTTCTAGAATTTACCCAAGGGGTATAGAGATCCACAACAGCTGGCGTATGCCGATACACTACGGGCTAGACAACAGTAACGCTGGTACAATGTAAAAGCGACAGTTCACAAGCAAAATTAGCATCCACGTCCTCACAACCATCCACGTGTCCTCCCCCACCCCCAAATAATCCCCACAAAAAGACGATAAATGCCGCCTATATATCCCCAACATCAGTACATCCCCATCCCCACCCACCTCCCATCTCTTTCACTCAGCCCTATCCCCAAAATATCCCTTGCCAAAAATCCTGAAATTTTTAGTCCACATCGGAAAAGTTACCGGAGTTCCGGCCGTTTATGATCTAACGATGGCCTCCGCCTGCGTCAACAGCGTCACCGTCCCCCCTTCTTATGGGGTCTTCAGCCCTCGCGTCTCCTTCAGCCGCGACTTTCCTCCTGCTAACGGGTCGGATCCACTCGACATCAATGCGGGTTCGGATCTCGACTCCAAGGACTTCATCGACTTCGAGTTCCACCTCAACGACCCCGTCGCCATGCTCCCCGCCGACGAGCTTTTCTCCGACGGAAAGCTGGTCCCGCTCCAGCTTGCTCCGGTGAAACCGGCACCGGACTCGGATCCGGATCCGACAGCTGAACCGATACGCTTGCCTGACACGCCGCTGAAGCCTGTGAGAAGAGAGCTTATCGGGTCTGGGTCGGATTTTTGCCGTATCCCCAAAGGCTCCGACCTGTTCCAGCCGCTGGAGGGAGCTCCTCCGTCTCAAGCGGCAGCAGCAGACAACGTCGAAAGCGGATCCGGGTTCTAAAACCTGAACCCGAAGTCTTTAAAGAATTTCCCAACCGCAACCTGCGATCCTCATCATCATCGGATCCGAATCTTAACGTGCCCCTACTCAAAGAATCCGAAACCGAACCGCTGTCGATCTCCTCTCGCCTCTCGCTGTCGTCAACATCCTCGTCCGGGCCCGAATCCGAAGAGCTCCTCGCCTCTCTCTCGACTCCGAACACAAACCAAACCAAGCCCCGATTCTTTTGACCGAAACCCACCAAAAGTTAGGGTTTCAAGAGCAAGAACCGGAGCGGACGGGCGCGTGCCGGTCCGTGCCGGTCGGAGCCCGGTGCGGCGACCGGCTGAGTCGGTTGCTCCGCCGCCACGCTGCTCGTCTGTTGACAGCCCAAGAATGAACGCTTCGGGTAAAGTTGTTTTTCAAGGACTTGGCCGGAGCTCGAGTAGCCCGAGCACCTTCAACGGTGGGCCCCGCATCAAACACCGTGGCATGGAGCGCTCATATTCTGCTAACGTGCGCGTGACGCCGGTCCTCAACGTGCCGGTTTGTTCTCTCCGTGCCGGGTCCAAGAGTTTCGGTTTCGGTCAGCTTTTCTCCGGTTCGGGTTCTGGCTCGAGCTCCAACCCGAAAGCCGGTAACGGCAGCAACAAAGGAAAAGCTAAGAGGAGGGCCTCTGATCATGATGATTATTGATTAACTCACTCTTCGTTTTGTTAAATTTGAGTTTTGCTATCAGATTCTGTAAATAGTGAGGGGGGTTTGTGCTAATCTTTTTGCCGGTGAAAAAAAAAAAAAGTTGCTGTGTAGACTTTTGATGGTAGTTTGTCCTGGAGCTCTGAGTAATGTTAGCTGAGTTGTTTTTGCATGTGACTCTGCTTCCCCCCGTCCGTGCTCCCTATTTGCGAAAAATGCGCCTCCTGCGGGTCTTGTTATGCATTGATTGTTTTTCTTCCGGACTTTTCTGCAATATTTTCGTCTTTTTGTAAATTGTTGGTTTTGTCGTCTAGTGCTCTAGGAAATGATGCTGGATTTGAATTGAATTCACAGTCCTGCCCCTGCCTTAGCGCAGGCAGCATCTTCTGCACAAAATACAAACACTTTTAACTTTTTCCAAAGTTTTAAATTAACTAATTTGTTGATTAACGTGGTGATTAATTTAGTTGGGTCTGAAATAATGCCGGCTGTTTGGGGAGCAAAGACTCTATAAAATTTTCCAGTGTTTGGAGATCATGTGCTGTAGCTCTTTTGTTTTTAGGATTCGGTTTGATTTTGGGTCTGATTCTTTTGGGCTGAGACTGATGGAAGGCCACATGGGTAAAGGTATTGGGAGTTGGGAGTTGGGATATTGGGAGAATGAGATAAAAGAAACAGCTAGATTCTGAGCTGGTCCTTTTATTTATTGATGAATTCACATATCCAATTCTTACGAGTAAATGAATGCTTGAAACACGTTTACTTGTAATAAATAGCGTATTTGGATGGGTAGTACGAGTACATGTACGTAGCCCGTGTTTGGCAATAAAAAGATGGAGTAAACTAATATATTTGAGGCCCACTTTTGCTCATTAACTAGACTAGAAATAAGCCATGTCTCCCTTGATTTAAAAGAGAACTAATTCAAATAGAGTTATTCTGAAAATTAGCCAAACTAAGTTTAAACTAAAACTAGTGCAATAAAATATAGTATAGTCTAATCCAAACGAAATGGAGCTAGTTCAAAACTTATGTGGGATATTTTCAAAGTTAACCAAAGCCAAATATACGAATAAGAACTGGATTAGGCTAATGAATTAAGGCACAATTGCGATCTCAGGCATAAATATATATAAGCACATCAAGATGTCACCTGATATTTTGATGTGCTCATATACCAGCCCATGTGTTTGAAAACAATTACAAATTACAATACCAAATCACACAAATTCTACCATCTATTTTTTCCCAAGTATTTCTAGAATTTACCCAAGGGGTATAGAGATCCACAACAGCTGGCGTATGCCGATACACTACGGGCTAGACAACAGTAACGCTGGTACAATGTAAAAGCGACAGTTCACAAGCAAAATTAGCATCCACGTCCTCACAACCATCCACGTGTCCTCCCCCACCCCCAAATAATCCCCACAAAAAGACGATAAATGCCGCCTATATATCCCCAACATCAGTACATCCCCATCCCCACCCACCTCCCATCTCTTTCACTCAGCCCTATCCCCAAAATATCCCTTGCCAAAAATCCTGAAATTTTTAGTCCCACATCGGAAAAGTTCCCGGAGTTCCGGCCGTTTATGATCTAACGATGGCCTCCGCCTGCGTCAACAGCGTCACCGTCCCCCCTTCTTATGGGGTCTTCAGCCCTCGCGTCTCCTTCAGCCGCGACTTTCCTCCTACTAACGGGTCGGATCCACTCGACATCAATGCGGGTTCGGATCTCGACTCCAAGGACTTCATCGACTTCGAGTTCCACCTCAACGACCCCGTCGCCATGCTCCCCGCCGACGAGCTTTTCTCCGACGGGAAGCTGGTCCCTCTCCAGCTTGCTCCGGTGAAACCGGCGCCGGACTCGGATCCGGATCCGACAGCTGAACCGATACGCTTGCCTGACACGCCGCTGAAGCCTGTGAGAAGAGAGGAGCTTATCGGGTCTGGGTCGGATTTTTTTGCCGTATCCCCAAAGGCTCCGACCTGTTCCAGCCGCTGGAGGGAGCTCCTCCGTCTCAAGCGGCAGCAGCAGACAACGTCGAAAGCGGATCCGGGTTCTAAAAACCTGAACCCGAAGTCTTTAAAGAATTTCCTTAACCGCAACCTGCGATCCTCATCATCATCGGATCCGAATCTTAACGTGCCCCTACTCAAAGAATCCGAAACCGAACCGCTGTCGATCTCCTCTCGCCTCTCGCTGTCGTCAACATCCTCGTCCGGGCCCGAATCCGAAGAGCTCCCTCGCCTCTCTCTCGACTCCGAACACAAACCAAACCAAGCCCCGATTCTTTTGAACCGAAACCCACCAAAAGTTAGGGTTTCAAGAGCAAGAACCGGAGCGGACGGGCGCGTGCCGGTCCGTGCCGGTCGGAGCCCGGTGCGGCGACCGGCTGAGTCGGTTGCTCCGCCGCCACGCTGCTCGTCTGTTGACAGCCCAAGAATGAACGCTTCGGGTAAAGTTGTTTTTCAAGGACTTGGCCGGAGCTCGAGTAGCCCGAGCACCTTCAACGGTGGGCCCCGCATCAAACACCGTGGCATGGAGCGCTCATATTCTGCTAACGTGCGCGTGACGCCGGTCCTCAACGTGCCGGTTTGTTCTCTCCGTGCCGGGTCCAAGAGTTTCGGTTTCGGTCAGCTTTTCTCCGGTTCGGGTTCTGGCTCGAGCTCCAACCCGAAAGCCGGTAACGGCAGCAACAAAGGGAAAAACTAAGAGGAGGGCCTCTGATCATGATGATTATTGATTAACTCACTCTTCGTTTTGTTAAATTTGAGTTTTGCTATCAGATTCTGTAAATAGTGAGGGGGGTTTGTGCTAATCTTTTTGCCGGTGAAAAAAAAAAGTTGCTGTGTAGACTTTTGATGGTAGTTTGTCCTGGAGCTCTGAGTAATGTTAGCTGAGTTGTTTTTGCATGTGACTCTGCTTCCCCCCGTCCGTGCTCCCTATTTGCGAAAAATGCGCCTCCTGCGGGTCTTGTTATGCATTGATTGTTTTTCTTCCGGACTTTTCTGCAATATTTTTCGTCTTTTTTGTAAATTGTTGGTTTTTTGTCGTCTAGTGCTCTAGGAAATGATGCTGGATTTGAATTGAATTCACAGTCCTGCCCCTGCCTTAGCGCAGGCAGCATCTTCTGCACAAAATACAAACACTTTTAACTTTTTCCAAAGTTTTAAATTAACTAATTTGTTGATTAACGTGGTGATTAATTTAGTTGGGTCTGAAATAATGCCGGCTGTTTGGGGAGCAAAGACTCTATAAAATTTTCCAGTGTTTGGAGATCATGTGCTGTAGCTCTTTTGTTTTTAGGATTCGGTTTGATTTTGGGTCTGATTCTTTTGGGCTGAGACTGATGGAAGGCCACATGGGTAAAGGTATTGGGAGTTGGGAGTTGGGATATTGGGAGAATGAGATAAAAGAAACAGCTAGATTCTGAGCTGGTCCTTTTTATTTATTGATGATTTTAGATCCACAATATCATCTCTCTGGGTTGTATGTTAATGGTTATTTATCATTGCTATTGTCGGTCAATTGAGGTTGGTTGTGATCATATTTGTAGATATGTTAAATTTCTTTTTATGAGTTTTTTTCCTTCCGGAAATTAGTCCCAGAATCTTTCATAGGTTGAATTAGCCCCCAAAGGGCCAAAACTTCATATTTTGAAAATAGTCTCCCAAGTCATAAATGCTTAAATATTTTGAAATTAGCCCTCACATCTTCATATTTTGAAATTAGCTCCTCAAATTATTAAGTGTTTTCAAATTAGTCCCTTTAGTTAGCACTTGGTCGAGAAACTTAGGAGAGTAATTTCAAAACATTTGAATAGATTTGGAAGACTAAAGAGATTTGAAGGACCAAATTCAAAACACTTTAAATATTTGGGAGGTTAATTTCAAAATACTAGATTTGAGGGACTAATTTTCAAGATATGAAAGACGTGGGGACTAATATCGAAAACCCCTTTTTATTTTATTTATGTTACCGTTATGAGATATGTCTGATCATTTATTGGGTTAAACAGAAGGTATTGATCAGAATAAATAGTTTGGCGCTATAAAGTACAAATTATCCTAATTTATTATGCAGCTCTCATTTTATAACTATTTAAGTATAGATGAAGCTATAAAGTACAAATTATCCATTAATGGTACTTTGGAGTATATGTGAAGCTCATTTAAAATGCATTCTATATCTACAGTGATGTTGTTGAGTAGTTTCTCAATGAATACTTTTATTTATAGAATTTGAGGTACCATAGTTGACTTAGCTAAGCCCAAATGAAATAGACAAAAGGATTTCTTGCAAACCTAATATTAACTCTCTAAATTGATAAAAATATCTAGCTTTATCCTCTAATCAGAATAAATAGTTTACTATTTCAAATACAATCATATACATATAGATGAACACTTGTGATTTAAAAGGGTAAATTCTGAATAGACCCAGTAGTGTCGCCCAACAGCGGGTAGACTATAAGGGTGTTTGGGGTGGATTATCTTTTTGGTCAAACTAGCTTTTAAGCTAGCTTTTCTTATTTCTATAAGTTTGGTAAAATATCCCTTGCCAAAATCCTGAAATTTTAGTCCCACATCGGAAAAGTTCCCGGAGTTCCGGCCGTTTATGATCTAACGATGGCCTCCGCCTGCGTCAACAGCGTCACCGTCCCCCCTTCTTATGGGGTCTTCAGCCCTCGCGTCTCCTTCAGCCGCGACTTTCCTCCTACTAACGGGTCGGATCCACTCGACATCAATGCGGGTTCGGATCTCGACTCCAAGGACTTCATCGACTTCGAGTTCCACCTCAACGACCCCGTCGCCATGCTCCCCGCCGACGAGCTTTTCTCCGACGGGAAGCTGGTCCCTCTCCAGCTTGCTCCGGTGAAACCCGCGCCGGACTCGGATACGGATCCGACAGCTGAACCGATACGCTTGCCTGACACGCCGCTGAAGCCTGTGAGAAGAGAGGAGCTTATCGGGTCTGGGTCGGATTTTTTTGCCGTATCCCCAAAGGCTCCGACCTGTTCCAGCCGCTGGAGGGAGCTCCTCCGTCTCAAGCGGCAGCAGCAGACAACGTCGAAAGCGGATCCGGGTTCTAAAAACCTGAACCCGAAGTCTTTAAAGAATTTCCTCAACCGCAACCTGCGATCCTCATCATCATCGGATCCGAATCTTAACCTGCCCCTACTCAAAGAATCCGAAACCGAACCGCTGTCGATCTCCTCTCGCCTCTCGCTGTCGTCAACATCCTCGTCCGGGCCCGAATCCGAAGAGCTCCCTCGCCTCTCTCTCGACTCCGAACACAAACCAAACCAAGCCCCGATTCTTGAACCGAAACCCACCAAAGTTAGGGTTTCAAGAGCAAGAACCGGAGCGGACGGGCGCGTGCCGGTCCGTGCCGGTCGGAGCCCGGTGCGGCGACCGGCTGAGTCGGTTGCTCCGCCGCCACGCTGCTCGTCTGTTGACAGCCCAAGAATGAACGCTTCGGGTAAAGTTGTTTTTCAAGGACTTGGCCGGAGCTCGAGTAGCCCGAGCACCTTCAACGGTGGGCCCCGCATCAAACACCGTGGCATGGAGCGCTCATATTCTGCTAACGTGCGCGTGACGCCGGTCCTCAACGTGCCGGTTTGTTCTCTCCGTGCCGGGTCCAAGAGTTTCGGTTTCGTTCAGCTTTTCTCCGGTTCGGGTTCTGGCTCGAGCTCCAACCCGAAAGCCGGTAACGGCAGCAACAAAGGGAAAAGCTAAGAGGAGGGCCTATGATCATGATGATTATTGATTAACTCACTCTTCGTTTTGTTAAATTTGAGTTTTGCTATCAGATTCTGTAAATAGTGAGGGGGGTTTGTGCTAATCTTTTTGCCGGTGAAAAAAAAAAAAAGTTGCTGTGTAGACTTTTGATGGTAGTTTGTCCTGGAGCTCTGAGTAATGTTAGCTGAGTTGTTTTTGCATGTGACTCTGCTTCCCCCCGTCCGTGCTCCCTATTTGCGAAAAATGCGCCTCCTGCGGGTCTTGTTATGCATTGATTGTTTTTCTTCCGGACTTTTCTGCAATATTTTTCGTCTTTTTTGTAAATTGTTGGTTTTTTGTCGTCTAGTGCTCTAGGAAATGATGCTGGATTTGAATTGAATTCACAGGCCTGCCCCTGCCTTAGTGCAGGCAGCATCTTCTGCACAAAATACAAACACTTTTAACTTTTTCCAAAGTTTTAAATTAACTAATTTGTTGATTAACGTGGTGATTAATTTAGTTGGGTCTGAAATAATGCCGGCTGTTTGGGGAGCAAAGACTCTATAAAATTTTCCAGTGTTTGGAGATCATGTGCTGTAGCTCTTTTGTTTTTAGGATTCGGTTTGATTTTGGGTCTGATTCTTTTGGGCTGAGACTGATGGAAGGGCACATGGGTAAAGGTATTGGGAGTTGGGAGTTGGGATATTGGGAGAATGAGATAAAAGAAACAGCTAGATTCTGAGCTGGTCCTTTTTATTTATTGATGATTTTAGATCCACAATATCATCTCTCTGGGTTGTATGTTAATGGTTATTTATCATTGCTATTGTCGGTCAATTGAGGTTGGTTGTGATCATATTTGTAGATATGTTAAATTTCTTTTTTATGAGTTTTTTTTTCCTTCCGGAAATTAGTCCCTCCGAATCTTTCATAGGTTGAATTAGCCCCCCAAAAGGGCCAAAACTTCATATTTTGAAAATAGTCTCCCAAGTCATAAATGCTTAAATATTTTGAAATTAGCCCCTCACATCTTCATATTTTGAAATTAGCTCCTCAAATTATTAAGTGTTTTCAAATTAGTCCCTTTAGTTAGCACTTGGTCGAGAAACTTAGGAGAGTAATTTCAAAACATTTGAATAGATTTGGAAGACTAAAGAGATTTGAAGGACCAAATTCAAAACACTTTAAATATTTGGGAGGTTAATTTCAAAATACTAGATTTGAGGGACTAATTTTCAAGATATGAAAGACGTGGGGGACTAATATCGGAAACCCCCCTTTTTTATTTTATTTATGTTACCGTTATGAGATATGTCTGATCATTTATTGGGTTAAACAGAAGGTATTGATCAGAATAAATAGTTTGGCGCTATAAAGTACAAATTATCCTAATTTATTATGCAGCTCTCATTTTATAACTATTTAAGTATAGATGAAGCTATAAAGTACAAATTATCCATTAATGGTACTTTGGAGTATATGTGAAGCTCATTTAAAATGCAATCTATATCTACAGTGATGTTGTTGAGTAGTTTCTCAATGAATACTTTTATTTATAGAATTTGAGGTACCATAGTTGACTTAGCTAAGCCCAAATGAAATAGACAAAAGGATTTCTTGCAAACCTAATATTAACTCTCTAAATTGATAAAAATCTAGCTTTATCCTCTAATCAGAATAAATAGTTTACTATTTCAAATACAATCATATACATATAGATGAACACTTGTGATTTAAAAAGGGTAAATTGCGAATAGACCCCAGTAGTGTCGCCCAACAGCGGGTAGACTATAAGGGTGTTTGGGGTGATTTATTTTTTGGTCAAACTAGCTTTTAAGCTAGCTTTTCTTATTTCTATAAGTTTGGTAAAATACCAAATAAGTTAGTTTATAAGTCACATTTTAAAAAGTTGATGTACCCCACCTTTTGGTTTATAAGTCACATTTTAAAAAGCTATTTACCAAACTTTTGAAAAGCTAACTTATATGCTCACCTAAATAAGTTAGGTTTCACAAAACAAATTACTATGTTATCCAAACAAATTTTAAAGCATTTTATCATAAAAGCTAAAAGTCACTAAAACTAACATAACTTATAAGCTTCAAACAATAAGCCTTCCCAAACACCCTTTATTTGTCCATATTAACCTCTCGGATGAATTTTTTGGACTTCTAAAAGAGATAATAATAATAATAATAATGATAATAATAAAAATAAAGAGGTGGGCTAGATCTCTTATTGGTGAGGATAAGACTCCCAATTTCTAATTAATTCACTAAGTAATGAGATCTATTAGCACTTGGATAAATACTGTAGGGGTCCATTTGCACAAATAGAATCATAGAGGGTCAATTCCAATTAACCCTTTAGTAAATGGTCTGTACAATCAAATAAGTAGTGAAGATACAATCCCTAATGCTTAATCATTTATTAGTTTCCATCTATATCAAAGTCGGCAAAAATTAGCTTGAAGGCTTGTAGTTTAAATTATCTAAATAAGTTTTGGTGAGAGTTAAAGATTATATTTTTATATTCTAACACATATTAGCGGCGGTGTCAATTTTTTAAAAATCCACTTTAAATTTATGGCGGTGGGATTTGAACCCGGTTCTTGTTGATAACATCTTAAATTGAGTCTCTCTATACTTTACACCAAAACTTCGAAGTTGTGATAAAAGTCGAGGATTATAGTTTTATATAATTCTATCAATTATTAAATGATTTTAGAATTTCTGCTCCTTGAAAAAGTCTTACCTAATACCTTGACCAGTTACTGTTAATGGTTGTTGTACATCCAGCATCATTCAACATGGACAAGGATACCATTAGACTCAATCCAAATTCAAATTATTTGTGTGCACATGAATTATCAAACCCCATGTGCAACTTTTAACTCACTTTTTGGTTTTGATTAGTTAAGTTAATTCCTAGTTGCGCATGTTCACGAGATGAGCTTTTGCTTGTAATAATTGACTGTTTATCTCTAAGCACGTGAGGGAGTGATGTGCATTTTGAGTAAAGCTTTGTTATTGATCTACAATTATTGTTCTCGGAGTGGGTGGCAATGCCATACAAGGATGTGATAACTATTTCAGGAGCTGCAGGGGAGCATAGCTTAATGGCGATGCTTGTTTATTTTGTTGAAAATTTGGGATTTAATTGTAATTTCTAGATTATTTTAGAGTTAGTTGCAAATATACCCAATGCAGTATAGGAGATTAGTCACTTAATACTTCTAATTTATTATGCAGCTCTCATTTTATAACTATTTAAGTATAGATGAAGCTATAAAGTACAAATTATCCATTAATGGTACTTTGGAGTATATGTGAAGCTCATTTAAAATGCAATCTATATCTACAGTGATGTTGTTGAGTAGTTTCTCAATGAATACTTTTATTTATAGAATTTGAGGTACCATAGTTGACTTAGCTAAGCCCAAATGAAATAGACAAAAGGATTTCTTGCAAACCTAATATTAACTCTCTAAATTGATAAAAATCTAGCTTTATCCTCTAATCAGAATAAATAGTTTACTATTTCAAATACAATCATATACATATAGATGAACACTTGTGATTTAAAAAAGGGTAAATTGCGAATAGACCCCAGTAGTGTCGCCCAACAGCGGGTAGACTATAAGGGTGTTTGGGGTGATTTATTTTTTTTGGTCAAACTAGCTTTTAAGCTAGCTTTTCTTATTTCTATAAGTTTGGTAAAATACCAAATAAGTTAGTTTATAAGTCACATTTTAAAAAGTTGATGTACCCCACCTTTTGGTTTATAAGTCACATTTTAAAAAACTGTTATACCCCAGCTTTTGAAAAGCTAACTTATATGCTCACCTAAATAAGTTAGGTTTCACAAAACAAATTACTATGTTATCCAAACAAATTTTAAAGCATTTTATCATAAAAGCTAAAAGTCGTTAAAAACTAACATAACTTATAAGCTTCAAACAATAAGCCTTCCCAAACACCCTTTATTTGTCCATATTAACCTCTCAGATGAATTTTTTCGGACTTCTAAAAGAGATAATAATAATAATAATAATGATAATAATAAAAATAAAGAGGTGGGCTAGATCTCTTATTGGCGAGGATAAGACTCCCAATTTCTAATTAATTCACTAAGTAATGAGATCTATTCGCACTTGGATAAATACTGTAGGGGGTCCATCTGCACAAATAGAATCATAGAGGGTCTATTCCAATTAACCCTTTAGTAAATGGTCTGTACAATCAAATAAGTAGTGAAGATACAATCCCTAATGCTTAATCATTTATTAGTTTCCATCTATATCAAAGTCGGCAAAAATTAGCTTGAAGGCTTGTAGTTTAAATTATCTAAATAAGTTTTGGTGAGAGTTAAAGATTATATTTTTATATTCTAACATTTTCCCACATATTCGCAGCGGTGTCAATTTTTTTAAAAATCCACTTTAAATTTATGGCCGGTGGGATTTGAACCCGGGTTGCGCTGATAACATCTTAAATTGAGTCTCTCTATACTTTACACCAAAACTTCGAAGTTGTGATAAAAGTCGAGGATTATAGTTTTATATAATTCTATCAATTATTAAATGATTTTAGAATTTCTGCTCCTTGAAAAAGTCTTACCTAATACCTTGACCAGTTACTGTTAATGGTTGTTGTACATCCAGCATCATTCAACATGGACAAGGATACCATTAGACTCAATCCAAATTCAAATTATTTGTGTGCACATGAATTATCAAACCCCATGTGCAACTTTTAACTCACTTTTTGGTTTTGATTAGTTAAGTTAATTCCTAGTTGCGCATGTTCACGAGATGAGCTTTTGCTTGTAATAATTGACTGTTTATCTCTAAGCACGTGAGGGAGTGATGTGCATTTTGAGTAAAGCTTTGTTATTGATCTACAATTATTGTTCTCGGGTGGGTGGCAATGCCATACAAGGATGTGATAACTATTTCAGGAGCTGCAGGGGAGCATAGCTTAATGGCGATGCTTGTTTATTTTGTTGAAAATTTGGGATTTAATTGTAATTTCTAGATTATTTTAGAGTTAGTTGCAAATATACCCAATGCAGTATAGGAGATTAGTCACTTAATACTTCTAATTTTTTTAGGCACTTAGACTTCATGATGTCCTCAAAAAAATTATCTCTTTGTTATATGTACATGTCACATAGATGTCATGTGATGTCAATGTGTTGCAAAGAGATCTCTTAATTCCAATATGTTCTGAAGAGAGCCCCTATTCTCTTATAGCGGGTAAATAAACATTGAAATTTGAAAAGGATGACTGCTTTTGAGTGTCAATGATCTCAATGCTAATATAAACCTAAGGAATAAAAGTGACAATCCACTATAGTAAATATAGTACAGAAAATGTGTTACTCAACTAACTCTTTTATAAAATCAGAGTTATGGAGACAATCCACGGTAATTCATTTTTAAGCAAGGTATAGGTAATTCTGCCTTATTGCATTAACGAGTTATAGCAAAACAATTTACATCGAAAGTGTATAATTTAGAAACGCTTAAGGGCAATCAACTCAGTCAAATTCTCCACTGCTGTTAGGGTCTTTTGTTGAATTTGAATTC
Organism: Asparagus setaceus; assembly: GCA_012295165.1. Taxonomy (NCBI): domain Eukaryota; kingdom Viridiplantae; phylum Streptophyta; class Magnoliopsida; order Asparagales; family Asparagaceae; genus Asparagus; species Asparagus setaceus. The sequence goes on from CM022706.1 coordinate 36,699,080, forward strand.
ATTAATAAAACATTCAAATTCGCAATCTTTTATTGTAGGAAGTTCATTTCCTATGATATAATTAGCAAAATTGGAACCTTCAATTTCATCAATAGAAAAGAAGTGGAATTCAGCTGAATCAGCATACACTTTTTCTTCTTCTTTTTGCCCTTCTTTTGCCAGCCAAATCTTAACACAATTAATCCAAAGCGAATCAACATACAAATGTTTTCTAATGGGCCGAAGTCTAAATTGGGCTTGGCTACACTTTTTCTATATGAAAGGGCATGGCTATTGTTAAGTTCAATGAGCTGTATTAAAAACCTTTCCAGAGCACCTCGTTCCCTAAACAAGAACTTAAAAAGGAAAAGTAAAATATAAAAGAAATATTCATAAATACAAGGTATTTTATTAGTAGCAAAACTAGGTAACGCCTTCTATTTAACCCAGGTTCAATTAACCTCTTGGATGAATTTTTTGGACTTCTAAAAGAGACAATAATAATAATAATAATAATAATAATAGAAATAAAGAGGTGGGCTAGATCTCTTATTGGTGAGGATAAGACTCCCAATTTCTAATTAATTCACTAAGTAAGGAGATCTATTAGCACTTGGATAAATACTGTAGGGGGTCCATTTGCACAAATAGAATCATAGAGGGTCAATTCCAATTAACCCTTTAGTAAATGGTCTGTACAATCAAATAAGTAGTGAAGATACAATCCCTAATGCTTAATCATTTATTAGTTTCCATCTATATCAAAGTCAGCAAAAAATTAGCTTGAAGGCGTGTAATTTAAATTATCTAAATAAGTTTTGGTGAGAGTTAAAGATTATATTTTTATATTCTAACATATTCCCACATGTTCGCAGCGGTGTCAAATTTTTAAAAAATCCACTTTAAATTTATGGCCGGTGGGATTTGAACCCGGGTTGCGCTGATAACATCTTAAATTGAGTCTCTCTATATATACTTTACACCAAAACTTCGAAGTTGTGATAAAAGTCGAGGATTATAGTTTTATATAATTCTAACAATTATTAAATGATTTTAGAATTTCTGCTCCTTGAAAAAGTCTTGCCTAATACCTTGACCAGTTACTGTTAATGGTTGTTGTACATCCAGCATCATTCAACATGGACAAGGATACCATTAGACTCAATCCAAATTGAAATTATTTGTGTGCACATGAATTATCAAACCCCATGTGCAACTTTTAACTCACTTTTGGTTTTGATTAGTTAAGTTAATTCCTAGTTGCGCATGTTCACGAGATGAGCTTTTGCTTGTAATAATTGACTGTTTATCTCTAAGCACGTGAGGGAGTGATGTGCATTTTGAGTAAAGCTTTGTTATTGATCTACAATTATTGTTCTCGGAGTGGGTGGCAATGCCATACAAGGATGTGATAACTATTTCAGGAGCTGCAGGGGAGCATAGCTTAATGGCGATGCTTGTTTATTTTGTTGAAAATTTGGGATTTAATTGTAATTTCTAGATTTTTTTAGAGTTAGTTGCAAATATACCCAATGCAGTATAGGAGATTAGTCACTTAATACTTCTAATTTTTTTAGGCACTTAGACTTCATGATGTCCTCAAAAAAGTTATCTCTTTGTTATATGTACATGTCACATAGATGTCATGTGATGTCAATGTGTTGCAAAGAGATCTCTTAATTCCAATATGTTCTGAAGAGAGCCCCTATTCTCTTATAGCGGGTAAATAAACATTCGATTCATTAGTACAGATACAAACATTGAAATTTGAAAAGGATGACTGCTTTTGAGTGTCAATGATCTCAATGCTAATATAAACCTAAGGAATAAAAAGTGACAATCCACTATAGTAAATATAGTACAGAAAATGTGTTACTCAACTAACTCTTTTTATAAAATCAGAGTTATGGAGACAATCCACGGTAATTCATTTTAAGCAAGGTATAGGTAATTCTGCCTTATTGCATTAACGAGTTATAGCAAAACAATTTACATCGAAAGTGTATAATTTAGAAACGCTTAAGGGGCAATCAACTCAGTCAAATTCTCCACTGCTGTTAGGGTCTTTTGTTGAATTTGAATTCATTAATAAAACATTCAAATTCGCAATCTTTTATTGTAGGAAGTTCATTTCCTATGATATAATTAGCAAAATTGGAACCTTCAATTTCATCAATAGAAAAGAAGTGGAATTCAGCTGAATCAGCATACACTTTTTCTTCTTCTTTTTTTGCCCTTCTTTTGCCAGCCAAATCTTAACACAATTAATCCAAAGCGAATCAACATACAAATGTTTTCTAATGGGCCGAAGTCTAAATTGGGCTTGGCTACACTTTTTCTATATGAAAGGGCATGGCTATTGTTAAGTTCAATGAGCTGTATTAAAAAAAACCTTTCCAGAGCACCTCGTTCCCTAAACAAGAACTTAAAAAAGGAAAAGTAAAATATAAAAAGAAATATTCATAAATACAAGGTATTTTATTAGTAGCAAAACTAGGTAACGCCTTCTATTTAACCCAGGTTCAATGAACGTATTTGTCATTTTTTTTTCTTTTCCCTCAGAGCTTAGTCTCAAATACGAAATGGGCTACTCTATGAAATATGGGCTATTACTGCAAACGATTACTGAGGATTGCTATATGGACCTTGGGCTTGCGAAAAGCCCAACCCAATACAGTACATGGCCTCTTGTTTACCATGACACAAAATAAAACGAACTTATTTAGATAGATTTGAGCCTGCATTATTAATATACTAATCTTAAGCTCCTAACTAACCTGAGTCCCAACGATAACTAAGTACAATCTCTAGCATTTTTTACATTGACTAATTATATTCATTATTAGTTACTATTTCTTTTTTAAGGCACCACATTCAGTAGACATAGACAAGGTTGCATGTTAGAGTATGAAAAGAATTAAAACAAAAATTTCAAAGAAAATTTTTGAAGCTAATTATCTAAAAGTGTATTAATTGCAAAACTTAATTATGCAAAGGATTGGATGATAAGTTTGTTTGTCATTTCTTTGCAAGAACATACATAAGAAATGTGTGCCTGCTACATTATAATCGTTGTCAGCCTTGAATTATGGGCCTCCTATAATTTAATATCACTAATTTTACCAAATCAATGGTTATTATTATTGATATTTTTCCTTTTTTTTTATTTTGGTGTAAATATCTCAGTTGTGGTTGAGAACAAAGGAAAGTCGTGAAGCACCGATTCCTCCCAAACAACTGGGTCAAGGCCCCTCACTAAATTTCTGGGTTGATCGAACACGTGACAAACCGTTAGCAATTGCAGGCCCAATACTGGCCCGTTGCTTCCTGTACAAATTCATCCCTCCATTTCAACTGCTTGCTTATTATTATTATTTTCCCCCTCAATTCCTTGCATCATTAAGAAAAAGGAAAGAAAGAAAAACATGGCTCAGCTATCGAGAGGTCAAAAAGATGAATGTGAGCAGGCCAAGCACTTGGAATCAGCAACTCAAAACCGTCCACAAGAAGCCTCTAAGGTTTTCCTGCTGCACTTTTTTGTCTATGAAATCAACTTCTCTTTTGACTAAATTTCACAAAATTATCACTAATTATGAGGTTTTGTCTTAAATTTAATTCCTCTAACCATTAGACACCAAAACTTCGAAGTTATGATGAGGGTCGAGGATTATAGTTTTATATTAATTCTAACACGCTATGCTGGAATTTTTTTATGGGTAAAACCCTCGACTCTCACGCAATGTTAATTTTAGAAAATCCGCTTAAAATTCGTGGCCGGTGGGATTTGAACCTGGATTGCTCTGATACCATCTTAAATTTAGTTCATCTAACAATTACATCAAAACTCAGAAGTTATGATGATGGTCGAGGATTATAGTTTTATATTAATTCTAACATTTTGCACCAAAATCCAAAGTTTTTTCATTGAATTGTATGATTGAGAGACGTTAATGTGAACTATACATTACATGCGCCTGACATATTTTGGACATATTTATTTTTATTTTATATAATATATCTATTTTTCTAGTCAATAAATTCCTGAGCAACTTGTCCCATTTCTTGAAAAAAAAAAGGGTTTTTAACATCTTTGTTGATGTCATTAGGCTAATTTTCTGATAGTATATAATATTTTTAATGCGGATATGAAAAATCTTATGATATTCTTCTCTAGCTCTAATAGTCATGATACTATACTTAAATAGTCACAGTAGTTTGTGTAACTATCCATTTAATTTTATTATTTTTTGTATACTCATCCTTTTCCTGCTGTTGGATGCTAGTCTAAGTAATAGTCCTTTTGTTTTTTTTCGTAATAATCGTTCACATGTGACCCGGGGCGGATCTAGGTTCTGCCGTAGGGTGCAGTTGCACCCCTAGGAATTCTATAACTACTTTATAGGTCTTGTAAATTTTCAGTCAGCCCCCATGTTTTTTTTTTGCAAATTTGCACCCTAATAGCCCAAAATTTATTTATCAAACCAACAATTAGAAGCCCATTTGAGCCAATTTGCATTCAATAGCTCATTCCATTTGAGTTCGGCCTATTGTTAAAAACACACCAAAGTCCAAAACAAAAAACCCAATATTTCCATAGGGTGTTTTAGTTTTATAATATTATATTATTATGTTTGGATTAGTAGCTATTTGTTGTCCGTCCCTCTAAGAAATTTTATCTGGATCCTGCACGTGATCTTAGGCTTTTGAATTTTAACCTGTTCATCTAAAATGTCACATGCATTTTGTATACATTTGCACTCATTTCATTAATGAATCACAAGAATCCGAGTACATTTCATATCAAAACCTCCCACACCGTGCGGAAGGTTCTAATCCGCTCATTAGTGAAGTGGGGGGGGGGGCAGTTTGGTAAGCTACTGATCCCATGTGTGCTGAGAACCCCCCGTAGGAATTGTAGTTCAAGAATCCGCGTACAAAAGTACAGACTTACAGTACTCAGTTGAAATATGAGAACCAACCTCCATTGATCGTTTTTACTAGAGAGGATCTAGGTTCAGAATGTATGAACTTCTCAAGATCTTTGAAATCAATCAATCATTCATGAACAAGATCTGTCATCTTAGTCACAGAGTGCAGAAAGTGATGTGGGCTACATGAACATGAAATGATTAAATGATACTGTTGGATCCATAACCCAACCTAAAGGTCCCACACGATTTCCCCATGCTCACAGATTTTGAGATGTATTTGACAGAATTTATAAAGTGGTTTGACATGAAATAAAATTATAATGGTTCTTGGTGAAGCTTTCGGATTTCGGTTTTATGGAAGAAACTTTAAGCTCCTAACTAACCTGAGTCCCAACGATAACTAAGTACAATCTCTAGCATTTTTACATTGACTAATTATATTCATTATTAGTTACTATTTCTTTTAAGGCACCACATTCAGTAGACATAGACAAGGTTGCATGTTAGAGTATGAAAAGAATTAAAACAAAAATTTCAAAGAAAATTTTTGAAGCTAATTATCTAAAAGTGTATTAATTGCAAAACTTAATTATGCAAAGGATTGGATGATAAGTTTGTTTGTCATTTCTTTGCAAGAACATACATAAGAAATGTGTGCCTGCTACATTATAATCGTTGTCAGCCTTGAATTATGGGCCTCCTATAATTTAATATCACTAATTTTACCAAATCAATGGTTATTATTATTGATATTTTTCCTTTTTTATTTTGGTGTAAATATCTCAGTTGTGGTTGAGAACAAAGGAAAGTCGTGAAGCACCGATTCCTCCCAAACAACTGGGTCAAGGCCCCTCACTAAATTTCTGGGTTGATCGAACACGTGACAAACCGTTAGCAATTGCAGGCCCAATACTGGCCCGTTGCTTCCTGTACAAATTCATCCCTCCATTTCAACTGCTTGCTTATTATTATTATTTTCCCCTCAATTCCTTGCATCATTAAGAAAAAGGAAAGAAAGAAAACATGGCTCAGCTATCGAGAGGTCAAAAGATGAATGTGAGCAGGCCAAGCACTTGAATCAGCAACTCAAAACCGTCCACAAGAAGCCTCTAAGGTTTTCCTGCTGCACTTTTTGTCTATGAAATCAACTTCTTTTGACTAAATTTCACAAAATTATCACTAATTATGAGGTTTTGTCTTAAATTTAATTCCTCTAACCATTAGACACCAAAACTTGAAGTTATGATGAGGGTGAGGATTATAGTTTTATATTAATTCTAACATTTTGCACCAAAATCCAAAGTTTTTCATTGAATTGTATGATTGAGAGACGTTAATGTGAACTATACATTACATGCTGACATATTTTGGACATATTTATTTTTATTTTATACTAAAATATAATATGTTATATTATTATTACTAATTAATTGTAACTATGTTTAATGTTATTAATTAATATAATATACTATATTATAATAATATGATATATTATAAAATAATTTATATAATATATGAACAATATATTTATTATAATATTCAATAATATAATATTTAATTTAATATGAATATAACTGTTATAATTTTTATTTTATTCAATATAATATTATTTCAAATATTATATTATTATTAAATATTATATTATATTTTATGATAATTACTATAATTCAAATGGGATTATAATACATTATTTTATTTTATACTAAAATATAATATGTTATATTATTATTACTAATTAATTGTAACTATGTTTAATGTTATTAATTAATATAATATACTATATTATAATAATATGATATATTATAAAATAATTTATATAATATATGAACAGTATATTTATTATAATATTCAATAATATAATATTTAATTTAATATGAATATAACTGTTATAATTTTTATTTTATTCAATATAATATTATTTCAAATATTATATTATTATTAAATATTATATTATATTTTATGATAATTACTATAATTCAAATGGGATTATAATACATTATTTTGTTTTTTTCGTAATAATCGTTCACATGTGACCCGGGCGGATCTAGGTTCTGCCGTAGGGTGCAGTTGCACCCTAGGAATTCTATAACTACTTTATAGGTCTTGTAAATTTTCAGTCAGCCCCCATGTTTTTTTTGCAAATTTGCACCCTAATAGCCCAAAATTTATTTATCAAACCAACAATTAGAAGCCCATTTGAGCCAATTTGCATTCAATAGCTCATTCCATTTGAGTTCGGCCTATTGTTAAAAACACACCAAAGTCCAAAACAAAAAACCCAATATTTCCATAGGGTGTTTTAGTTTTATAATATTATATTATTATGTTTGGATTAGTAGCTATTTGTTGTCCGTCCTCTAAGAAATTTTATCCGATCCCTGACGTGATCTTAGGCTTTTGAATTTTAACCTGTTCATCTAAAATGTCACATGCATTTTGTATACATTTGCACTCATTTCATTAATGAATCACAAGAATCCGAGTACATTTCATATCAAAACCTCCCACACCGTGCGGAAGGTTCTAATCCGCTCATTAGTGAAGTGGGGGCAGTTTGGTAAGCTACTGATCCCATGTGCTGAGAACCCCCGTAGGAATTGTAGTTCAAGAATCCGCGTACAAAAGTACAGACTTACAGTACTCAGTTGAAATATGAGAACCAACCTCCATTGATCGTTTTTACTAGAGAGGATCTAGGTTCAGAATGTATGAACTTCTCAAGATCTTTGAAATCAATCAATCATTCATGAACAAGATCTGTCATCTTAGTCACAGAGTGCAGAAAGTGATGTGGGCTACATGAACATGAAATGATTAAATGATACTGTTGGATCCATAACCCAACCTAAAGGTCCCACACGTTTCCCCATGCTCACAGATTTTGAGATGTATTTGACAGAATTTATAAAGTGGTTTGACATGAAATAAAATTATAATGGTTCTTGGTGAAGCTTTCGGAATTTCGGTTTTTATGGAAGAAACTTTAAGATGATATCATAGACCGTGAGGTTCAAATCTAATTAAGCACGTAATTTAAGCAGATTTTTCAAACAGATACTGCTACATAAATATTTTAGACTTTTGTCTCTTGAACAAGATTACTTACCGTTTAAACTACGATTACTTTAGAGTTTTGATGCAGTAAAAGAAACTCTAAGGGGGTTATTGGTTGGGACAAGTTAGAGCCAAGTGGGATAATTGTTTCAATAGAACAATTTTATCCATTTGGTATATTTTTACTAGAGAGGATCTAGGTTCAGAATGTATGAACTTCTCAAGATCTTTGAAATCAATCAATCATTCATGAACAAGATCTGTCATCTTAGTCACAGAGTGCAGAAAGTGATGTGGGCTACATGAACATGAAATGATTAAATGATACTGTTGGATCCATAACCCAACCTAAAGGTCCCACACGATTTCCCCATGCTCACAGATTTTGAGATGTATTTGACAGAATTTATAAAGTGGTTTGACATGAAATAAAATTATAATGGTTCTTGGTGAAGCTTTCGGAATTTCGGTTTTTATGGAAGAAACTTTAAGATGATATCATAGACCGTGAGGTTCAAATCTAATTAAGCACGTAATTTAAGCAGATTTTTCAAACAGATACTGCTACATAAATATTTTAGACTTTTGTCTCTTGAACAAGATTACTTACCGTTTAAACTACGATTACTTTAGAGTATTCCAATTAGAATCTAATCATTATAGAAAGCAACGAGGATCCCAAATTCAATTAAGCGTCCCCTCTTTCTTTTAACCTATCAGGTGTGGAATTTAACTTTACATTTAACTCTATTCTTTTGAGGAATACATTTAACTCTTGTCTCTTTTTCAATTTTCCGACGAGGCTATAATAGTCCGACATTAATCTTCAATAAAGAATCTTATATTCAATAAATAATCTTATATTCTGTAATTTTCAATTAAGTGGCTTCATAAGTTTAAGAAAACAACCATCTGGCAATATGTATAAAATATTCAGGCACACATCTCCCATTTTTAAATGATTTCCTAATATCTTATTATATACCATGGAAGCTGTCCACTCTATTGTCTTCTTTGTCTTGAAATTTGCTGACCATTTAAATTGTAATCATTTGATTGCTTCAGCTAAGCCAACATATCAACCATGATAAGCTCTGTGATTCTATACATGAGAAGGTGATCAGCTCTGAGCTGTCAATGAGGAACAACATCTCCTCTCTCACCTTGGAAGATGGAAGGAGATGCCTTTCAATGCAAGAGAGAACCAGCAAAACCTACAACTTATCAGATAGACTAATTAATACAATACTGCTAAATATATTACGGTTATACTATTCTAATACTACAAGACACAAACATGTTTCTCCATTTTCGGAAAATGCTTGACTCTTGTATTATAAAAATAGTATAAAATTTATAGTACAGTTGATTAATCCAAACCAAGTGGTTTATGCACTGTACCTTTTCTATTTTCTGTTGCACTTGATTTTTTTGGAAGTCTGTAAGTTTAACATGATGGTCATACTCCATCTTGACTAATGATAAAAGTTCTATATTTGACTTGAAAACACCCTTTTGGCTTTATTTATTATCATGTAATCCTACAAACCCTTATCAATATCTTTTGCATAAGCTATTGTTTAATCTAAATAAGTTGTGATTTACCATCATGTGCTTAATTAAACTTTGAATTCATTGGTCACAAAAGTACTGAAAACTTTTGTCAACTTAATATTATATGCTGAGGGCCATAGAACCTGTAATAGATGTTCGTGATATAAAAGATAAGGTGAACTCTGATTGTGAAGTGGTTGCCTTTTTTTTAATGTAGTCTATGTAGATGCATGCACATGGCAGTGCATGTAGTCATCTTACTTTGAAAAAAATCAGAACATGATTAGATTCAATTCCAATCTTCAGAGATACGGACTGAAAGTGACTGGAATCACACAAACTGTACTCACATATATTTTTTAAACAAGCTTAACATTTATATAATTAACTATAAAGAAAAGTTTTATAATAATGCATATGATTAGTTCAGACTAAACAAATGTTTAAGATGCAACATCGAGTCGCCGCGTCTGATTAATTTAATTAAGCTAAGAATTATTTATTGATCAAAGACTACAACACCACCACATTTTGACCTTCATAGAAAAAACAACCTTAAACCTGCATAATATGTTAAGATATGAAGTAAAAATTCTCAATATATATATCATAATCTCAAAGTTATGGTACAGTAAAAAGAGACTTTTAACAGAGAACCTGATACTGGATAAAACAGAATTGATACTGAATAGGAGAAAAATCTAAAGGAGGCCAATGGGCACACTAGAATTCAAGTTTGTGGATAGGGGGAAAGCTAAAGGGATGTGAACCACTAGTGCACTGGCCCTACCCATTATGCTCAGTCTCTCTCGATGGCTTGAAGCATCAAGAAGAAGAGTCTAAAAAACAAAACAAAACCACAGTAATAGGATGGCTCATGATGATTTTTCTATGTCTTATCTCTTTTTTTCATCAAGATTCTTTTGTTGTACTTCCAAAACATGTTCTCCTTTTCTCACCTCCGTTCAAAAGGAGAGAGACCCCACAACATGGATGAGTCTTTGGATGAAGAAAACTCCATCGAGGGTCCTCTATAGAAAATCACAACAAGATTTAGAATCCGCGTCTTACTGTCGATTCTAAATCAATACAATTAAAATACCGTATCAGTATTATCTATAATATTGTATCAGCGCAAACATGCTATTGTTTTATCACCAATGTTGTATTAGTTCAAATAGATAACTGTTTCAGTATAATCATCAACTTTAAAATTTGCACCAAAATAGTTGTCATGATCTGCTTCTTCCTTATATTTTTTTGTACAGAGGACGCTCCATAGGATTTTCTTTTTAGAGGCTGAGACATCAAGGCCTTCAAGGACCCACATAGTTTCAAATCAGAGAACCAACACGTTGCAGAGATAGGATCATCAGCATACGATAGTATAAAGATAGGAAGTGATCAGAATCATCATATGGGGTATATTTCTTTCCATGAGAGGCAAGTGAGAAAATATTTTATGCAGGTATTTTGTGTCAGAAAATGGCCAAGCAACAAGAGCAAGCACTACTTGCACATATAAATTATATTTTTTTAAGGAAATATTTGTACTTGCTTCTCACCTACACACCTGGTCAGTTAACAGCAGACACAACCAATTCCTTAAAAATATTGCATGTTGAAGGACTGGAGTCTTAGTGGGATCCTAGGAAATGCCAGAAGGGAGCTGATAATGTTTTAAATTTGAGGAGGAATAGAATAATATCCCCCCTTGTTTGATGAGTTTCTGGTACAACTCAGAACTTTAGTACAAAGGTGATGATCCTATGTTTTCTCTCAGTTTGGTGAGTGAAATAATTTGAGAATCAGCAAGTAGCCAAGTTGTCAGTTTTGTATGAGGAATAATTCTGGCCAGCCTGTTTTTCTCCTGCAACCCCATGAAAGGAACATGGTGATTATGAGAAGGAACAGAAACTAAATAAAATTGTTATTGCTTTAGGTGATGAGATAAACCAAATTTGAGTTTAAGCTAAAATGGTGATAGGATCAAATGATGGTCATGTTTCAACAAAATAAGAAACTGCCAGCAATTTGTTTGAAGAAACCGTGGCAAGATCTATTAACGAGAGGAAATAGATACAATATATACACAGAAAATGAGAAGAGAAGAGAGAAGCACAATAGGAAGAGCTAAGGAAGAAGGATTAGAAGATAAATTAACATAATAATCTTGACGATTGAGCACAGATCTTTGCAATGTCATAAAAATTACTGAGAGAATTTGCTTTCAGTTCTGAAATGGCCATGAGAAATAAACTATATTACCGTAAAGGAAAAATGGAGATGAAGTACAGTTATCCATGAAGACAAGAACAAAGAACAAGAAATATGAACTCGCTAAAGCTCTTATGTAGGAAACAGATAGTACATCACAAATAATATTTTTACAGTTGCTGAATCCAGCAATCTTTGAATGAAAATTACACAAGAATGGGGTTGTACTAGTCAAGAAATGAGAAAGAAAACCTAGATGACAAATCTATTGAAAGACGCTTGATCATTACAATTGTGCATGAATTTATCCGCTCAATAAAGTACTATGAGATTAACATTTCCTCGAGAGATACATCTAAAAGTGTGGAGATCATCAACTTCACACTCCAAAATGTTCCATATCGATAATTACGATGTGTTAACCTGTCCACACCAAGAAGAAAACACATAAAGCTTAAATGATAGTGACTTAGCTTGCATATCTGCCACTAGGGCATGGACTAGATAATAAACTTTGAAGGATGGATATCGGTGAATGAAAACGATAAGAACTAGACAGACAAACAAAACAAAACCACAGTAATAGGATGGCTCATGATGATTTTTCTATGTCTTATCTCTTTTTTCATCAAGATTCTTTTGTTGTACTTCCAAAACATGTTCTCCTTTTCTCACCTCCGTTCAAAGGAGAGAGACCCCACAACATGGATGAGTCTTTGGATGAAGAAAACTCCATCGAGGGTCCTCTATAGAAAATCACAACAAGATTTAGAATCCGCGTCTTACTGTCGATTCTAAATCAATACAATTAAAATACCGTATCAGTATTATCTATAATATTGTATCAGCGCAAACATGCTATTGTTTTATCACCAATGTTGTATTAGTTCAAATAGATAACTGTTTCAAGATAATCATCAACTTTAAAATTTGCACCAAAATAGTTGTCATGATCTGCTTCTTCCTTATATTTTTTTGTACAGAGGACGCTCCATAGGATTTTCTTTTTAGAGGCTGAGACATCAAGGCCTTCAAGGACCCACATAGTTTCAAATCAGAGAACCAACACGTTGCAGAGATAGGATCATCAGCATACGATAGTATAAAGATAGGAAGTGATCAGAATCATCATATGGGGTATATTTCTTTCCATGAGAGGCAAGTGAGAAAATATTTTATGCAGGTATTTTGTGTCAGAAAATGGCCAAGCAACAAGAGCAAGCACTACTTGCACATATAAATTATATTTTTTTAAGGAAATATTTGTACTTGCTTCTCACCTACACACCTGGTCAGTTAACAGCAGACACAACCAATTCCTTAAAAATATTGCATGTTGAAGGACTGGAGTCTTAGTGGGATCCTAGGAAATGCCAGAAGGGAGCTGATAATGTTTTAAATTTGAGGAGGAATAGAATAATATCCCCCCTTGTTTGATGAGTTTCTGGTACAACTCAGAACTTTAGTACAAAGGTGATGATCCTATGTTTTCTCTCAGTTTGGTGAGTGAAATAATTTGAGAATCAGCAAGTAGCCAAGTTGTCAGTTTTGTATGAGGAATAATTCTGGCCAGCCTGTTTTTCTCCTGCAACCCCATGAAAGGAACATGGTGATTATGAGAAGGAACAGAAACTAAATAAAATTGTTATTGCTTTAGGTGATGAGATAAACCAAATTTGAGTTTAAGCTAAAATGGTGATAGGATCAAATGATGGTCATGTTTCAACAAAATAAGAAACTGCCAGCAATTTGTTTGAAGAAACCGTGGCAAGATCTATTAACGAGAGGAAATAGATACAATATATACACAGAAAATGAGAAGAGAAGAGAGAGAAGCACAATAGGAAGAGCTAAGGAAGAAGGATTAGAAGATAAATTAACATAATAATCTTGACGATTGAGCACAGATCTTTGCAATGTCATAAAAATTACTGAGAGAATTTGCTTTCAGTTCTGAAATGGCCATGAGAAATAAACTATATTACCGTAAAGGAAAAATGGAGATGAAGTACAGTTATCCATGAAGACAAGAACAAAGAACAAGAAATATGAACTCGCTAAAGCTCTTATGTAGGAAACAGATAGTACATCACAAATAATATTTTTACAGTTGCTGAATCCAGCAATCTTTGAATGAAAATTACACAAGAATGGGGTTGTACTAGTCAAGAAATGAGAAAGAAAACCTAGATGACAAATCTATTGAAAGACGCTTGATCATTACAATTGTGCATGAATTTATCCGCTCAATAAAGTACTATGAGATTAACATTTCCTCGAGAGATACATCTAAAAGTGTGGAGATCATCAACTTCACACTCCAAAATGTTCCATATCGATAATTACGATGTGTTAACCTGTCCACACCAAGAAGAAAACACATAAAGCTTAAATGATAGTGACTTAGCTTGCATATCTGCCACTAGGGCATGGACTAGATAATAAACTTTGAAGGATGGATATCGGTGAATGAAAACGATAAGAACTAGACAGACAAAGAAAATAAAAAAGAAGTGGTCACGAAAGGCTAGAATTTATTGGTGTTATCTAGCTTCAGTCACTTTCTATCATCAACGCCATATATCAAACCATATTAGTTCAGCTAAGTTATTTGATTTATTAAAGTATGTAAAAAGTAGATGCCAGGCAGAACAATAATGTATGGAGTTTTCTTTTTTATACAGATGCTAAAAAATGAATTGCAACCAAGAGGTGGTTGGTGCAGTGGGTAGAGGGAGATATGGGGAGTGAATAGGTCCAAAGTTTGATATACTCTATCTATATAGACATAATACACATATAAACAGACACATACTGCAATTATCTATAAATGCTACCAGTAGAGGAAGCATAAAATGCACTAAATTGATATCCTTCTAAGTTACAAGTTAAAAGCGTAAGTTTTTAGAGTATGAATTCATACACTTCAAAAAAATTAACCACCACTCGGAAAAACCTTCCATTTTATATTGTCAATCACATTCTAGCACCCTACACCAGGCCCAATTTAATGGGAAGGCTAAGGTAAAGAGATGAATCAATCTCAATGGTTAAGTTCAATGCCACAATTCATACCGGTTACCATTTAAACAAACGAGTTGAATTACTATTTACTGGTAAAAGAAAGCTAACGGACTGTAAAACGCGCTAGTTGCATTGCATTCTTACCAGAGTGACCATTTTGTAGATTCTCCATGGGAATACCAGATGTCGGCAAGCTACTACTTCCAGCAACCGCTGCTGTCTGATTCTGCTGTTGCACCATTTGAGATCCATATGAATATAAATTCACAGCCTGCAACGATTAAAATACCAGGCTCAGACCCAATTTTTGTAGGCAGAAGAAGCATAGATAACAATTAAGTAACAAGAGGCCCACAAACCTGGGGAGGCAGTTGCATGTGGGGGAAGCCAAAGTACCGAGCATATGGTTCTGGGATATGATGGACATTTTGGAAATTAGCTGGATTCAAAGACGGAGATGGGCATATTGGCATTTGGTTCGAAGGAGCCGATGAGGGCATAGAATGATTGACAAGTGGGGTTCTTGATAATTGCATTGGGTTATTGATGGAGGGAATAGAAGTATGACCCATGCCTACACCCACCCGTGGCATGTACTGTTGTATGCCCGGAAACATCATTGGTGCCATGCCGTTCCCCATCCACATTAGCTGAGACATGGAAATAATAATACACGGACATAGGTTAGATTTTGCTAGGACCAGCAAGGTAGTTACCTAAATTAGAAAAATGGATATCATATGACGTACGAAGGTATTCTCTCATATACAACAATGAAGGGATTCTCTTGTATACAACAATGTGACCGAGTCTCAGCCAAGTGAATAAAGGGGGAGAGAATTCCCCATAGCCACACTTGGCTAGGATTCAAGCATGGCATTCTATGCGGAGAATCCCCTCATATTTCATATGAAACCCGTTATTCTCTAAAGACACTATATGGTTTTTAATACCTGAAGTTGTAGTTTTTTCGAGGGAAAAAGAGGGCCTTAGCCCATAATATTTATACAAGAGAAAGAGCGGAATACAGAAGATTGCATGGTAGAAAGTTCACACCTGAAGTTGTAGTTGTAGCGACTTTAAGTACTCAATTGCCTCGTCTAGCATCGAAGCTTTGTCTGACTGAAAATCGATCAGTTACCATACAAATCAATATAGCATACATGGATATATAGTACTTTAGAGCATTGATATCAGAGAATAATGCAACACTTGTCATTGAACATATTAACTATATCAAAATGTACAAGACAATTTCATAAGGAAAACATAAAATTTTCATGTTTTACTTTACCTTGTTGCAATGAGGAATGAGTTCTTGCAATGCTCTCATCTTCTCATTAATTCTGTCTCTTCTTCTCTGTAGTCAAAAGGAACTGACAGTCAGAGCACAATACAAAAGAAACGTAAGTATCGAATTCAAGACAATAGCACAATACAAAAGAAACCTAGTTATCGAATTCAAGGCAATAAATAAACAATAGATCTTACCCTCTCTGATAGATTGTGAACTTCAGCAGCGCGGCTTTTTCTGGTGGATGTAGGCCGTTGAGTGTGCTTTTTAGCCTTAATCGATTCATATTCAGCCTCCTACAAATTTTACAAGTTAAGGATTTAGTTATCAATAGACTGATAAAACGAAAATTCTATATAAATTATGCATAAATTTTCAATAGCCAACCTCGCTATGGCATTCAGATTCCTCTGCATCTCTCCGCTTCCTCTTGTTGTTCTGATCGCTCGTACTCTGCTGCCCTGTTGTCCTCCCAAAACTACTACCAGACCCACCGGATGAAGAAGTCACAGTAGTATCAAATGTATTTGCGCGAACTCCTTCTTGAAGTGAAATCATCGGTCCTCCGCCTTCTGACCCTTTTTCAACTACACCCCTGCTCAAATTGTTGCTCACATCACCTTGATTTGGAACTTGGTTACTCCCACAAGCACTCGATCCTACTGTCCTAATAGATGATGATTCTCCCACATCGCCCCTCATTGGCCTCGAGAAGTGAGAAAAATTACCTAAATGTGTAGTTTGAGACTTAGGTGGAGGCATTGTGAAAGGATTTTTCTCTGCATCTCTGATGACTTCTTTGTTTGGTTTATTAGCATCAATAGCATCTGCCATAGGCATTTCATAGAGTAATTCTGGGCAC
The DNA here is from genome assembly GCA_012295165.1 of Asparagus setaceus. Lineage (NCBI taxonomy): Eukaryota > Viridiplantae > Streptophyta > Magnoliopsida > Asparagales > Asparagaceae > Asparagus > Asparagus setaceus. The sequence continues at coordinate 36,715,995 of CM022706.1, forward strand.
AATTCTTTCTCTAATGGATCATCGAAAGCATATTGGAACCACGACGCAGTTTCATCTTCTTGCATTAAATTGCTTGAGTTTACCATAGAGACAACAGGTTTCGGTTGGGGTTCGGTCTCTGCTGCTTGAGGTTTTCGATTAGTTTGGCTTTGCATGACAACATGCCCATTTCTCCATAAGAGCTCAACAAGTTCATTATCGGGCCTAAATTAAGATCAAACATATAAGATAAAAATTCAAGTTGCTGTTGAAAGGAAGAGGAGAGTAGAAATTTACCGGTGTTGTTTTCTTCTCATTTGATGAGGGAAAGATATCATGAAAAGTTCTCAGATCATCCTCCATACCCCAATCAGGGACGCGATGGTTCATTTGATCTGATGTAATTTCTTTTCTAAATAGAATGAAGCAAAGAAAGAATTGTGTGCTTTGAATCAGCAAATTGTGTGCTTTGAATCAGCAAAAGTTATAGAAATTTCACTGTAAATTCTGAAATATTCACAGTTGAGAACAATCCATAACTCCTTCTAACTAATTTACTAATTACACAGCAGTGAGGATGAACAAAAATACCTAAACACACAAAAGAAAGGGACAATAAATAAATTTGGCATTGCTGATTAAAAAAAGTATTGATGAATGATAAAGAGAAACACCAGGCCTGCAATATTTCAGATAATCCTAATCCTTACCAATGAAGAACTTTATAAATAGCATCAAAATTGCTGAAACTTTCATACCCTAATAATTTCCCTCAAAATGGAATTTAACACAGAAAATAAAAAAGAAGAGCAAGAGAAACCCACCAACAAAAAGAATTGTAAACTCCAAAGAAACACAAGAAAAGGAACACAACTTTCTTAACTGCAAAAAGCCAAGTAAACTCAAAACCAAGAAAAAACCCAAATCATTATATATATAAAAAAAAACGATAGCTAAAATCAATTGACCACAAATTTCACGAATAGCAAGTATCCACATAAGAAAAATCAAATGTAAACAATAAAAACAGAAAAACCCAAATAAGGAAATGAAACGTTTAGTTATCAATAGACTGATAAAACGAAAATTCTATATAAATTATGCATAAATTTTCAATAGCCAACCTCGCTATGGCATTCAGATTCCTCTGCATCTCTCCGCTTCCTCTTGTTGTTCTGATCGTCAGACTCTGCTGCCCTGTTGTCCTCCCAAAACTACTACCAGACCCACCGGATGAAGAAGTCACAGTAGTATCAAATGTATTTGCTCGAACTCCTTCTTGAAGTGAAATCATCGGTCCTCCGCCTTCTGACCCTTTTTCAACTACACCCCTGCTCAAATTGTTGCTCACATCACCTTGATTTGGAACTTGGTTACTCCCACAAGCACTCGATCCTACTGTCCTAATAGATGATGATTCTCCCACATCGCCCCTCATTGGCCTCGAGAAGTGAGAAAAATTACCTAAATGTGTAGTTTGAGACTTAGGTGGAGGCATTGTGAAAGGATTTTTCTCTGCATCTCTGATGACTTCTTTGTTTGGTTTATTAGCATCAATAGCATCTGCCATAGGCATTTCATAGAGTAATTCTGGGCACAATTCTTTCTCTAATGGATCATCGAAAGCATATTGGAACCACGACGCAGTTTCATCTTCTTGCATTAAATTGCTTGAGTTTACCATAGAGACAACAGGTTTCGGTTGGGGTTCGGGTCTCTGCGTTGCTTGAGGTTTTCGATTAGTTTGGCTTTGCATGACAACATGCCCATTTCTCCATAAGAGCTCAACAAGTTCATTATCGGGCCTAAATTAAGATCAAACATATAAGATAAAAATTCAAGTTGCTGTTGAAAGGAAGAGGAGAGTAGAAATTTACGCCGGTGTTGTTTTCTTCTCATTTGATGAGGGAAAGATATCATGAAAAGTTCTCAGATCATCCTCCATACCCCAATCAGGGACGCGATGGTTCATTTGATCTGATGTAATTTCTTTTTCTAAATAGAATGAAGCAAAGAAAGAATTGTGTGCTTTGAATCAGCAAATTGTGTGCTTTGAATCAGCAAAAAGTTATAGAAATTTCACTGTAAATTCTGAAATATTCACAGTTGAGAACAATCCATAACTCCTTCTAACTAATTTACTAATTACACAGCAGTGAGGATGAACAAAAATACCTAAACACACAAAAGAAAGGGACAATAAATAAATTTGGCATTGCTGATTAAAAAAAGTATTGATGAATGATAAAGAGAAACACCAGGCCTGCAATATTTCAGATAATCCTAATCCTTACCAATGAAGAACTTTATAAATAGCATCAAAATTGCTGAAACTTTCATACCCTAATAATTTCCCTCAAAATGGAATTTAACACAGAAAATAAAAAAGAAGAGCAAGAGAAACCCACCAACAAAAAGAATTGTAAACTCCAAAGAAACACAAGAAAAGGAACACAACTTTCTTAACTGCAAAAAGCCAAGTAAACTCAAAACCAAGAAAAAACCAAATCATTATATATATAAAAAAAAACGATAGCTAAAATCAATTGACCACAAATTTCACGAATAGCAAGTATCCACATAAGAAAAATCAAATGTAAACAATAAAAACAGAAAAACCCAAATAAGGAAATGAAACGTTTTGTTCATGCATGACAGGAAATCTAATGATTGAAGCATATCCAATTAAAATTAGCACCAAATTTAACATAAACAAATAAAAAGTAGTAGGGGGGAAAAAACTAACCTCCTCAAAGAGAGCTGATTCTTTCTCCTCCACTAAAAACTCAACTGGAACAGGAAATGGACTCTATCACGGAGACTTCGCAATCTATCTATATACTTATTAAGGCTAGAGTGAGTGAGAGTTGATGATTTTGACAGTCTCGGGTTCGGGTTTGGGAATGGAGCTATCTTGTTTATGACATTCTTTGTAATTGTGCTTGTGCGCGTAGTACAAATTCTCTGTATCTCTCTCTCTCTCTCTCTGTGATTTTTGTAGTATTGTAACGGGTTTGGGTATGGGCCTAGATTTTACATCTTGTTTCTGAAATTTATGATTAAATGTCCCATGTATGAGTGAACTCTCAAGTTTTTACTAGGGCATCGATTTGTCTATTTTCATGCTTAAACTTTATATAATATTTAGTATAATTATTTTGTAAGATTATAATTAAATATTTAACAGATTAATGATGTAATCGTATTTTTAAATATTTCTTATATTTTCTATAATTTAAAAATAATTTTTAGTTCATAAAAAGGGTCAAAAGTAAAAGTACAGGAGATAAAACTCCATGAAGAAATGCGAAAAACATCGTCACGCCAAATAACGAAATCAACTTATTTCTAGTGGACAAACCAATACTCCAATGGATGTCGCCTAAAATTGAACCGAACTTGTAAAACTTTCTTTTGAAAAACTTGTAAAATTCTGATTCTTACATCTTGGTAGGAAGGTATAACATTGTGCTTCTTTGATAACTTTAGATATTCAGTTTTGTAATGTAAACATTTTCGGTTATACTATTTTAGGTTTACAATAATATGGATTAAAAGATTTCCTCCAAAAAATCATTGCAGTGGCGTACTTATAATTTTGGATAAATGTAAAATCCATGTGTGCATAAGTTAAAATACAATATAATTGTAAATTCTATTAATTTTTCAGTTAACAAACTTGTAATAATATAAAATTAAAGTAAAATACTAATGATAGATTGTGAACTTCAGCAGCTGCTTTTTCTGGTGGATGTAGGCCGTTGAGTGTGCTTTTAGCCTTAATCGATTCATATTCAGCCTCCTACAAATTTTACAAGTTAAGGATTTAGTTATCAATAGACTGATAAAACGAAAATTCTATATAAATTATGCATAAATTTTCAATAGCCAACCTCGCTATGGCATTCAGATTCCTCTGCATCTCTCCGCTTCCTCTTGTTGTTCTGATCGCTCGTACTCTGCTGCCCTGTTGTCCTCCCAAAACTACTACCAGACCCACCGGATGAAGAAGTCACAGTAGTATCAAATGTATTTTGCTGAACTCCTTCTTGAAGTGAAATCATCGGTCCTCCGCCTTCTGACCCTTTTTCAACTACACCCCTGCTCAAATTGTTGCTCACATCACCTTGATTTGGAACTTGGTTACTCCCACAAGCACTCGATCCTACTGTCCTAATAGATGATGATTCTCCCACATCGCCCCTCATTGGCCTCGAGAAAAGTGAGAAAAATTACCTAAATGTGTAGTTTGAGACTTAGGTGGAGGCATTGTGAAAGGATTTTTCTCTGCATCTCTGATGACTTCTTTGTTTGGTTTATTAGCATCAATAGCATCTGCCATAGGCATTTCATAGAGTAATTCTGGGCACAATTCTTTCTCTAATGGATCATCGAAAGCATATTGGAACCACGACGCAGTTTCATCTTCTTGCATTAAATTGCTTGAGTTTACCATAGAGACAACAGGTTTCGTTGGGGTTCGGTCTCTGCGTTGCTTGAGGTTTTCGATTAGTTTGGCTTTGCATGACAACATGCCCATTTCTCCATAAGAGCTCAACAAGTTCATTATCGGGCCTAAATTAAGATCAAACATATAAGATAAAAATTCAAGTTGCTGTTGAAAGGAAGAGGAGAGTAGAAATTTACCGGTGTTGTTTTCTTCTCATTTGATGAGGGAAAGATATCATGAAAAGTTCTCAGATCATCCTCCATACCCCAATCAGGGACGCGATGGTTCATTTGATCTGATGTAATTTCTTTTTCTAAATAGAATGAAGCAAAGAAAGAATTGTGTGCTTTGAATCAGCAAATTGTGTGCTTTGAATCAGCAAAAGTTATAGAAATTTCACTGTAAATTCTGAAATATTCACAGTTGAGAACAATCCATAACTCCTTCTAACTAATTTACTAATTACACAGCAGTGAGGATGAACAAAAATACCTAAACACACAAAAGAAAGGGACAATAAATAAATTTGGCATTGCTGATTAAAAAAAGTATTGATGAATGATAAAGAGAAACACCAGGCCTGCAATATTTCAGATAATCCTAATCCTTACCAATGAAGAACTTTATAAATAGCATCAAAATTGCTGAAACTTTCATACCCTAATAATTTCCCTCAAAATGGAATTTAACACAGAAAATAAAAAAGAAGAGCAAGAGAAACCCACCAACAAAAAAGAATTGTAAACTCCAAAGAAACACAAGAAAAGGAACACAACTTTCTTAACTGCAAAAAAGCCAAGTAAACTCAAAACCAAGAAAAAAACCCAAATCATTATATATATAAAAAAAAAAAACGATAGCTAAAATCAATTGACCACAAATTTCACGAATAGCAAGTATCCACATAAGAAAAATCAAATGTAAACAATAAAAACAGAAAAACCCAAATAAGGAAATGAAACGTTTTGTTCATGCATGACAGGAAATCTAATGATTGAAGCATATCCAATTAAAATTAGCACCAAATTTAACATAAACAAATAAAAAGTAGTAGGGGGGAAAAAACTAACCTCCTCAAAGAGAGCTGATTCTTTCTCCTCCACTAAAAACTCAACTGGAACAGGAAATGGACTCTATCACGGAGACTTCTGCAATCTATCTATATACTTATTAAGGCTAGAGTGAGTGAGAGTTGATGATTTTGACAGTCTCGGGTTCGGGTTTGGGAATGGAGCTATCTTGTTTATGACATTCTTTGTAATTGTGCTTGTGCGCGTAGTACAAATTCTCTGTATCTCTCTCTCTCTGTGATTTTTGTAGTATTGTAACGGGTTTGGGTATGGGCCTAGATTTTACATCTTGTTTCTGAAATTTATGATTAAATGTCCCATGTATGAGTGAACTCTCAAGTTTTTACTAGGGCATCGATTTGTCTATTTTCATGCTTAAACTTTATATAATATTTAGTATAATTATTTTGTAAGATTATAATTAAATATTTAACAGATTAATGATGTAATCGTATTTTTAAATATTTCTTATATTTTCTATAATTTAAAAATAATTTTTAGTTCATAAAAAGGGTCAAAAGTAAAAGTACAGGAGATAAAACTCCATGAAGAAATGCAGAAAAACATCGTCACGCCAAATAACGAAATCAACTTATTTCTAGTGGACAAACCAATACTCCAATGGATGTCGTCTAAAATTGAACCGAACTTGTAAAACTTTCTTTTGAAAAACTTGTAAAATTCTGATTCTTACATCTTGGTAGGAAGGTATAACATTGTGCTTCTTTGATAACTTTAGATATTCAGTTTTGTAATGTAAACATTTTCGGTTATACTATTTTAGGTTTACAATAATATGGATTAAAAGATTTCCTCCAAAAAATCATTGCAGTGGCGTACTTATAATTTTGGATAAATGTAAAATCCATGTGTGCATAAGTTAAAATACAATATAATTGTAAATTCTATTAATTTTTCAGTTAACAAACTTGTAATAATATAAAATTAAAGTAAAATACTAATGATATATTAATAAAGTCTTTCTTCATCAAATATTCATCTCAGTTATTATTCAAAATCCGCATAAGTTTGCTTAAACAAATACTGATTATTTACAATTAAAACTTTGCATTTAACTCTTTTAGATAGTTTTGAAAAATGTTAGTGTATTTAAAATAGACATTTATTTCGGGCTGCAACTAAAATGGTCGGCAGCTTAGATTTGGAAATTTAAGGGAAGGAGGTGTTGGGTTTATTAATTTGTTGTTTGGGTTGAGTCAACGTTTGTTTTAATACAATATTCACACTAGTTATGTACTTGTTGGACCCATGAGTGATTTTATTAGAGATGAATGAGTCTAATTTGGGATGCGAACATGTCGAGAGTTCAGAAACCGAGTTAAAGACTAAATATGATAAAAAAGAATATTGTAGTCTACTTCCTAGCTAAGAGATGAAGTTCATCGTATCAACAACATCATGTGATTTTAATTGGGGCGGTGCTGATATATGCTGATATCAGACTGTATGATTGCATATTGGATGGTCAAATTAAGGAGTTACTTAGAAAACTATTGTTAATTACTTGATATTTAACTCACTTTTTAGCTGGTCAATTATTAAGAAAAAGAAACTTTTGTTAGTTGTTATAAGCATCACATTCAGCAAATAAAGAGGAAAAACAAAACTATGTATGAGTGTATTGAAGTAATTATGTAAACACTTTTCTGAAGAGCTTAAAAATCAAGTCAAAACATGACAAATTTAGAAAAATAACTCAAATCACTTCTATTGAGAGTAGACTTGAGAGTTATCACAGCCTTTGGGGCAACGTAACTGCCCTTCTTTTTTTAGGTATAACCCAGCGGTTCGGCGCCCCAGACCTCGGAGGGTTCGTGGCCCAAAGGTGGGAGTTCGAGACCCCCTCCCTACATCCACTGTTCGCGCTTTCGAGGGTTTGTGGCAATAGCGCTGGCCCGCAAGAATTTGTAGGCGAGGGGACTCGAACGCGGGTTTCCCGCCTTGTCCCGCCCCAAAGCACACCCCCTAACTAGGTGTGCCACCCTTGTGGGTTAACTGCCCTTCTTATTCGGTTGGAAAATTAACACTTAATTCAATTTCCCTGAGCAACTCATGTTAGTTTAGCCTATTCAATGCCTCCTCATTGCGATGTTCATTTGATCTGATGTAATTTCTTTTCTAAATAGAATGAAGCAAAGAAAGAATTGTGTGCTTTGAATCAGCAAATTGTGTGCTTTGAATCAGCAAAAGTTATAGAAATTTCACTGTAAATTCTGAAATATTCACAGTTGAGAACAATCCATAACTCCTTCTAACTAATTTACTAATTACACAGCAGTGAGGATGAACAAAAATACCTAAACACACAAAAGAAAGGGACAATAAATAAATTTGGCATTGCTGATTAAAAAAAGTATTGATGAATGATAAAGAGAAACACCAGGCCTGCAATATTTCAGATAATCCTAATCCTTACCAATGAAGAACTTTATAAATAGCATCAAAATTGCTGAAACTTTCATACCCTAATAATTTCCCTCAAAATGGAATTTAACACAGAAAATAAAAAGAAGAGCAAGAGAAACCCACCAACAAAAAGAATTGTAAACTCCAAAGAAACACAAGAAAAGGAACACAACTTTCTTAACTGCAAAAAGCCAAGTAAACTCAAAACCAAGAAAAAACCCAAATCATTATATATATAAAAAAAAAACGATAGCTAAAATCAATTGACCACAAATTTCACGAATAGCAAGTATCCACATAAGAAAAATCAAATGTAAACAATAAAAACAGAAAAACCCAAATAAGGAAATGAAACGTTTTGTTCATGCATGACAGGAAATCTAATGATTGAAGCATATCCAATTAAAATTAGCACCAAATTTAACATAAACAAATAAAAGTAGTAGGGGGGAAAAAACTAACCTCCTCAAAGAGAGCTGATTCTTTCTCCTCCACTAAAAACTCAACTGGAACAGGAAATGGACTCTATCACGGAGACTTCGCAATCTATCTATATACTTATTAAGGCTAGAGTGAGTGAGAGTTGATGATTTTGACAGTCTCGGGTTCGGGTTTGGGAATGGAGCTATCTTGTTTATGACATTCTTTGTAATTGTGCTTGTGCGCGTAGTACAAATTCTCTGTATCTCTCTCTCTCTGTGATTTTTGTAGTATTGTAACGGGTTTGGGTATGGGCCTAGATTTTACATCTTGTTTCTGAAATTTATGATTAAATGTCCCATGTATGAGTGAACTCTCAAGTTTTACTAGGGCATCGATTTGTCTATTTTCATGCTTAAACTTTATATAATATTTAGTATAATTATTTTGTAAGATTATAATTAAATATTTAACAGATTAATGATGTAATCATATTTTTAAATATTTCTTATATTTTCTATAATTTAAAAATAATTTTTAGTTCATAAAAAGGGTCAAAAGTAAAAGTACAGGAGATAAAACTCCATGAAGAAATGCAGAAAAACATCGTCACGCCAAATAACGAAATCAACTTATTTCTAGTGGACAAACCAATACTCCAATGGATGTCTAAAATTGAACCGAACTTGTAAAACTTTCTTTTGAAAAACTTGTAAAATTCTGATTCTTACATCTTGGTAGGAAGGTATAACATTGTGCTTCTTTGATAACTTTAGATATTCAGTTTTTGTAATGTAAACATTTTCGGTTATACTATTTTAGGTTTACAATAATATGGATTAAAAGATTTCCTCCAAAAAATCATTGCAGTGGCGTACTTATAATTTTGGATAAATGTAAAATCCATGTGTGCATAAGTTAAAATACAATATAATTGTAAATTCTATTAATTTTTCAGTTAACAAACTTGTAATAATATAAAATTAAAGTAAAATACTAATGATATATTAATAAAGTCTTTCTTCATCAAATATTCATCTCAGTTATTATTCAAAATCCGCATAAGTTTGCTTAAACAAATACTGATTATTTACAATTAAAACTTTGCATTTAACTCTTTTAGATAGTTTTGAAAAATGTTAGTGTATTTAAAATAGACATTTATTTCGGGCTGCAACTAAAATGGTCGGCAGCTTAGATTTGGAAATTTAAGGGAAGGAGGTGTTGGGTTTATTAATTTGTTGTTTGGGTTGAGTCAACGTTTGTTTTAATACAATATTCACACTAGTTATGTACTTGTTGGACCCATGAGTGATTTTATTAGAGATGAATGAGTCTAATTTGGGATGCGAACATGTCGAGAGTTCAGAAACCGAGTTAAAGACTAAATATGATAAAAAAGAATATTGTAGTCTACTTCCTAGCTAAGAGATGAAGTTCATCGTATCAACAACATCATGTGATTTTAATTGGGGCGGTGCTGATATATGCTGATATCAGACTGTATGATTGCATATTGGATGGTCAAATTAAGGAGTTACTTAGAAAACTATTGTTAATTACTTGATATTTAACTCACTTTTAGCTGGTCAATTATTAAGAAAAAGAAACTTTTGTTAGTTGTTATAAGCATCACATTCAGCAAATAAAGAGGAAAAACAAAACTATGTATGAGTGTATTGAAGTAATTATGTAAACACTTTTCTGAAGAGCTTAAAAATCAAGTCAAAACATGACAAATTTAGAAAAATAACTCAAATCACTTCTATTGAGAGTAGACTTGAGAGTTATCACAGCCTTTGGGGCAGCGTAGCGCCCTTCTTTTTAGGTATAACCCAATGTTCGGCCTGCACCTCGGAGGGTTCGTGGCCCAAAGGTGGGAGTTCGAGACCCCTCCCTACATCCACCTGCTCAGCTGAGGGTTTGTGGCAATAGCTGCCCGCAAGAATTTGTAGGCGAGGGACTCAACGCGGGTTTCCGCCTTGTCTCGCCCCAAAGCACACCCCTAACTAGGTGTGCCACCCTTGTGGGTTAACGCCCTTCTTATTAGGTTGGAAAATTAACACTTAATTCAATTTCCTGAGCAACTCATGTTAGTTTAGCCTATTCAATGCCTCCTCATTGCGATGTTAATTTTCATATAACAATTACCTAAGGGGTGTTAGTCAATTGGGACATTTTCATGCGAAGTGGGATAATTGTTAAAGTGGAATAATTTTTGCAAGTGAGATATTTTAGTGGGATAAATAGGAATAACTTTGTGAAGGATATTTTGATAAAATAACGGAGATAAATTTTTATAATCATGAAGTATATATTTATGCATTTTGAGGATATAAATACTATTTATGTATTTTAAACTTACTATTATTGATTGATAATTATTTACAAGAATGTTATTTACTATTAAATAACTTTTGGTTAGACTATAAGATATTGATAATTATTATTATAATATATGTTATAGTTTTTTATTTTTAATTATTATTATATTACAAGTCTAGAAAAAGTTTTGACATTTTCCTTTCTTTTTGCCCCGAGATCTCTTTCCCTCATCTCTCAATTTTATTGTTTAATAAATTATGGATTGATACAATCTTTACTTTTAAATTAATGATGTAATCGTATTTTTAAATATTTCTTATATTTTCTATAATTTAAAAATAATTTTTAGTTCATAAAAAGGGTCAAAAGTAAAAGTACAGGAGATAAAACTCCATGAAGAAATGCGAGAAAAACATCGTCACGCCAAATAACGAAATCAACTTATTTCTAGTGGACAAACCAATACTCCAATGGATGTTCTAAAATTGAACCGAACTTGTAAAACTTTCTTTTGAAAAACTTGTAAAATTCTGATTCTTACATCTTGGTAGGAAGGTATAACATTGTTCTTTGATAACTTTAGATATTCAGTTTTTGTAATGTAAACATTTTCGGTTATACTATTTTAGGTTTACAATAATATGGATTAAAAGATTTCCTCCAAAAAATCATTGCAGTGGCGTACTTATAATTTTGGATAAATGTAAAATCCATGTGTGCATAAGTTAAAATACAATATAATTGTAAATTCTATTAATTTTTCAGTTAACAAACTTGTAATAATATAAAATTAAAGTAAAATACTAATGATATATTAATAAAGTCTTTCTTCATCAAATATTCATCTCAGTTATTATTCAAAATCCGCATAAGTTTGCTTAAACAAATACTGATTATTTACAATTAAAACTTTGCATTTAACTCTTTTAGATAGTTTTGAAAAATGTTAGTGTATTTAAAATAGACATTTATTTCGGGCTGCAACTAAAATGGTCGGCAGCTTAGATTTGGAAATTTAAGGGAAGGAGGTGTTGGGTTTATTAATTTGTTGTTTGGGTTGAGTCAACGTTTGTTTTAATACAATATTCACACTAGTTATGTACTTGTTGGACCCATGAGTGATTTTATTAGAGATGAATGAGTCTAATTTGGGATGCGAACATGTCGAGAGTTCAGAAACCGAGTTAAAGACTAAATATGATAAAAAAGAATATTGTAGTCTACTTCCTAGCTAAGAGATGAAGTTCATCGTATCAACAACATCATGTGATTTTAATTGGGGCGGTGCTGATATATGCTGATATCAGACTGTATGATTGCATATTGGATGGTCAAATTAAGGAGTTACTTAGAAAACTATTGTTAATTACTTGATATTTAACTCACTTTTAGCTGGTCAATTATTAAGAAAAAGAAACTTTTGTTAGTTGTTATAAGCATCACATTCAGCAAATAAAGAGGAAAAACAAAACTATGTATGAGTGTATTGAAGTAATTATGTAAACACTTTTCTGAAGAGCTTAAAAATCAAGTCAAAACATGACAAATTTAGAAAAATAACTCAAATCACTTCTATTGAGAGTAGACTTGAGAGTTATCACAGCCTTTGGGGCAACGTAACGCCCTTCTTTTTTAGGTATAACCACGGTTCGCGCCTGCACCTCGGAGGGTTCAGGGCCCAAAGGTGGGAGTTCGAGACCCTCCCTACATCCACCGCTCGCCGAGGGTTTGTGGCAATAGCTGCCCGCAAGAATTTGTAGGCGAGGGACTCGAGCGGGTTTCCGCCTTGTCCCATCCCAAAGCACACCCCTAACTAGGTGTGCCACCCTTGTGGGTTAAGCGCCCTTCTTATTAGGTTGGAAAATTAACACTTAATTCAATTTCCGAGCAACTCATGTTAGTTTAGCCTATTCAATGCCTCCTCATTGCGATGTTAATTTTCATATAACAATTACCTAAGGGGTGTTAGTCAATTGGGACATTTTCATGAAGTGGGATAATTGTTAAAGTGGAATAATTTTTGCAAGTGAGATATTTTAGTGGGATAAATAGGAATAACTTTGTGAAGGATATTTTGATAAAATAACGTGAGATAAATTTTTATAATCATGAAGTATATATTTATGCATTTTGAGGATATAAATACTATTTATGTATTTTAAACTTACTATTATTGATTGATAATTATTTACAAGAATGTTATTTACTATTAAATAACTTTTGGTTAGACTATAAGATATTGATAATTATTATTATAATATATGTTATAGTTTTTTATTTTTAATTATTATTATATTACAAGTCTAGAAAAAGTTTTGACATTTTCCTTTCTTTTTGCCCCAGATCTCTTTCCCTCATCTCTCAATTTTATTGTTTAATAAATTATGGATTGATACAATCTTTACTTTTAAATTAATTATATAATTATAATATTCGAAAAAAAGAAAATATCAAAGATGAAGAGGGACGAGATTTGATCCGACAAAGATAGTCTAATGATGGTGATGACCATAGTAGGAAAGAAGTAAAGAAAAAAAATATAAAAAATAAAAAATAATAAAATAATAGGTGTTCTAGTTTTTACCATCTAGTTCCAAGCTAAAACTTGGGATAATTTGAGAGACTAGAACTCTTCTTTTGTATAGAAAAATAAAAAATTGGGATAATTTTGTATAATTATCCCAGTTCTAGTTTTGTTAGAGTTCTAGTTGACCAACACTTGTAAAATTTTATTCTAGTTTTAGTTCTAGTTGACTATAACTATAAAATTTTATCCCACAAATTATCCTAGTTCTATTTTTGAGTTCTATTTGACTAACCCCTAAGGCAACACAAACTGTATCACAGAGAAAGGTTGGTAGAATAAAATTTAGTAGACATCGAAAAATGTGGTTCCACAAACAACTGACAGAAAAACCCAAATCATTATATATATAAAAAAAACGATAGCTAAAATCAATTGACCACAAATTTCACGAATAGCAAGTATCCACATAAGAAAAATCAAATGTAAACAATAAAACAGAAAAACCCAAATCATTATATATATAAAAAAAACGATAGCTAAAATCAATTGACCACAAATTTCACGAATAGCAAGTATCCACATAAGAAAAATCAAATGTAAACAATAAAACAGAAAAACCCAAATCATTATATATATAAAAAAAACGATAGCTAAAATCAATTGACCACAAATTTCACGAATAGCAAGTATCCACATAAGAAAAATCAAATGTAAACAATAAAACAGAAAAACCCAAATAAGGAAATGAAACGTTTTGTTCATGCATGACAGGAAATCTAATGATTGAAGCATATCCAATTAAAATTAGCACCAAATTTAACATAAACAAATAAAAGTAGTAGGGGAAAAACTAACCTCCTCAAAGAGAGCTGATTCTTTCTCCTCCACTAAAACTCAACTGGAACAGGAAATGGACTCTATCACGGAGACTTCGCAATCTATCTATATACTTATTAAGGCTAGAGTGAGTGAGAGTTGATGATTTTGACAGTCTCGGGTTCGGGTTTGGGAATGGAGCTATCTTGTTTATGACATTCTTTGTAATTGTGCTTGTGCGCGTAGTACAAATTCTCTGTATCTCTCTCTCTCTGTGATTTTTGTAGTATTGTAACGGGTTTGGGTATGGGCCTAGATTTTACATCTTGTTTCTGAAATTTATGATTAAATGTCCCATGTATGAGTGAACTCTCAAGTTTTACTAGGGCATCGATTTGTCTATTTTCATGCTTAAACTTTATATAATATTTAGTATAATTATTTTGTAAGATTATAATTAAATATTTAACAGATTAATGATGTAATCGTATTTTTAAATATTTCTTATATTTTCTATAATTTAAAAATAATTTTTAGTTCATAAAAAGGGTCAAAAGTAAAAGTACAGGAGATAAAACTCCATGAAGAAATGCAGAAAAACATCGTCACGCCAAATAACGAAATCAACTTATTTCTAGTGGACAAACCAATACTCCAATGGATGTCGTCTAAAATTGAACCAACTTGTAAAACTTTCTTTTGAAAAACTTGTAAAATTCTGATTCTTACATCTTGGTAGGAAGGTATAACATTGTGCTTCTTTGATAACTTTAGATATTCAGTTTTGTAATGTAAACATTTTCGGTTATACTATTTTAGGTTTACAATAATATGGATTAAAAGATTTCCTCCAAAAAATCATTGCAGTGGCGTACTTATAATTTTGGATAAATGTAAAATCCATGTGTGCATAAGTTAAAATACAATATAATTGTAAATTCTATTAATTTTTCAGTTAACAAACTTGTAATAATATAAAATTAAAGTAAAATACTAATGATATATTAATAAAGTCTTTCTTCATCAAATATTCATCTCAGTTATTATTCAAAATCCGCATAAGTTTGCTTAAACAAATACTGATTATTTACAATTAAAACTTTGCATTTAACTCTTTTAGATAGTTTTGAAAAATGTTAGTGTATTTAAAATAGACATTTATTTCGGGCTGCAACTAAAATGGTCGGCAGCTTAGATTTGGAAATTTAAGGGAAGGAGGTGTTGGGTTTATTAATTTGTTGTTTGGGTTGAGTCAACGTTTGTTTTAATACAATATTCACACTAGTTATGTACTTGTTGGACCCATGAGTGATTTTATTAGAGATGAATGAGTCTAATTTGGGATGCGAACATGTCGAGAGTTCAGAAACCGAGTTAAAGACTAAATATGATAAAAAAGAATATTGTAGTCTACTTCCTAGCTAAGAGATGAAGTTCATCGTATCAACAACATCATGTGATTTTAATTGGGGCGGTGCTGATATATGCTGATATCAGACTGTATGATTGCATATTGGATGGTCAAATTAAGGAGTTACTTAGAAAACTATTGTTAATTACTTGATATTTAACTCACTTTTAGCTGGTCAATTATTAAGAAAAAGAAACTTTTGTTAGTTGTTATAAGCATCACATTCAGCAAATAAAGAGGAAAAACAAAACTATGTATGAGTGTATTGAAGTAATTATGTAAACACTTTTCTGAAGAGCTTAAAAATCAAGTCAAAACATGACAAATTTAGAAAAATAACTCAAATCACTTCTATTGAGAGTAGACTTGAGAGTTATCACAGCCTTTGGGGCAACGAATCGCCCTTCTTTTTAGGTATAACCCAATGTTCTGGCCCTGCACTCTGAGGGTTCGTGGCCCAAAGGTGGGAGTTCGAGACCCTCCCTACATCCACCGCTCAGCTTCGAGGGTTTGTGGCAATAGCTACCGGCCCGAAGAATTTGTAGGCGAGGGACTCGAACGCGGGTTTCCCTTGTCTCCGCCCCAAAGCACACCCCTAACTAGGTGTGCCACCCTTGTGGGTTAAGCGCCCTTCTTATTCGGTTGGAAAATTAACACTTAATTCAATTTCCCTGAGCAACTCATGTTAGTTTAGCCTATTCAATGCCTCCTCATTGCGATGTTAATTTTCATATAACAATTACCTAAGGGGTGTTAGTCAATTGGGACATTTTCATGCGAAGTGGGATAATTGTTAAAGTGGAATAATTTTTGCAAGTGAGATATTTTAGTGGGATAAATAGGAATAACTTTGTGAAGGATATTTTGATAAAATAACGGAGATAAATTTTTATAATCATGAAGTATATATTTATGCATTTTGAGGATATAAATACTATTTATGTATTTTAAACTTACTATTATTGATTGATAATTATTTACAAGAATGTTATTTACTATTAAATAACTTTTGGTTAGACTATAAGATATTGATAATTATTATTATAATATATGTTATAGTTTTTTATTTTTAATTATTATTATATTACAAGTCTAGAAAAAGTTTTGACATTTTCCTTTCTTTTTGCCCCGAGATCTCTTTCCCTCATCTCTCAATTTTATTGTTTAATAAATTATGGATTGATACAATCTTTACTTTTAAATTAATTATATAATTATAATATTCGATAAAAAGAAAATATCAAAGATGAAGAGGGACGAGATTTGATCCGACAAAGATAGTCTAATGATGGTGATGACCATAGTAGGAAAGAAGTAAAGAAAAAAAATATAAAAAATAAAAAATAATAAAATAATAGGTGTTCTAGTTTTTACCATCTAGTTCCAAGCTAAAACTTGGGATAATTTGAGAGACTAGAACTCTTCTTTTGTATAGAAAAATAAAAAATTGGGATAATTTTGTATAATTATCCCAGCTTCTAGTTTTGTTAGAGTTCTAGTTGACCAACACTGTAAAATTTTATTCTAGTTTTAGTTCTAGTTGACTATAACTATAAAATTTTATCCCACAAATTATCCTAGTTCTATTTTTGAGTTCTATTTGACTAACCCCTAAGGCAACACAAACTGTATCACAGAGAAAGGTTGGTAGAATAAAATTTAGTAGACATCGAAAAATGTGGTTCCACAAACAACTGACAGAAAAAAAAGCGATTTCTTTTAACATAGAAAAAGAATTAAAGCTAGATTAGTAATTGAGGTAAAGTTTTATTTTATATTTTTTTTTCTAAGAGGGAGAATGCGAGAGCTTACAAGGGTAAGATATTGGAGGAAAGCAAAATTTTGATAGAGCAACTCCCTGTGAAACGCGTCGTTAGAAATATAAAGTTATTTCGAGTAAAGAGTTAAAAATGTTGTACATAAAAAGCAAGACACTATTAGAAGTAACATGTGTATCGAGAGAAAAATACATTCAATTAGAAGTGCAAGACACTGATATAAAATCTGGATTTGTTTACCGAGAATAATTAAATCATTCATTAAGTTTTTATTAGTAATCAATGTTTATTATGTCGGAAACAAAAAGAAACCTGACGTTCACATTTTATTTGAGAGTAAAATTGTAAAAATAATTTTATTTTATTTTATTTTTAGCTTACATAACTTCAAGTATAATTGTGATTATAGTTGCACTCTCTCCTCATCGTTACCATTTCATGAAAATAGAACATCTATATGTGGGCTTTAAATATAGAATTTTTTGTATTATGTTTCACTTCCCAAAACCCGGTGAACTTTGGGGGGATTGTGCACATGACCTCCATGAAATTTTTTTTTTATAAAAAAAATCTCCATAACTCCTAGAACTGAGGGATGTCTCACAACACCCCCATGAACTTTAAACTTCTATCAACGGGCCCCTTCACCTGACTAATAACTAAAACTTACTTGAGAGCCAAAAAAACCGTGAATTGCATGTAGGGTCCGGTAGGAAACGTATAAAGTTTAAGGGGGTATTGTGAGCCACCCAAGGTTTTTTTTTTGGGGGGTGGTGTTTGGGGTTGTGAAATTTACTCTCCGTACTCTGTAGTGTTAATCGTGTTGCCTTTCCCTTTGACTCAAATCAAAGAATACCCAAAATTCTAAAATAAATAAACATGAAGATTGGAAGCCTAATATGAAAATATGGTAGAATTAGGGTCAAATAAAATTCAACACTAGACCTATGATATTAGAATAAAATTTTGAGAGAAACTTTATATTAACAATTTTCATAAGAAGAAAATACTTACATTGTTGATTCATCAAGCCTCAACAAATCCATGCTCTTTCTTTAAAGAATCATACAATGAGCGCTAAAGCCATCAAAACAATTGATGCTAGATCACCGCGCTAACAAAAACCAACTCATCATAAAGACACATCAGGGAAAAACAACTAACTGAGAGTTCATACTTGGCGATGTTCAACAAAGGGATGATCCCTATACGCATTCAGTGGAATAAATATGCAGTAAACTATTTTTACATGATTTGTATACTAAACATTTCTCTCAACTCTTATGTTTTCTAATAATGAGTTGCATCTATTACTGATTTAGAACATAATCATAATTTCTCAACAGGGAATCCGGTAACAGGTCTAATTTGCGATGCCAGTGACCGGAGCTCCTCAACCTCTCGATCAGTGAGACTCCAACCTAGAGCACCTACAAATTCTGTAGCTTGCTCTGCATTCTTAGCTCCTGGAATTGGCACCACATTGTCTTGACAAATTAACCAGTTGAGAACAACCTGAAGCCAAACAGTGAAAAGACACTATATATAAGCACACATTAGAAAGTTAATTATATTAAAGATGCTAGTTTCAACAACAGATATTATCATTAGTCGGTAACACATAGAAAGCTAATTGTGGATATCTTTCAGACGATACTCAAGACTTTTCGCAAAATAATAACAATTCTTTAAGTATCACAACATAAGAATCCGGATAATCCTTTTCCCACAACCAGAGAATAATCTGAAACCTCCTCCACACTAGTTAGAAGATTATTTAACTAACCGGAACAGAGCAAGCAGATAATTAAACAAGGTTTCAGATGAAATTATAGAACCTGGGTAGGAGTTTTTCCGTAATTATCTCCAATTTCTTTGATCCTGCTTATTAGAGGTTGTAGCTGCAGATAGAGGCTACCCAGTTTAGTAAAAATATGTTTAACGATATTATAAAAAACAGATGAAAGTATAGTAGTGATTTTGCCTTAGTGAGGAACTCGGGAGTGTAGATTCGGCCTCTAGGGCCAGTAGGAGGATTCGCTGGGGTGTACTTTCCAGTAAGAGCACCTAATAAGAGTAACAAAGTTAGATTAGGAGAGACTCTAAAATACTAGACTTCCAACAAAACATAAGGCAACAGCGTGCTGTAATAAGAACAGGAGCAAAGTTATGGAGATACATATTCAGCATTATCGTCTGAACGTTAGTTTCTTGCTATGCAGGTGAGAAAATTACATGGAAACTAGAATTATGCCTTAAACCTTTTGATATTACTATTGATTGCCATTTGTGGAGTTCAATCTGTCATAATTTCAGAATAAATACCTTGGAAGCTTAATTTATATCAAACAATGCGCTTGGTGTGAATTCCGTTCTAACAGCAATGTCTGCGTGAATTCGGTTTTGATGGAAATAATCAACATATGAATCATGTGCTGATGACAACACTCTTTCGAATGAACATTGTTCTAATGAAAATGAACCATGTCCTAAAGCTTCTTGAAAAACCAAAGTTGATTTAACTAGGTACTAACCAAGCACACCTTCAAATGACGGTTATAATTTCCTTGGGCTATCTACAAGACTATCCTAAGTTGCTTTTGTAGGAAATCAGAAGCCCAAAAGCAATCGTAAAATGAGCGCTAACATTTCCTTGAGTTCTCAATTACCAGTTCCTCTCTATTGTCTTGTAGATTCCACAAGAGCATTCATTTGCAAAATTATTCTATATATAGCGAGATTTACTTGTATTAATCAATGATTATCAAATAAATAAATCATACCTTGAGCAATTGGAGAATATGCAATCAAAGTGATCCCCAGTTCATCACAAGCAGCCTTTACACCATTCTCCTCAGGATTCCTGTATATTAGACTGTAATTCACTTGGTTGGAGGCCAAAGGAATCCCTCTCTTCTTTAGCTGGTCATAAGCATCTCTAAGCCGCTTCTCTATTGAATATAACAATGAAATAATTAAATTGCAACAACAAAGGGTAAACAAGAACTAAGCCGAGGTGCAGACATTTACCACTGTAATTTGAGACCCCAACGGCCTTCACAAGCCCCTGTTCAACAGCATCTCCAAGGCCATCAATGTATCCTAGAATGTTTTGAACAATATATATTACCTTCCGTCTGGCACCAAGGTTTCTAAAATTGGAGGTATCAGTGGTAGAAGATTACATCAGAATATAAGATTACCTTCATTTCCCCAAATCCCTGGCCTGAAAATTACCAAGAAATTTTGAATTACCTAAAGTTATCGTGCAGGTACGTTCCAAGAAAATGCGTATGAAGAAGTTTAACAAGCTAACCAATGAAGCTGGTAGAGGTCGACAGAGGAAAGGCCAAGTCGAGATAAAGAATCTTTTAGAGCAGAGAGGACACTCCCTCGACCAAACCTCCAAGGCAAAGCTGCAAATTTTGTTGCCACAGCTACCTCAACCTGATCCTTATTCTGCCTTTCTTTGATGAATCTGCAGCAAAAAGAGTGAGATCAATTATTAACATACAATAATTTTAAAACAACAATCATGACTTATCTCCAGTCACCATCATTATCTATTTCGTTCTCAATCAAAATGGGTTTGATTAGAGAGATTCCAAACGTGATAAAAAAAAACTCGAACAACAAACAAAATCATGACTTATCTACACCCATCACCATTATCACTGTCATTGCCCACAAAAGCTGGTTTGATGATGGCATGGTTTTATGGCACCACATCGCCACAAAAATTAAATCGCCAAAGAAATTTCATATAATCACGAGCTACCTACTGATTACACTACCTTCCAAGTAAAGTTTCAGAATTAATTGCTCCCGTAATCTGCGAAAGAAACCAATGAGATTTATTTGTTTTTCCAAAGTTCTTTTTAATCACAAAATTGGAATCAAGAAAAAGATAGAGAACAGACACACCTACCCCAGCTCCATACACTTCAGCTGTATCAAAGAAAGTTATGCCTGCATCAATGCTGGCATCAAAAGCTCCCTTTGCTGCCTTCATCTTCCTGTCTGTTTTGTGATGGGGTGAAAATGTAAGTAGATAATTTGATCAGTAAAACTTCCGGATTCTCAATAACTCCGACATAGAGGAGCATAATTATAAATGCACATCATATCTCACAAGGAATCGAGATAAATAACATATAAGGCATTAAGCTGTGATATCAACGTACCCACAAGAACAAATAAAACCCAGTTTCTTAGAAAACAAATTAAAGTTTGAGCAAAGGAACATTTTTATAGTGTTAAAGAGACCAAAAAGATACTTCTAGATGAGCTGTTAGAGATAGATGTGTTAGAGGAAGAAAGATCTCTTGAAGAGGATGAGAAAGTTAGAAGGGAAGAAATTGTTTCTGATTTGAATATCTAAATTAGTCAAGAAGAAGAATGTGGAAACAAAGATCTAAGATTCATTGGCGGAAGATGATCAGAATACTAACTTTTTTCATAAAATGCCAAATGGAAGGAAGAGAGCTAATACTGTTACTTTTGCTAAGGCAAATGGAATTGAAGTATGTTCTGAAGAGGGGATTGCAGAAACTTTCTACCATCATTACAAAATTTTTTTTGGTTATACAGTTGGTGAGAGAGTTACCCTTCAGTGGCAGAGTTTTTCCTTCAAATGAGTGGCGGGCAGAAAGTTTGGAGATTCATTTTTCTTTGAATGAAATTAAGAATGCCATTTTTGATACGGGTAGTGACAAATCACCTGGTCCTGATGGATTCTCTGCACTTTTTCTTTCAAGAGTTTTGGGAAGTGATAAAAGAAGATATTATGAAATTTTTAATGAATTCTATGAGGGTACACTTGACATTGGGAGACTAAATTATGCTTACATAGTGTTAATTCCAAAAAAAAAAAAAATTTTCTGAAGATGGAGGGGATTACAGACCTATAAGTCTCTTGAATGTCATATATAAGATCATAACCAAAGTGCTCACTAATAGGTTAAATGAGAAAGTGTGTGATTTGATTGACTTTGTTCAAACAGCATTTATTAAAGGGAGATTGCTTGTAGATGGTGTGGCAGCTGCACAAGAAATTATTTCTGGGTGTTATCAACAAGGTGGATCAGAAGGAATGTATTAAAATTAGATTTTACAAAGGCCTATGACATGCTTGATTGGGGTTTAATATTGATGTGCTTAGAGCTAAAGGGTTTGGAGCAAGATGGATAAATTGGATTAGAATTTGTCTAAGAGGAGGGAAATCTGCTATCTTATTGAATGGAGTTCCTAGGAAGTGGATTGTATCAAGGAGAGGGGTGAGACAAGGTGATCCTTTATCACCTTTATTATTTGTGTTAGCGGCAGATGCTTTCTCAAAGCTAACTAGGATAGCAATGGAAGAAAAGTTGATACAAGGAATTGGCCCATCTGATGATGTTAATGTTCTAACATTACAATATGCAGATGATACCCTTCTATTTTGTAAAGCAGATGTTGATAGTGTGGTTGTTTTGAAACTGCTTTTATATGGGTATCAATTAGCTTCGGACTGAAAATTAATTTTACTAAAAGCTCAACGGTAGTGTTGGGAGATAATGGTTTGTTACAGAAAAACATTGCTACAATGCGTAATCAAAGAGGGATCTTTCCATTTAACTTACCTCGATATCCCTCTTAGGCCGGAAAATTACGAAAGAGGATTGACTACCATTGATTGATAAATTTGAGAAGAGATTGACAACTTGGAAAGGAAAACCTTTATCTAGAGGGGAAGACTCATTCTTGTGAACTCGTTCTTTCTAGTATGCCTCTCTTTTGGATGTCTTTTTTCCTTTTTTCCTAGTTGGCTGTGTAATAGATTAGACAAAATAAGAAGAAGATTTTTTTGGTCTGGGGAAGTGTGTAATGAAAACAAAAATGTGACTAATTTTGTGAAATGGGGGAAAATGTGTAAACCTAAATGGCAGGGGGGTTTGGGAATTATTGACTTTAGAATCATGAACAGAGCTTTGCTAAGAAAATGGATATGGCGATGGTTTGATAAAAGGAAGTGCTTTGGAAAAAGATAATCTGTGTGAAATACTTTGGTGTTGATAATCTAGTTCAATATACAAATCCAAATGGGAAAAAAATCAACTTTCTGGAGAGATATTTATAAAAATAAAGAAAGTTTCCTATGTAGTACCATAGTGGAGATAGTTGATGAGAAAAATATTTTGTTTTGGTTATATAGATGGACTGGTGAAATATCTTTAGCTGCAATGTTTCCAGATTTATACGCTTTATCTGTTGATCGGTTTATAACAGTTTTCTCTAGTAGAGAAACAAAATACATGACAGGTGGGTGTGGCATATCCCTTTTAAAAGGCAGCTTACAGGACATTTAGTTTTGCAATATTGGAAAATGTTGAATAATGTAAATAATGTGAATTTTTCTACTGAGCAAGATGTTAGAAAATGGAAATGGGAGTCATCTAACAATTTTACAGTCAAGTCTTATTATAATTTTTGATTGATGGGGAATTAGGTTTGATTGTATAGATGTATGGAAACTCCCAATACCTTTGAAGATTAAAAACTTAGTTTGTTGATTGTTAAAGAGAAATTGAATACAAAAGATTTGCTCAATAGAAAAGAAGTTGTGGTAGACAATATTTGTTCTCTGTGTGGTGTAGAAATAGAAACACACTCCCACTTATTCATACACTGTTCTTTTGTTTCCTCTATGTGGAGTTCATTTAAGCACAAATTTGTTGTGAATGGTGATTTTACTAGCTTACAGAGTTATGGTCTTCTTGGAGATTATTCTCTGTACCAAATGACTCAAGACTGATGTGGGTATGTATAGTTATGCTGTAGCTTGGTGTATTTGGGGAGAGAGAAATATTAGAATTTGTCTAAGAGGAGGAAATCTGCTATCTTATTGAATGGAGTTCCTAGGAAGTGGATTGTATCAAGGAGAGGGGTGAGACAAGGTGATCCTTTATCACCTTTATTATTTGTGTTAGCGGCAGATGCTTTCTCAAAGCTAACTAGGATAGCAATGGAAGAAAAGTTGATACAAGGAATTGGCCCATCTGATGATGTTAATGTTCTAACATTACAATATGCAGATGATACCCTTCTATTTTGTAAAGCAGATGTTGATAGTGTGGTTGTTTTGAAACTGCTTTTATATGGGTATCAATTAGCTTCTGGACTGAAAATTAATTTTACTAAAAGCTCAACGGTAGTGTTGGGAGATAATGGTTTGTTACAGAAAAACATTGCTACAATGCGTAACTGTAAAGAGGGATCTTTCCATTTAACTTACCTCGATATCCCTCTTAGGCCAGGAAAATTACAGAAAGAGGATTGACTACCATTGATTGATAAATTTGAGAAGAGATTGACAACTTGGAAAGGGAAAACCTTTATCTAGAGGGGGAAGACTCATTCTTGTGAACTCTGTTCTTTCTAGTATGCCTCTCTTTTGGATGTCTTTTTTCCTTTTTTCCTAGTTGGCTGTGTAATAGATTAGACAAAATAAGAAGAAGATTTTTTTGGTCTGGGGAAGTGTGTAATGAAAACAAAAATGTGACTAATTTTGTGAAATGGGGGAAAGTGTGTAAACCTAAATGGCAGGGAGGTTTGGGAATTATTG
Source organism: Asparagus setaceus (assembly GCA_012295165.1). Classification (NCBI taxonomy): domain Eukaryota; kingdom Viridiplantae; phylum Streptophyta; class Magnoliopsida; order Asparagales; family Asparagaceae; genus Asparagus; species Asparagus setaceus. The sequence continues at coordinate 36,740,801 of CM022706.1, forward strand.
ACTTTAGAATCATGAACAGAGCTTTGCCAAGAAAATGGATATGGCGATGGTTTGATAAAAGGAAGTGCTTTGGAAAAAGATAATCTGCGTGAAATACTTTGGTGTTGATAATCTAGTTCAATATACAAATCCAAATGGGAAAAAATCAACTTTCGGAGAGATATTTATAAAAATAAAGAAAGTTTCCTATGTAGTACCATAGTGGAGATAGTTGATGAGAAAAATATTTTGTTTTGGTTATATAGATGGACTGGTGAAATATCTTTAGTGCAATGTTTCCAGATTTATACGCTTTATCTCGTTGATCGGTTTATAACAGTTTTCTCTAGTAGAGAAACAAAATACATGATAGTGGGTGTGGCATATCCTTTTAAAAGGCAGCTTACAGGACATTTAGTTTTGCAATATTGGAAAATGTTGAATAATGTAAATAATGTGAATTTTCTACTGAGCAAGATGTTAGAAAATGGAAATGGGAGTCATCTAACAATTTTACAGTCAAGTCTTATTATAATTTTTGATTGATGGGGAATTAGGTTTGATTGTATAGATGTATGGAAACTCCCAATACCTTTGAAGATTAAAAACTTAGTTTGTTGATTGTTAAAGAGAAATTGAATACAAAAGATTTGCTCAATAGAAAAGAAGTTGTGGTAGACAATATTTGTTCTCTGTGTGGTGTAGAAATAGAAACACACTCCCACTTATTCATACACTGTTCTTTTGTTTCCTCTATGTGGAGTTCATTTAAGCACAAATTTGTTGTGAATGGTGATTTTACTAGCTTACAGAGTTATGGTCTTCTTGGAGATTATTCTCTGTACCAAATGACTCAAGACTGATGTGGGTATGTATAGTTATGCTGTAGCTTGGTGTATTTGGGGAGAGAGAAATAATAGAATTTTCTCTCACAAAAGTAAACATGACTTACAGATTTTGGGACAAATTAATTCTGTTGTTCAATTTTGGTTAGGGACTATGTACATCAGTGAACGCTCAAGGAGATATTTCGAGCGTAGACCTAGGAGGAGTCTAGCCAGATCTGAAGGAATGATACGCAACAACTTGGAGCTGCAGAACATTGGAGAGGTGGCTGCTGAGAATCCTCTGCTGGAATAGATGGTTTTTTATGTGTTCTTTTTTTTTTTTTTTGATATTACGAAAACTAATATTTTGGTTTGTAATGACACTTTGTTCTGGGTTGCTGTTTACCATATGTAGTTTTTTGTAAGGGAGGGCTTTTATGTACAAACATGTAAGGGATGATAATATTTTCAGCTGCACCTTTAGGTTGGAGGTGCAGTGTAGCATGTACAAACTCTTTTATTAATAGTAGGAGGCTGGGGTATCTATGTGAGACCTCATCCTTTTTTCTCAAAAAAATAATACCCAGTTTCTAAATTAACCCATAAGATAAATCAATTCACTACAATTTACATCAACTGAACTTTTGAGACAAAACAACCAATCTAACAATCAACAAACCCATATAAGAAATAAACCCATATAATATAATCTCAACAAATCACCAAAACTGCAACTGAATATATAACTTACCATCCCACTGAGAATCATTCCAATAGCTAGTATCACCCCAGGCCCAAGCGCCAATCCCAAGCTTGGTGACTTTAACCTCAGAACCACCCAACTTCACTTTGTTCTCCTCTCCTCTTGAGGTTGTCGCACTCTCAGAGGCCACAGCTCTTATTCTAAGTCCGCTATTGCGGTGAAAAAGGCCGAAGCTTGTACCGCTCACTTGAAGAGCCATGGAAGCTTATGCGTCGAAATGTAAGAGGGGCAAATTTTAAAGGGTGTTTTAGAAAAAATGATTTTTTTTTCCTTTTTATTTTTTTGAGAATAAAGAAAAGGGGTTTTATTTGAAGATGAGAAGCTCACGATTGAGTCTGACGAAGGGGCGGCCTGAGCGTGGAAGAACGTGAGCCGTGAGGCACGAGTTTGGCATTGGACCGTCAAGAATATGATGGGCCAGAGATTGGTTTGAAGACTAGGCTTGGCTTGGCCCATTAATTGAGTAGAATTTAGGGCCTTTTATGTGGAAGATTAGTGGCCTAATCTTCTAATCTATCTATACTATATGTCTATATACTAAAGAAAAACCCTTAATTGCCACTTGGCAACTTCTTAGAACTTTCGCCACTTGGCAATTTCCTAGAGTTTTTGGCCATTTGGCTTTCACTTTTTCATAAAAATCCAATTAACGCTAAGGACTTTTATGTTATTGTATCATGAAGGATCTGCCCCCTTAACTTCCAACCCGTTTATTAATAATACCTTCTTTTATCTTTCATAATTTCATAATTAATGAAAATATCTTTTCCCAAAATTAACGGTAAAACTTAAATTATCCATTTAGTTGTGATATGATCAGAAAAGCTCTTTGCCTCGACATGAACTCATTCAAATCCAAATACCAATTACAACTACTATTATTACGTCTCAAATGCTAATATACACACATTCTTGCTTTTTAAAAGTCTTATTCCATAGCGTACTCTATTAATGCATCAATCTTGACTGGATATGCTTAAAGGAGAAGAATGACAATTAGCGCTTTAGTTAAAGTTTTGAAATTTTTTCAAATATATAGGCTTCAACGTTGCATCTATCTATATCTAATATTCAGTACAAATTTTTTAGAAAGACCATAATTAAAAAAGAAACTCATAATAAATCGATATACAAACCAAATAAATCAAATCCATCCGTGAGAGCACGGGCATAACTCTTGTAATTTACTATAGAGAATATAGTGTAACACTTTTGTGATATGGAGGCCTTCTTTTATTTTACAAAATTAGTTAACTTCTATTCATTACTAAATGCAAACTCTAAAAATTAATAAAATTGCAAATGAATAAACAAAAACATTGATAGTTGATCAATTTCTTTCTTTCTTCTTATTTTAGTAGAGGACTTGATCAAGTATTTTAGGTTTTGGATTTAAGTGTAATTTTGAAAGTGTAGAAATAAATGGGGGTGATTCTTTGGTTTTATAGTTAAAAAGGTTAAATATCGAGAAAACCCCTTTAACTTTTAGATTTTATCAAAAATCCCCACTAATTTAAGGGTTTTTTGATAAAATCTCAACATTAAATGGGGTTTCCTAATAACCCCTAAACTTAAGGAGGGAAGGAGGGAGGGCTAATAACCCCTAAACTTAAGGGGGGAGGGGTTTATTTTTTTATTTTTTTGGGGTGTAATGATATTTTGGAAGTTAAGGGGAATTTAACGATAATTGTCCAAAGTTAAGGGGTTTTATTATATTTAGCGTTAAAAACCCCAAAAAATCAAATATGATTATTCTCCATATATAAACAACAAACATAATGCATCTACATTCCACAATATAAGCCATAATTATATACCAAGAATAGTAATACGTCTAAACATACAATAGAAAATACGAATACAAACAAACTCACAGACATAAAATCACACAACATGACAACAATCACAATAGTACATAACTCTCATGTCCCAAAGGGAAAAGATAACATGCACAATCTCACACATCTCCTATAACTGCACTCTCTAGAACAAAATCACGGGCTAGTCTTTGAAGGCGGCGGAGAGAAGAAGTTAGGAATGCCCGGGATATTCGGAATAGTAATCGGAATCTGAGGAATAGAAGGCATTGGAGGTAATGTAACCTGAGGAATACCAGGAATAGTAGGGATAGTAGTTGGAATGGTAGGAATAGTAGGGATAGCAGGCTGAGGTGGCATTGCGAGCTTCGGAAGTCCTGGCATTGTCGGCAGTGGCGGTGGCAGCGTCGGCTGCGGGAGTGCCGGAATCGTTGGGGTCGCTGGAGGAGCAACGGCCGCCGGAGGAGTGTCCAAAAGATGGCGAGCGCCGTAGGAGATGTTGATGCTAATTAAGAGAATGGAAGCAATCAAGAGGAGGGAGTTTGTGTTGGATGCCATTTTGATATTGAGAAGTGCAGTGTGTAGTTTGAGGATGTACATGATTTGCTTGGTTTTTATAGTGGAAGTTTAGGGTAAAGATATGCATGTGGTAGTTTTGGTAGTTGGGGTGTAGCTCACCTTCTCATATGCGATTGAGAACTACCGTCGGCGTCAAATGTTAACTTGGTCAAGGAATTGGATGGAATATCAGTGAGAAAATTTGTGTTGGCATTTGAGAAAGGTATGTAATTAATAAATTAACTATATCAGTTTGATTCTATGGGAGTTCAGCTAAGATATCCACCTGGCTTGGTTCTAGTAGTAACTTATTCTAAAGATTGTTTCTTTAAGGCAATCTTATTGTGCAATTTCTCAATAATATTCAAAGATGATCAAAGGATTAGTACTGTGTATTGATTGTAAACATCAAATGTTGCCGTGTCAAATAGAGGGCAACAACTTCTCTGTTGCTTTTTCTCTTGTACGTTAGCTTACTATGCTGACTTATGGAATGTGAATCCAGATAATTGCTTATTTTAAATTAAGAGTAGTACTAAGCTAATTACAAATGTTTAATTCCTACCTAAAAGAGAAAGAAATTAAAAGCGTATCATAATTCATAGAGGACGAGATCCCCATATCTTTCTCTAGTAGTTACATATAGTAGGTAAAATCTATAATTTAATTATTTTATTTAAATGTATGAAATATAAAAATATATTAAGGAGATAAAACATGTTAATTAATTCAACAAAGGAGATTTATGGTTTTGTTACTCATTAGGGTTATGGGCGGATCGAATGCAGTCGAATCTCTTGCCACATGGATCACAACCCTACCGGCCCGTGATATACAGGTCACGGGCTAGGCTGGGTCCATCCACGCACCGAGACCGAGAAATAGGACGGACCCATCATTGACCCTACCGATGCGAAAAACGGTCACAAGGACAAAGAAACAAGACATTTCCTTTAAAAATTGACGAATATGACTTGGAGGAATTGGATCCTTGAACATTAATGGTTGACATTTTTTTTTTTCCTCTTGTATTTGTAATTTAAATTTAAACTAAAGGAAAGTTATTAACTTCCCGTGAACGTAGGTCTTCTTTCAAAGTCCGAACCACGATATCTTTGTGTTTACGATAATTTTAAATAAAGAGTGAAATAGGAAAAAAATAATTTAAATATAATTTAATAGATACAAATATAAAGTTAATATAGTTTAGAAATTAGAAATGAAAAAATTAGAAAACAGTTGAAAAAACCCACGGGCGATGGTGGGCCCGACCCGCCCACTCCTAAGCGGATCGTGGCGGGCCGTGTCCAATCCCAAACCCGGATCCCAAACCCGGATCGAAAAGTAGGTCGGCCCACGCTATTACTCATGTATTCAAATTCAGTAAGTGTTTTTGGACAATGCGCCAGGAGAAACTTGGTTAGGGGACTCGATCCTATGCTTGAGGAGAGCCCAAGTCGGTCAAAATTTGATCAAAATGCTGGTGTGAACACTCCTAATTAAGCTCCCGATCTTGAGGAGAGCCCAAGTCGGTCAAAATTTGATCAAAATGCTGGTGTGAAGACTCCTAATTAAGCTCCCGATTTGATGAGCGAAAGCGATTAACCCTATTCCTGGAGTAATTAATTTTGCCAATCAGCTACGCCACCAACTTCTCTTAACTCGATGACTTAAATCAATTATTTTCATACACGCATTGGTTTACTTCTTGAGAGTTCATATCAGAGTTGATTTTATTAACGTTCAGCAGCTTGATCATGAAGAGTTAATCAATTTAGCCATCACGATTAAGTTCAACCGCGCTCATGATATTTCTACCTTCATAGCAAATAAATCATCTAAATATGTAATATGCCAATTAATTACGGCATAGGTTTGGATCAGTTAACGAATAAATTAAGAAGATAACCTAAAACGAAAGAGAACATAAAGAGAAGGAAGTGAAAAGTAAAAAAATAATAATCATCATCATCATCATTGTGCAGACTAAAATGGATTCTAGATATGACAGTTATATACAAAATTAATACAATAATGAAATTTGAGGCGTGCATCAATCAGCCTTTTCATCTAAAATTAGCATTAATGATTATGGGATTTGCATAATTTATACCTTATGGGTGGCAAGGCAAGAGGTTAAGAGAGAAGGAGTAAGGATAAGAGTTAACTTAGTTAATCCATCATGAAGGGTTAAAAATATTCTAATTCCATTTGGATTCAATAGTTAAGACAAGGGTTTAAGTCTTTTGTGTTTGGCAAATGAAGAAGGGCCAAAGAGATTAATCCTATTATTTTTTCAAAAATACCACTTTTACCCTTATTGAAAATTTACAAATGATTAATTCCTACCTAAAAGAGAAAGAAATTAAAAGCGTATCATAATTCATAGAGGACGAGATCCCCATATCTTTCTCTAGTAGTTACATATAGTAGGTAAAAATCTATAATTTAATTATTTTATTTAAATGTATGGAATATAAAAATATATTAAGGAGATAAAACATGTTAATTAATTCAACAAAGGAGATTTATGGTTTTTGTTACTCATTAGGGTTGGGCGTGGGCCGGATCGACCCGCAGGCTGACCCGGTTCAGCCCGCCATGGATCACAACCCGGCCCGGTCCGTGATATACCTGGGTCACGGGCTAGGCTGGGTCCATCCACAGACCCGAGACCAGAGAAATAGGACGGACCCATCATTGACCCGGCTCGATGCAGAAAAACGGTCACAAGGACAGCAAACAAGACATTTCCTTTAAAAAATTGACGAATATGACTTGGAGGAATTCGGATCCTTGAACATTAATGGTTGACATTTTTTTTCTTTTTTCCTCTTGTATTTGTAATTTAAATTTAAACTAAAGGAAAGTTATTAACTTCCCGTGAACGTAGGTCTTCTTTCAAAGTCCGAACCACGTATATCTTTGTGTTTACGATAATTTTAAATAAAGAGTGAAATAGGAAAAAAAATAATTTAAATATAATTTAATAGATACAAATATAAAGTTAATATAGTTTAGAAATTAGAAATGAAAAAAATTAGAAAACAGTTGAAAAAACCCACGGGCCGATGGTCGGGCCCGACCCGGCCCACTCCTAAGCGGATCGTAGGCGGGGCCGTGTCCAATCCCAAACCCGGGGATCCCAAACCCGGGATCAGAAAAGTAGGTCAGGCCCACGCTATTACTCATGTATTCAAATTCAGTAAGTGTTTTTTTGGACAATGCGCCAGGAGAAACTTGGTTAGGGGACTCGATCCTATGCTTGAGGGAGAGCCCAAGTCGGTCAAAATTTGATCAAAATGCTGGTGTGAACACTCCTAATTAAGCTCCCGATCTTGAGGGAGAGCCCAAGTCGGTCAAAATTTGATCAAAATGCTGGTGTGAAGACTCCTAATTAAGCTCCCGATTTGATGAGCGAAAGCGATTAACCCTATTCCTGGAGTAATTAATTTTGCCAATCAGCTACGCCACCAACTTCTCTTAACTCGATGACTTAAATCAATTATTTTCATACACGCATTGGTTTACTTCTTGAGAGTTCATATCAGAGTTGATTTTATTAACGTTCAGCAGCTTGATCATGAAGAGTTAATCAATTTAGCCATCACCATTAAGTTCAACCGCGCTCATGATATTTCTACCTTCATAGCAAATAAATCATCTAAATATGTAATATGCCAATTAATTACGGCATAGGTTTGGATCAGTTAACGAATAAATTAAGAAGATAACCTAAAACGAAAGAGAACATAAAGAGAAGGAAGTGAAAAGTAAAAAAAAAATAATAATCATCATCATCATCATTGTGCAGACTAAAAATGGATTCTAGATATGACAGTTATATACAAAATTAATACAATAATGAAATTTGAGGCCGCGTGCATCAATCAGCCTTTTCATCTAAAATTAGCATTAATGATTATGGGATTTGCATAATTTATACCTTATGGCTGCGTGTGGCAAGAGGTTAAGAGAGAAGGAGTAAGGATAAGAGTTAACTTAGTTAATCCATCATGAAGGGTTAAAAATATTCTAATTCCATTTGGATTCAATAGTTAAGACAAGGGGTTTAAGTCTTTTGTGTTTGGCAAATGAAGAAGGGCCAAAGAGATTAATCCTATTATTTTTTCAAAAATACCACTTTTACCCTTATTGAAAATTTACAAATAATTACCTCATTAAAATAAAAGGAGCTTGAATTTATGTAAAGTGACTATAAAAGTATTATAATTCTGTATTATTCAATAAATGATTGTTCAGAAGGTAAATAAAAATAAATTATCATTTTCGTCATTTAAAATGCTAAAGAGAGATAATGAGCTAACAAAATATTATATGGCTTCTTATCAATCAATAAACTTAGCGAAAAAAAATGATTATTCAAGGAAAAATAATTTACTCAATAGTTCTATATAAAATTATAATGTTTGCTAATATAAAGATAATAAAAGACAAAATTCAACCTCCTTACACATTAATATTCGACAACTACTGATATCAATTATTCCAAAGCTGTAAAGCAATCCTGTTGCGAAGCTGCTCGCCCCTTAAACTTTCATCTGCACCAACCATGTATTGGGGGTCTTCTTCTTCCTCCTCGTCATCTTCATCCTCACTCATCTCTAATCCATTGATCATATTAAAGTATTTATCATTTCCCTAATGCATTGCAATAAAATTATGAAGAACACAACAAGCTACAACGATTTTGACTTGAGTTTTATAAGGAAATGGAGCAGCAACTTTCAAAATTTTGAATCTTTGCTTTAAAATTCCCCATGCTTTTTCCACTGCATTACGTAATTGTGCATGTCTATGATTAAATTTGTCTTTAGTATCTCGATAGGCTCTAATAGTGGTCCTATTTGCAAAATCTCCAAGATGATAGCGTGATCCACGATACGGGGTGATAAATTTTGAAGTGTTAGCATATCCCGAGTCAACTAAGTAAAACCGACCTACCTATTTAAAATTATCTGACTTTAGTACGAATTCATTCTAAATAAACCAGAAAGAAAAAATTATTAAAATTTACTTTCAGGAACATTAAATTTACCATCTTCCAGTGTTGCACGAAGTACTGACATATCAGATGTTGATCCCTCCCATCCAGCAGCAACATAAAGAAAAGTATGATCAAAGGAGCATGCTGCCATTACATTTTGAGATATGAAATTCTTTCGATTACGATGCCTGTTGTGTTTCTTTTTCTTCACAATTACAAGAATATGAGATCCATCAATTGTTCCCAATACTTTCTGCAAATATAAAAGAAATATGAAGTTCTAATGTATAGATACATACACACATACACATTTAAAAAGATTTCGAAAAATATTTGTTGTGAACTCTACCTTGAAATATGGGAAGAAATTGGGATTTTCTCGAATCTTAGGATGAATGTCTACGTCTACGTCAGCGTGGGAAGTTGGATATAATCTTGTTTCAAAGATAATATAGCATTAAGCATATTATTATAATGCCTGCTAATAGTCTCTCCTGAATGTTGAAATATCTCGGCTAATACTCGATTTGAAAGGGCATGCGAAATTCCGTATAAAAATATACATAGTTGCTCATTGCAGCTTAAATATCTAGTTGGTCTTAAAGCATTCTTCTCAATTAGAACATTTTTAAGCAAAAGAATTGCCTCAGAACTCATCCGGAAGCAAGAATATGAATGATCAGGATGTCCAGCCAACATATCTTCTGCAAGCATATGACCAGAGAATGACCTAGTACGACATGGATGAGGAACCTGCTTCATCACATTTGACTGATGAATGATACTTGTAATCATCTCATTCCACATGTACTCATCCTCGTCATCATCATTCAAAAGCAACGCCTCTATAAGATCATCTTCATCATCAAGCTCTTCAATATCATCAACACTAAGATCGCTAGCCAAATCTTCAAATGAATTCATCTTCAACGAAACTAAAAATAAAATAATTAGGCAATTTGTTGTAAATAATGGTAGGAGAAGTGATAAAAGCATGAATTTCATTTACCAAAACTGAGAAAGTGCAGTACAGTCTCATATCATACACATCTCTACTTCTGTAACAAACAAAAGAGAGTAAAATCTCCCCCGTGAATATATCATATTTTTCTATACAACCTGTATACCTAAAGATCCCAAATAAAGCTAAACCGAAACTAGATGCCTTCTAGATTCTTTACCCATCTCGCATAAAGGACAAATGCTATCAATAGCAATACCCATTTTCTTCAATCCATCTCTAGTAGGAAGTTTGTTCAAGCATGTCAAACCAGAAAATAAAGGAGTGTTCAAGCAAAACATATTGACTCCAGGTGAGAGGACACAATGGTGATTTATTCAAATTTCCAATCAGGAACTTGTAGAAGCCTAAGTTTATTTAAAGCAAATATTGTATACTAAATAGATTATGTTTCATGAATAAAATTTCACCCATAAATTAAACATGCTCTCTCCAACCATATTACCCCATCATAATCAATATTCTTCCACCTATTATCATGGTAACACGTGATATTCTATTTGCTTAAACTAAAATATAGAATTCAACATATGATTACATATAAGTCAATATAACATAAAGCTTATATGCTTAGAATTGTTTCTATGTTAGCTTAATAACATTGTAGGAGTTCTGGACCTAAAACCATGAGAATGATCCATAACTTAATCTTTGATGGATCTATGAATGTTTACAAAATTTTCCTACGCATGAATGTAGCTAAAGGATGTAACTATTTCATACATTTAGCTACAGGATGTAACAACAAGCATAAGTATGGTTACGATTAAACTAATAGATTTTACTCTACAGGATGTTAACAAAGTATATTTCATTACCAAGTGAACATTACGTGCAAACCCACCCCAAGGATACCTGGGTAAATACAATGTTTATTCACTGTACAAGCTCACACCCACTAGCAACTAGCTAGGTAATTACAAATTGTAAAACCACCACAATCTCTAAGAATCTGTAGAGATTGACTCCTAGCTAAAATATTTATCTTAACATTTTCTCACAATAGAATTTTCCATCTTTGCACGAGCCATAAAAAATAACTCTGCACTGCTCCTCACCTCCCCATTTTCCCATCATCTAATCCCTCATTTTCAAAACTTTTTTCAGCTCCAGGAATCCCCACTTCTAGCACTAATAGTCCAAAACCAGCTAAGGAGCACATTTGTCTAACATAAAACCATCCAATAGAAAAGGTAATGTAAAGTCTAAACATAAGAACTCTTTGCAAATCTTAGCATCTTTACAAAAGATTATCTAACATAAAAACCATCCAACAGAAGAAATAATCTAAACATTAAAAAAATCATAATTTGATTGTCCGACATAAGAGAGTCACTCTTTGGAACATCAATGACTTCAACTAAAAGCATAAAAACATACTAGTCAACTAAATATGAGAGCGCATTTAACCCTTCTATTAGTCTTGACTCTTGAGACTTGAACATAAAGCATCATTTTGGATAAAAGTTTTATTTCTCCTGAAGTAAGCGGACAAATGACCCCATCTCCTGCATGTTGTTGTCATGAGCTTGTGACATTCGTGATTGACCCTGAGAAGTTTGAGAAAACCCTTGCCATCTTGGTTGATTAAAGGCCTCGCATTGGGTCCGGTGCATTTAAAGTTGTTGCTGTTGGAAATTATAAGTTGGTGATGGATAACCAGACATTGCATTTTGTAAATCCATTTGTTTCTTGAGCCATGACAATAGCATTTGACCGTTAAGCATATTATTGACATGTCTGTTCTCCTTCTTCTTGTGTTGTGATGGTGGTTGTGTCCCATTAAAAGGAACTTGTGTCTCTTCTACTTCTTGTACCTCCTCTGAATCACTCAAACCTATCTCATTATTGCGTAGCCCCTCAGTATCCTCTAATTCATTATCTGAACTAATGCTTCCTTCACGCTCATTGAAATTATCAGTAGTCCCAAACCACCAGCACCCCTTAGATGTGTTACCTCCACATAGAAAATCCATATCATCAAACTGAGGAAAAGGTTTGTTCTTAATTCTTAAATACTCATCATTGTCCCGTGGTAGAAAATTCATAATAAATATATCATAGTTTTAATTACATAAAATTCAAATTTAATAATACTAGAAATTTAGATAATACCTTAATCAATGTCTCTCAATCTTTTGCAATAGGTGCAATCACTTACCTTCATCCCAACCCCAACCCGATTTATTTCAGAGTTTGTAATTAAGGTAATATTGCTTTTTTAAAATTTTATAACGGCTTTGCATTTGTGGTTTGCCTCTGTCCTCTTGTCCAGTCCTATCTTTATACTCATCAGCAACTTTTTGCCATTGCTCGGTTGTGAAGTGACCTCCATTGTTCTTTCCTTTAAGGACCATTTCCTTTAATATTCCCAACAAACAATTATCTTCAGTTATGGTCCAATTCCTGGCTCGAGGTCTTGACTGCCCAACTTCGGTTTGAGATTGTGCTATGAAGTTCTTCTTAGCCATTCTGGATCATTAATGAGAATTTTAAAAGAAGTTAATCAATTGAACAATAAACTAATCAATTATAATTTATTAGAACTTCTTAAACAACTTGCTACGGTTTGATATTAAGTTGGCAGTACAAAGAAATTCAAATTCAAACTATAAACCCTGTACCACTAATATTATATCACATATGGACATAATTTAAAGCATTCATAATTTAAACTTAAATTTAGAGGAAACTCAAATTCAATAACAAAATGAAATTGTAGTGCTAAGTACCTATAGCAGATACAACTCAAACTTATATAAATTTTTGTTTATGCCAAAAATAAGCAGCCTTACAACACAATTAATAAACTAGTTTCAAGAGTTTGACATGTTCTTATATTAAAGCTCACAGTCTCTCTTACCTTTTAGAAGTATATAAACAGAGTTTTCACATGATCACAAATATAATTGTAAAACTAAAAACTCAGACTCATTCAATCTACATGATGTCTAATGCGAAACTAATTGCATTAAAATCCTAAAATTTCCCGATGCACGAGATATTATGTACTCGACTAACTAATCTAAATCCTATGCTGATGCAAAACCAAGAATTTCTACATAATCACATGTATACAAATTATAACTGCATTCATTCCTAACAAAAATCTTATCTACTTAACCATCAACACTTAGTCTTAAAACAATCAATTTTAACAAGAATTCAATCCACATGTATACAGATTATAATTGCATTCTTTTCGAACAAAAAATCTAATCCACAAAGCAATCAACATTTAGTCTTAAAACAATTAGTCTTAACAATAATTCAATTCACATCATCTTGGATTCAATCCGAATTCAAAGCTACTTTGCTAACAATTTTAACCTTTTATTAAAACAAATCCTGCATTCGATTCCCTTTGTTAATCCTCTATTGACAGCACTAAAAATTTTACACTATTAAATGTAAGAAATTATAATAATCACAAAAATAGAATTAAATATGGCACTAAAATTTAGTGCACAGTTCTTTGTATAAAAATTACATTATTAAATTTTCAAAACTGAGAGAAGTGCAAAATCAACATACCTTAGCACTTTTGCCTCCCGCCACTTGAGATTAGCAATAGGCTGAGATGTGTTGTGAGAAAATCCTACTATGGAAAAGAAATTTTCTCTCTTCTTGATTGTTCCCCTAAAATATTCCTATTAATAGTTGCTAAAGATCTCTCTTGTGAAAATTGTAGAGGGAAAGAAGTAGAGGGAAACATTTTTCTTTTTTTTTTTTGGGGTGGAATTTTATAGAGATCTCTTTTGATAAATTTCTCTCACAAGATCTCTTCCAATATTTTCTTCAGTATTTCCACCGTCTACCCTTGCGTGAGAAGGCGGAACAAGGCTTGTTCAGCGGGGTAAATGGGTTGTTGGGCTCACGTCTTGGGTTTGTTAACCCTTGGGCTTTTTTGTTTGGCAGGCTAATGGAGGGTTAAACCCCCTTAACCCCTCACTTAGCCTGTTGCCAAACGCAGCCTATCTGTTTAAATTTCTCTTCTTGAAGGAAAACATTCGAGAACAAAGTGACTTTGATTTCTTTAGTTGATGAATGATAGAATAGTGCATAAAATAAAAATAATTTAATGAAAGGAAAGCACATGTCGTCCTAGCTAATCTTATGAAAGTAAGTATTACTATCACATGTAATTAATCATGTACAATATACAATATATTTAGGTTCCATCAAACGAAAATCATGTAATTATATGTAGGGAAAATTCTCTTTAAAATATAAAATAAGGAAAAGATCTTCACTTGCAAGAAAGGAGGGGGAAGGAAAAAGAGAGGAAAACACTAAAACATACACTATGGGTCAGATGTATAGACTACTATGAACTAAATTTTTCTACTATATATAAACTCATTTGTTAGATACAAATTTATTTAAACCCTCTCACATATTGTAGTATAAGAGAGGATAAACCTCACAACATACATAATCTCAGACCAAACCCTAGGTCTACATGCTACAGGCAAAGTATTTCCTTATTGAAATCCATATAAGAGAGCTTTCAAGTGGTACTCATAAGTTAACACTTAGGAACCCATTATACTAGACTATATATACCATAAGCTCATCATGATATTATCTCTATCTTAAGCTGCAGGAGCAATATCGCCATCATGATCGTCGTCGTCGTCATCTCCATCAGCTTCATAATTCTCATCGACATGGGCCATGATAACAAGGACCAAACCTTTAGTATAAAATTTCTCACAACTAGTAACAACAACCATATTTGAAGAAATATATAGCTAGAGATTTTATATTGAGCAAGTTGAAACTGCACTGACCTTGAATTTATAGTGAGCCTAAGGGAAGTGGACGACTAGAGCTCGGATTATTCTTCACCTGGGAATTAAAGAGATATGGCAACATTTTATGCTTCCATCTTTTTTCGAAGGGAGCCTCAAAAGATTGTGATTCTGAAATAAGGAGTCCTGTTCACAAATTGTGCCAGCGTGGCACTTGTAGGGCCCATCTTGAGGAGCGCTCATGGATGTTGGTTGCGATGCACGTACTGCTCGTGGAAGAAGTGGCTAGTCACGTTCCCTAGGGTTTCTTACAGGTGCCACGTTGGAGTAGGCATAAGACTGGGGTCTAAGCATGTTAAACATTGCAGACTCTGTAGACGGATTATAAAAAGCACTGTTAAATATTTGTGTTGGTCCGGATTTTTGAACTAGCGCATTCACCTAACGATAGACGACACATATCTTTTGTGCAGCGTGAATGCTATGAATCAAAATCATTATAAATATATATAGTGTAAATTGAGTACATATTTTATCAGAACAACTTCATTCAAATAACGTCTTCTAAGCTATTAACGCAGGTGAGGATGGGGGCAACATTGAAATTTTAGTTCTATTCATAGTTCAAACCGGAGTGCTTGGTTAGGAGTAGTTCAATCCACATGTATACAGATTATAATTGCATTCTTTTCGAACAAAAAATCTAATCCACAAAGCAATCAACATTTAGTCTTAAAACAATTAGTCTTAACAATAATTCAATTCACATCATCTTGGATTCAATCCGAATTCAAAGCTACTTTGCTAACAATTTTAACCTTTTATTAAAACAAATCCTGCATTCGATTCCCTTTGTTAATCCTCTATTGACAGCACTAAAAATTTTACACTATTAAATGTAAGAAATTATAATAATCACAAAAATAGAATTAAATATGGCACTAAAATTTAGTGCACAGTTCTTTGTATAAAAATTACATTATTAAATTTTCAAAAACTGAGAGAAGTGCAAAATCAACATACCTTAGCACTTTTGCCTCCCGCCACTTGAGATTAGCAATAGGCTGAGATGTGTTGTGAGAAAATCCACTATGGAAAAGAAATTTTCTCTCTTCTTGATTGTTCCCCCTAAAATATTCCTATTAATAGTTGCTAAAGATCTCTCTTGTGAAAATTGTAGAGGGAAATTTTAGAGGGAAAGAAGTAGAGGGAAACATTTTTCTTTTTTTTTTTGGTGGAATTTTATAGAGATCTCTCTTTTGATAAATTTCTCTCACAAGATCTCTTCCAATATTTTCTTCAGTATTTCCACCGTCTACCCTTGCGTGAGAAGGCGGAACAAGGCTTGTTCCGCGGGGTAAATGGGTTGTTGGGCTCACGTGCGGGTTTGTTAACCCTTGGGCTTTTTTTTTTGTTTGGCAGGCTAATGGAGGGTTAAACCCCCTTAACCCCTCACTTAGCCTGTTGCCAAACGCAGCCTATCTGTTTAAATTTCTCTTCTTGAAGGAAAACATTCGAGAACAAAGTGACTTTGATTTCTTTAGTTGATGAATGATAGAATAGTGCATAAAATAAAAATAATTTAATGAAAGGAAAGCACATGTCGTCCTAGCTAATCTTATGAAAGTAAGTATTACTATCACATGTAATTAATCATGTACAATATACAATATATTTAGGTTCCATCAAACGAAAATCATGTAATTATATGTAGGAAAATTCTCTTTAAAATATAAAATAAGGAAAAGATCTTCACTTGCAAGAAAGGAGGGGAAGGAAAAGAGAGGAAAACACTAAAACATACACTATGGGTCAGATGTATAGACTACTATGAACTAAATTTTTCTACTATATATAAACTCATTTGTTAGATACAAATTTATTTAAACCCTCTCACATATTGTAGTATAAGAGAGGATAAACCTCACAACATACATAATCTCAGACCAAACCCTAGGTCTACATGCTACAGGCAAAGTATTTCCTTATTGAAATCCATATAAGAGAGCTTTCAAGTGGTACTCATAAGTTAACACTTAGGAACCCATTATACTAGACTATATATACCATAAGCTCATCATGATATTATCTCTATCTTAAGCTGCAGGAGCAATATCGCCATCATGATCGTCGTCGTCGTCATCTCCATCAGCTTCGTAATTCTCATCGACATGGGCCATGATAACAAGGACCAAACCTTTAGTATAAAATTTCTCACAACTAGTAACAACAACCATATTTGAAGAAATATATAGCTAGAGATTTTATATTGAGCAAGTTGAAACTGCACTGACCTTGAATTTATAGTGAGCCTAAGGGAAGTGGACGACTAGAGCTCGGATTATTCTTCACCTGGGAATTAAAGAGATATGGCAACATTTTATGCTTCCATCTTTTTCGAAGGAGCCTCAAAAGATTGTGATTCTGAAATAAGGAGTCCTGTTCACAAATTGTGCAAGCGTGGCACTTGTAGGGCCCATCTTGAGGAGCGCTCATGGATGTTGGTTGCGATGCACGTACTGCTCGTGGAAGAAGTGGCTAGTGCACGTTCCCTAGGGTTTCTTACAGGTGCCACGTTGGAGTAGGCATAAGACTGGGGTCTAAGCATGTTAAACATTGCAGACTCTGTAGACGGATTATAAAAAGCACTGTTAAATATTTGTGTTGGTCCGGATTTTTGAACTAGCGCATTCACCTAACGATAGACGACACATATCTTTTGTGCAGCGTGAATGCTATGAATCAAAATCATTATAAATATATATAGTGTAAATTGAGTACATATTTTATCAGAACAACTTCATTCAAATAACGTCTTCTAAGCTATTAACGCAGGTGAGGATGGGGGCAACATTGAAATTTTAGTTCTATTCATAGTTCAAACCGGAGTGCTTGGTTAGGAGTAGTTAAAACCCCATGTTATTACGATTACATCTAGACTTCAAAAGTCTTATGTGGTTGGATGTTGCTGTAAGCCTGTAACATCATAAAAGGCTGTTACAACAATAAAATAAGTCAAAATAAGAGTGTTGCAACAACGTTCAAATTCAAGAGTGTTTCAACTGCAAAGCTAGAACAACACTTCTAACGTAACTCTTACCAACATGAGATTGTTCTGACAGATATTTTTGTTCCTTTCAACGGATAAACTTACTTCCACTTAATGCAGAGATTACGGATAGTCAAGAATCTTGAAAATATTTGTGCGCATCAGTGCAATCTATTGTTGTTCCCAAAAGAGTTCGGTTTTGAGATTCTTACACAGGAGGGTTCAAGTTTTAATTTATGTTCAACATTGTAGGGCACATCACAACTCTACATAAATCTGTGACCTCTAATCAAATATCGAACTCTTTATTTTAGCGGAAGTTTGGTGTACTTTCATAACTTGAGGAAGAAGATATATATGCAAGGCTTTACTTGTATACCTTTGCTTTGAGCTTTTATTTTGCTTTTGCTTGCTTGATATTACAAACATTAGCTACCCCTTTACATAGGTGCTAGACTTTGACTAAGCAATTAAAAACTTTATTTAATACATGGAATAGATTTATTCCTAAACTTAGCTAGTGCATAACTTTAGGTTTGGAATTTAATATTTCCAACACGCCCCCCTCAACCTAAAGTGTACTCCTGAAATGATAAGACACCTTGTGTCGGAGTTTGTATGCCTGCTTCTTGATGTAGTTGTTGCTCAGGTACATGACTTTGTACGTCTTCATCTAGTTCATCTAGTAGAACTCCTTTGCCTTTGTTGTCCCCTTTGCTCCATGTACATGCTCCTTCATCGAAAACTACATCTCTGCTCACCACAATTTTATTAGTTTGTGGAATGTAGAGTTTGTATGCTTTGATTCTCCACTATAGCTGACAAAGATGCACTTTTCTACTTGATCATCAAGCTTCTTTCTCTTTGCCTTTGGTACTTGAGCATATGCAATGCAACCAAATACTTGTAGATGTTCCACATCCGGTTTGTCTACTCCATGCTTCTTATGGTGTCATGTTCTTCATACTCTTTGTTGGACATCGATTGAGTAGGTAGGTGTAGACGGTTAAAATATACTCTATTGGACCAATGCCGAAGTCCGAGTCCAAGAAGTAAACGCCCATGGGCTAAACACTTCGATGGGCTCAAACATCGATATGGTAGGCTACGGGTTCACTTGGATCACATATGAACATGATCGATTCGAGCAAAGAGGTCCCGAACCGAGTAATTCAAGTCGACTCGGGCCGAAATAAAGACATCTGCTGGGTCGAAAGTTGTTTCCATTGTAAAACTTGAGAAAATTACACTTTGATTCTCGATAAAGAAATTTAAATAACTCTTCACAAACTCGAACAAAAGACACTACAAGTGTAGATCTCTTGCTTTTATGGGTCTTTGCTGCCGGGACGCGTAATCCGGGACCAGAGCAACGATCAAATCGACGGTTTAGTTGATGCTTCGCAGGAAACAAGAACTTAAGCAAATATCTTAGCAAAGTAAGATATCTACTCTTCTCAAGAATAAGTCAAAGTTTAAACTCGAGGAATCTCCACGTAGATCGTGTTCTTGAACTCCTAAGCTTGATTCTCTTTGCAATAGCTCGCTTATCGATCTCGATTGCCCTCCTTCAAGTGGATGTAGGAGGGTATTTATAGTCTTTGGGAAGCGTCTCAAGAAACACAAGTGTCATAAGTACCCAACATTTGTAGCTAGCGCAAGCTCACCGCCAGCTGCCGCTTCGCCACCGACGACAAGCGTCGGCCGCCACGGGCGCAAGCATATATGCCCGCTAACTAGCCGGTGACAAAGGTCGCCCCTCCAAATTGTTGAACGGTTTGCTTTTAGGCACGAAATGCCCTAAAATCACGCCTAGTGGGCTTATTTTCGCCAAACCGCCATTAAAGTATTCAACGCTCTCTGCTGATAAAGTCAAGTGGGCCCCATCGGCATTGATTTAGACCCTTCAAGAGCTCGTTTATTTCGGGTTCTGGGCGACATTGCAGTGTCTCGCGGGCGAGTGCACAAACAAGTTCTCGCTTGTGGCGAGGCACAAACAAGTGTTCGCCAGGTGGAAGCACAACCGCGTCTCGCCGCGGGCGAAGTCATAATGTGTCTCGCCAGCGAGACATGCAGTGTCTCGCTTATAGCGGCACAAACAAGTGTCTCGCATCAGAAGCGAGACACCGAAGTGTCTCGCTTATAGCGAGCACAAATATTTGTAGCATCAGTGCAATCTATTGTTGTTCCCAAAAGAGTTCGGTTTTGAGATTCTTACAGGAGGGTTCAAGTTTTAATTTATGTTCAACATTGTAGGGCACATCACAACTCTACATAAATCTGTGACCTCTAATCAAATATCGAACTCTTTATTTTAGCGGAAGTTTGGTGTACTTTCATAACTTGAGGAAGAAGATATATATGCAAGGCTTTACTTGTATACCTTTGCTTTGAGCTTTTATTTTGCTTTTGCTTGCTTGATATTACAAACATTAGCTACCCTTTACATAGGTGCTAGACTTTGACTAAGCAATTAAAAACTTTATTTAATACATGGAATAGATTTATTCCTAAACTTAGCTAGTGCATAACTTTAGGTTTGGAATTTAATATTTCCAACACGCCCCCCTCAACCTAAAGTGTACTCCTGAAATGATAAGACACCTTGTGTCGGAGTTTGTATGCCTGCTTCTTGATGTAGTTGTTGCTCAGGTACATGACTTTGTACGTCTTCATCTAGTTCATCTAGTAGAACTCCTTTGCCTTTGTTGTCCCCTTTGCTCCATGTACATGCTCCTTCATCGAAAACTACATCTCTGCTCACCACAATTTTATTAGTTTGTGGAATGTAGAGTTTGTATGCTTTTGATTCTCCACTATAGCTGACAAAGATGCACTTTTCTACTTGATCATCAAGCTTCTTTCTCTTTGCCTTTGGTACTTGAGCATATGCAATGCAACCAAATACTTGTAGATGTTCCACATCCGGTTTCTGTCTACTCCATGCTTCTTATGGTGTCATGTTCTTCATACTCTTTGTTGGACATCGATTGAGTAGGTAGGTGTAGACGGTTAAAATATACTCTATTGGACCAATGCTGAGTCCGAGTCCAAGAAGTAAACGCCCATGGGCTAAACACTTCAGATGGGCTCAAACATCAGCATATGGTAGGCTACAGCGAAGTTCACTTGGATCACATATGAACATGACTGCATTCGAGCTAAAGAGGTCCTGAGTCCGAGTCAATCCTCAAGTCGGACTCTGGGCCGAGTCGAAAGACATCTGTTTGGGTCGAAAGTTGTTTCCATTGTAAAACTTGAGAAAATTACACTTTTGATTCTCAGTTACAAAGAAATTTAAATAACTCTCTCACAAACTCGAACAAAAGACACTACAAGTGTAGATCTCTTGCTTTTATGGGTCTTGCCTCAGGCTGGGACGCGTGAATGCGGGACCACGAGAGCAACGATCACAATCGACGGTTTAGTTGATGCTTCGCAAAGGAAACAAGAACTTAAGCAAATATCTTAGCAAAGTAAGATATCTACTCTTCTCAAGAATAAGTCAAAGTTTAAACTCGAGGAATCTCCACGTAGATCGTGTTCTTGAACTCAGGAGCTTGGATTCTCTCTCTCTCTCTGCAATAGCTCGCTTATCGATCTCGATTGCCCCTCTGCCCAAGTGGATGTAGGAGGGTATTTATAGTCTTTGGGAAGCGTGCCCTCAAGAAACACAAGTGTCATAAGTACCAACATTTGTAGTTAGCGGCAGCCGAATCGCCACTAGCGCTTCGCCAAGACGCAGAGTCGGTCAGCTCACCGGGCAATATGGGTCACTGCTAACTAGTGACAGTCGCCCTCCAGTTGTAACGTTTGCTTTTTAGGCACGATTAAATGCCCTAAAATCACGCCTAGTGGGCTTATTTTCAGCGTAACCATTAAAGTATCCAACGCTCTCGCTGATAAAGTCAAGTGGGCCCCATCGGCATTGATTTAGACCCTTCAAGAGCTCGCTTTCGGTATTCGTGTTCATTACAGACACAAGGTTCCGCCGTGGCGAGGCACAAACAAGTGTCTCGCTTGTGGCGAGGCACAAACAAGTGTCTCGCTTGTAGCGAGGCACCAACAAGTGTCTCGCCGTGGCGAGTCATAAACAAGTGTCTCGCTTGTGGCGAGGCACAAACAAGTGTCTCGCTTGTGGCGAGGCACAAACAAGTGTCTCGCTTGTGGCGAGGCACAAACAAGTGTCTCGCTTGTGGCGAGGCACAAACAAGTGTCTCGCTTGTAGCGAGACACAATCTTCCATATGTTGACTTCTTGAGATTTCGACGACGTTGTCCTTCGATCTTCTCATAATTTAGTCATATTTGGGGTTCTTCAGCAATTTTTGATGCCTACAACATCCTCAAGTCGGCTGAGTCAATAAATGAGTTCAAGTCAGATTCTGAGTCAAATCTGAACTTATCAGCAAAGCTCACCCAAGCTATAGTGAAGCTCACCCAAGTTATAATGAAGCTCGCTATCAAGACCAAATCAAAGTGAAGCTTCTAGCGAGGCTTGGCCAAAACGAGCTTCGCCCAAATAGTCCACGTGGGACACACGCCGAAGCAAAAGCCACAACGAAGCTCTCCAAAGATGTAGCGAATTAAGCTCACCCAAGCAGCAGTGAGCTTCGCCCAGTAGCCCACGTGGGCCGTGTCACCCATTCTGGCGAAGTTTGCTCATGATCGTTATTGTCGAACCTCGCCCATGGCGATTATTAGCGAACTTCGCCCATGGCCATTATTGACGAACCTCGTCAGTGGTCGTTATTGGCGAACCTCGCCATAACCGTTCTCAAAAGCTACTTTTAAGAAAGCGGTTAATGACCACTAACTCGCCCATTTAAGGTGAGTTAATGACCACTAACTCACCCATTTAAAGGGAAGTTAATGACCACTAACTCACTCATTCAAGGGGTGTTAAGGCCCACTAACTCACCCACTCAATGCTCTCAAGCCTATAAATAGGCATGATCAACATGAAACAAGGGGGAAGAGGCGGAGAAAAGGTCTTGGGGCTAACATTATTCTTGGCTGGACTTCTTGTCATGGGGAGAGAGAGAGAGAGAGAGAGAGAGAGAGAGAGCTACATTGACAAAAAGCTCATCTCTCATCCATTCTCATTAATCTTCATAGATCATTATCATCGGCTAATCATTTGGTCCAATCAACGATCCTTGTGAGAAAGGATTCGTTCTCTTCAGCTAGTTATCTAGCTTAATCGACAGTTCTTGTGAGAAAGGATTTGTTAATATTTCTTTATCCAGAGAAGACTGTGTTATCTTCTGAGAGATTAGAGATCATCAATCAGCGAAAGACCCATTGTCTTAGTCGGACCGTCAATGGAGTACAAGATCGACGCTCCACCGGCACACAGAAAATAGCCCCAGGAAATATAAAATTTTTCTTTATTTTATTATAATCTTCAATTATAATCTGTGTCAATTGCAATACAAAAGACTCGAAACAGTAGGTTGTGCGTGCAATAACCTCTGCCCAAAAGTTCTTTGGCAAACTTTTCTCCTCGAGCAATATTCTCGTCATGTCGAGGATGGTTCGGTTCTTTCTTTTTGCCGCTCCATGTTCTTGTGGAGTGTCTGCCATTGTAAATTATTGTTGGATGCCCACCTCTATAATAATTTTTGAACATATTTGAGGTTATTCTCCACCTCGATCAGATCGAAGCGCTTTTAATTTACAACCGCTCTGTGTTTCAACATGAGCTTTAAAGTCCTTGAATGTTTTAAATGCGGTAGACTTTTCTTTCAAGAAATAACGCCATAACTTTCTGTTGTAGTCATTAATGAAGGTAATATAATATCGATTACCTTCAAAAGAGGGTGGCTCCAATGGACCGCAAATGTCGGTATGTATCAACTGCAATGGGGTTGTCGCTCTCCAGGACCGTCCCTTTGGAAAAGGTAGTCGATGTTGCTTGGCAAGTGTGCACACCTCACACACATAATTTGGATGATCAATTATCGGGAGTCCTTGCACCATTTTTCTTTTAGAGAGTCGATTCAAGCTTTCAAATTTTAGATGTCCGAAGGGCAGATGCCACTTTCATGACTCGTTGTTCATGAGCCCGTAGAAGCACTTTTGAAACTCTGTGTTATGATTGAGAGGAAACATGTGATTCTTCGCCATTTGCACCTTTGTCACTAGTCTTCCATTTGCATCTTTTAACCTGAGAAAACTATCTTCCATGTGTATTATATACTCATTTGCTAGGAGTTGTCACAGACTAAGTATTTTCCTTTTCATGTTGGGTATATAGTAAACATTGTAGATATATTGAGGGTTTCTATCTTTTTTAAAAAAAACTTAATTTTCCTTTCCTTTACCTTTGATGTGAAGTTTAGATGAATCTCCCAGGCTAACGTCACCATGAGTGTCCTATGAGAGTTCTTTAAATATTTCTTTTCTCCTGCACATGTGATTGCTTGCCCTAGAATGAAGAAACCACGCATTCTTTTGGTCAGTCTTCTCCTCATATGCAACAAGGAGAATTGGACTTTCTTCTACGGCTCTGCAAAATTTGATTTTTGTCCTTGATCAAAAGATCGATTCCAACATTCTGTAGCATAGTGTCCAAACTTGTTGCAATTGTAACACTGAATGCTTCGATTACAATGTCCTAGAATAAATCATTCTCTGATAACTCCTCTACCATGATTGCCATTATTACTCCGTCCTTGATCATATTGGTGATTGCCTCCTCGACCTCGGCCTTGTCCTCTGCCACGGCAGTCTTTGTTGTGGAGCTGTACTTCCATGGCCATCTCTTTGGCTACCTAGAATCAATCTTGACTCTAGTGTTTGGTCTATTGTTGTCAAAGATGATATTCACTGCATGTGTTTCTCATACACTTGAAGAGAACCCATCAACTCATCTATTGACATATCTTTAAAATTATGTGCTCCCTCAATAGCTGGAACCACATAATCAAACTTTGGATGCAAAGAGCCCATGATCTTTTCCATCACGCTAACATCTGTTAGTACTTCACCATTTCTTCTTAGCTGATTAACAAGCACCACAACTCTTGAATGATATTCAACAATCGATTCAAGATCTTTCATATTCAAACCTTCATATTCATTATGTAAAGTTTGAAGTCGAACTTTCTTTTCTTTATTGACTCCTCGATAGGTCTTTTGTAGAAGCTCCCATGCTTTTTTTTATGTTTGAGTTGCCAAAATAATCTTGAACGTTGCTTCCTTCACATCTTGGTAGATGGTAAACAATGCATTGTTGCCCCTCTTTCTTGAATTCTTGAACTGATCCTTCAACTCTTTTGTCATAGATGCCTCTTCTTCTAGTGACTCTTGCTCCTTATAGCCATCTTGTATAAGCTCCCACGCGTCCATAGAAGCAAGTAACGCTCGCATTTGTATACACCAGTTGTCAAAGTTATCTTTGTTCAACTTTAGAATTTGAGATTGGAACATGTTGTTCGAGGTCATCGATAGAAAGATTCTCTAGCCCTGATACCAATTTGTGAGCTCTAATCAAATATCGAACTCTTTATTTTAGCGGAAGTTTGGTGTACTTTCATAACTTGAGGAAGAAGATATATATGCAAGGCTTTACTTGTATACCTTTGCTTTGAGCTTTTATTTTGCTTTTGCTTGCTTGATATTACAAACATTAGCTACCCTTTACATAGGTGCTAGACTTTGACTAAGCAATTAAAACTTTATTTAATACATGGAATAGATTTATTCAAGGGGTGTTAAGGCCCACTAACTCACCCATTTAAAGGGAAGTTAATGACCACTAACTCACTCATTCAAGGGGTGTTAAGGCCCACTAACTCACCCATTTAAAGGGAAGTTAATGACCACTAACTCACTCATTCAAGGGGTGTTAAGGCCCACTAACTCACCCATTTAAAGGGAAGTTAATGACCACTAACTCACCCATTTAAAGGGAAGTTAATGACCACTAACTCACCCATTTAAAGGGAAGTTAATGACCACTAACTCGCCCATTTAAGGTGAGTTAATGACCACTAACTCACTCATTCAAGGGGTGTTAAGGCCCACTAACTCACCCATTTAAAGGGAAGTTAATGACCACTAACTCACCCATTTAAAGGGAAGTTAATGACCACTAACTCACCCATTTAAAGGGAAGTTAATGACCACTAACTCGCCCATTTAAGGTGAGTTAATGACCACTAACTCGCCCATTTAAGGTGAGTTAATGACCACTAACTCGCCCATTTAAGGTGAGTTAATGACCACTAACTCACTCATTCAAGGGGTGTTAAGGCCCACTAACTCACCCATTTAAAGGGAAGTTAATGACCACTAACTCACCCATTTAAAGGGAAGTTAATGACCACTAACTCACTCATTCAAGGGGTGTTAAGGCCCACTAACTCACCCATTTAAAGGGAAGTTAATGACCACTAACTCGCCCATTTAAGGTGAGTTAATGACCACTAACTCACTCATTCAAGGGGTGTTAAGGCCCACTAACTCACCCATTTAAAGGGAAGTTAATGACCACTAACTCACTCATTCAAGGGGTGTTAAGGCCCACTAACTCACCCATTTAAAGGGAAGTTAATGACCACTAACTCACCCATTTAAAGGGAAGTTAATGACCACTAACTCACTCATTCAAGGGGTGTTAAGGCCCACTAACTCACCCATTTAAAGGGAAGTTAATGACCACTAACTCACCCATTTAAAGGGAAGTTAATGACCACTAACTCGCCCATTTAAGGTGAGTTAATGACCACTAACTCACCCATTTAAAGGGAAGTTAATGACCACTAACTCACCCATTTAAAGGGAAGTTAATGACCACTAACTCACTCATTCAAGGGGTGTTAAGGCCCACTAACTCACCCATTTAAAGGGAAGTTAATGACCACTAACTCGCCCATTTAAGGTGAGTTAATGACCACTAACTCACTCATTCAAGGGGTGTTAAGGCCCACTAACTCACCCATTTAAAGGGAAGTTAATGACCACTAACTCACCCATTTAAAGGGAAGTTAATGACCACTAACTCGCCCATTTAAGGTGAGTTAATGACCACTAACTCGCCCATTTAAGGTGAGTTAATGACCACTAACTCGCCCATTTAAGGTGAGTTAATGACCACTAACTCACCCATTTAAAGGGAAGTTAATGACCACTAACTCACCCATTTAAAGGGAAGTTAATGACCACTAACTCACCCATTTAAAGGGAAGTTAATGACCACTAACTCGCCCATTTAAGGTGAGTTAATGACCACTAACTCACCCATTTAAAGGGAAGTTAATGACCACTAACTCACCCATTTAAAGGGAAGTTAATGACCACTAACTCGCCCATTTAAGGTGAGTTAATGACCACTAACTCGCCCATTTAAGGTGAGTTAATGACCACTAACTCACTCATTCAAGGGGTGTTAAGGCCCACTAACTCACCCATTTAAAGGGAAGTTAATGACCACTAACTCACCCATTTAAAGGGAAGTTAATGACCACTAACTCACTCATTCAAGGGGTGTTAAGGCCCACTAACTCACCCATTTAAAGGGAAGTTAATGACCACTAACTCACCCATTTAAAGGGAAGTTAATGACCACTAACTCACCCATTTAAAGGGAAGTTAATGACCACTAACTCACCCATTTAAAGGGAAGTTAATGACCACTAACTCACCCATTTAAAGGGAAGTTAATGACCACTAACTCGCCCATTTAAGGTGAGTTAATGACCACTAACTCACCCATTTAAAGGGAAGTTAATGACCACTAACTCACCCATTTAAAGGGAAGTTAATGACCACTAACTCGCCCATTTAAGGTGAGTTAATGACCACTAACTCGCCCATTTAAGGTGAGTTAATGACCACTAACTCACCCACTAATGCTCTCAAGCCTATAAATAGGCATGATCAACATGAAACAAGGGGAAGAGGCGAGAAAAGGTCTTGGGGCTAACATTATTCTTGGTCGGACTTCTTGCCATTGAGAGAGAGAGAGAGAGAGAGAGAGGCTACATTGACAAAAGCTCATCTCTCATCCATTCTCATTAATCTTCATAGATCATTATCATCGGCTAATCATTTGGTCCAATCAACGATCCTTGTGAGAAAGGATTCGTTCTCTTCAGCTAGTTATCTAGCTTAATCGACAGTTCTTGTGAGAAAGGATTTGTTAATATTTCTTTATCCAGAGAAGACTGTGTTATCTTCTCGAGATTAGAGATCATCAATCGAAGACCCATCGTCTTAGTCGGACCGCCAATGGAGTACAAGATCGACGCCCACCCAAGACACGTAAAATAGCCCCAGGAAATATAAAATTTTTCTTTATTTTATTATAATCTTCAATTATAATCTGTGTCAATTGCAATACAAAAGACTCGAAACAGTAGGTTGTGCGTGCAATAACCTCTGCCCAAAAGTTCTTTGGCAAACTTTTCTCCTCGAGCAATATTCTCGTCATGTCGAGGATGGTTCGGTTCTTTCTTTTTGCCGCTCCATGTTCTTGTGGAGTGTCTGCCATTGTAAATTATTGTTGGATGCCCACCTCTATAATAATTTTTGAACATATTTGAGGTTATTCTCCACCTCGATCAGATCGAAGCGCTTTTAATTTACAACCGCTCTGTGTTTCAACATGAGCTTTAAAGTCCTTGAATGTTTTAAATGCGGTAGACTTTTCTTTCAAGAAATAACGCCATAACTTTCTGTTGTAGTCATTAATGAAGGTAATATAATATCGATTACCTTCAAAAGAGGGTGGCTCCAATGGACCGCAAATGTCGGTATGTATCAACTGCAATGGGGTTGTCGCCTTCAGACCTTTGGAAAAGGTAGTCGATGTTGCTTGGCAAGTGTGCACACCTCACACACATAATTTGGATGATCAATTATCGGGAGTCCTTGCACCATTTTTCTTTTAGAGAGTCGATTCAAGCTTTCAAATTTTAGATGTCCGAAGGGCAGATGCCACTTTCATGACTCGTTGTTCATGAGCCCGTAGAAGCACTTTTGAAACTCTGTGTTATGATTGAGAGGAAACATGTGATTCTTCGCCATTTGCACCTTTGTCACTAGTCTTCCATTTGCATCTTTTAACCTGAGAAAACTATCTTCCATGTGTATTATATACTCATTTGCTAGGAGTTGTCACAGACTAAGTATTTTCCTTTTCATGTTGGGTATATAGTAAACATTGTAGATATATTGAGGGTTTCTATCTTTTTTAAAAAAAACTTAATTTTCCTTTCCTTTACCTTTGATGTGAAGTTTAGATGAATCTCCCAGGCTAACGTCACCATGAGTGTCCTATGAGAGTTCTTTAAATATTTCTTTTCTCCTGCACATGTGATTGCTTGCCCTAGAATGAAGAAACCACGCATTCTTTTGGTCAGTCTTCTCCTCATATGCAACAAGGAGAATTGGACTTTCTTCTACGGCTCTGCAAAATTTGATTTTTGTCCTTGATCAAAAGATCGATTCCAACATTCTGTAGCATAGTGTCCAAACTTGTTGCAATTGTAACACTGAATGCTTCGATTACAATGTCCTAGAATAAATCATTCTCTGATAACTCCTCTACCATGATTGCCATTATTACTCCGTCCTTGATCATATTGGTGATTGCCTCCTCGACCTCGGCCTTGTCCTCTGCCACGACAGTGCTGTTGTGGAGCTGTACTTCCATGGCCATCTCTTTGGCTACCTAGAATCAATCTTGACTCTAGTGTTTGGTCTATTGTTGTCAAAGATGATCTTCACTGCATGTGTTTCTCATACACTTGAAGAGAACCCATCAACTCATCTATTGACATATCTTTAAAATTATGTGCTCCCTCAATAGCTGGAACCACATAATCAAACTTTGGATGCAAAGAGCCCATGATCTTTTCCATCACACTAACATCTGTTAGTACTTCACCATTTCTTCTTAGCTGATTAACAAGCACCACAACTCTTGAATGATATTCAACAATCGATTCAAGATCTTTCATATTCAAACCTTCATATTCATTATGTAAAGTTTGAAGTCGAACTTTCTTTTCTTTATTGACTCCTCGATAGGTCTTTTGTAGAAGCTCCCATGATTTTTTTTATGTTTGAGTTGCCAAAATAATCTTGAACGTTGCTTCCTTCACATCTTGGTAGATGGTAAACAATGCATTGTTGCCCCTCTTTCTTGAATTCTTGAACTGATCCTTCAACTCTTTTGTCATAGATGCCTCTTCTTCTAGTGACTCTTGCTCCTTATAGCCATCTTGTATAAGCTCCCACGCGTCCATAGAAGCAAGTAACGCTCGCATTTGTATACACCAGTTGTCAAAGTTATCTTTGTTCAACTTTAGAATTTGAGATTGGAACATGTTGTTCGAGGTCATCGATAGAAAGATTCTCTAGCCCTGATACCAATTTGTGAGCTCTAATCAAATATCAAACTCTTTATTTTAGAGAAAGTTTGGTGGACTTTTATAACTTTTGAAGAAGCAAATATGTATGCAAGGCTTTACTTGTATGCCTTTGCTTTGAGCTTTTATTTTGCTCTTGCTTGCTTGATATTTACAAACATTAGCTACCCCTTTATATAGGTGCTAGACTTTGACGAAACAATTAAAAACTTTATTTAATACATAGAAAAGATTTATTCCTAAATTTATTTAGTGCATAACTTTAGGTTTGGAATTTAATATTTCCAACAAAATCATCTAAAAGGCTTAATTGCAGGTAGCCTGATAGCCCCCCTTTAGCATCGCTGGTTTGCACTTACTATCTTCTAGTTTCACCATTTGCAGGTAGACCTCCGGCATAAATTTTTTTTTCACTCTTTTAATCTTGGTGAATTTTGGCAGATAATGGTCATGGGCGAAATTAATGAGTATCTAAGGGGAAAAAGCCCCAAAAAAAAAACTTACAGGGTCTATTGCAACAATATTGAAACTACATGTATATTAGGTTCAAAACAGTGATACTAAAGGAACCCTATGTGAACTCCGAATTTTAGAAACCATCTGCATTTCTATAGTGTTGAGTTTTCCTTTAATTTGTTTTCACATCTACTAGACATTTTGCCTTGATAGTCCATACAGATACAGGCTCATGTCTGCAATCTGCATCCACAACTGTAATTTGGCGCCAACCAATAGAACTGCCATACACAAGTGTATGTGGACCAAGAAAGAGATATAAAGATAAGAATATCGATGCAATGGCGCCAATATATAACCCGTACATTTTTCCAGCTCACCTCTACAGCTTCATCGAAAATTGACAACTTTTCTCAATCACACATAAGAAAACTGAACCATAGCCAACCACCAAAACTACCGCATTCAGCTAATCCTACACCTCGTCCGCTATAAAAACCAACCCCATATGTACATTCCAAAGCAAGTCACACTTTCTCAGTATCACAATGGCCTTCAACACAAAATCCCTCCTCTTGATTGCTTCTATCCTCTTAACCATCAATGTCTCTTATGGAGCTCGCCATCTATTAGACACTGCGGTGATCCCGACAATTCCAGGGCTTCCGAAGCTGCCTCAGCCTGATATTCCTGATATTCCTGGTATTCCTAAGGTGGCATTACCTCCATTATTGCCTTCTATTCCTACTCTTCCGAAGCTTCCTATTCCGAATATCCCTGGTCTCCCTTTATCCCCGCCTTCAAAGGCAAGCCCGTGATTTAATAGTAGAATACTACGGTGTTGTTCATGTGTTTCTTTGATGAGAGTCTTGTATTGTGATTGTTGTACGTGATTTCATCGTTTGTGAGGTTGTAATTGTACTTTATGTTGTATGTTGTATGTTTAGGTATATGCATTTATCTTATTAATCATCCTATATATGTATAGCTTCTTTGACTGTGAATGTGTTTATCTTTGTTGTTTATTATAATATATAACCAGATTAAAATCTTTTAGGAAAAAGAAGGCATTAGTTGTGTTTGAATTAATTCTAGATTAGTTAAGAGGATTGTCAATGTTTTTTGGCATGTTTGGCAACCGGAAAGAAGATGAAAGTAGAAAGTGAAAAGAAAGTACATTCTCGCAGAAGTACTTTCTGTTCACCTTCTATCTACAATTTTTGTTTGGATAATGAAAGGTGAAAATGTGGAAAGTTAAGATGGCAACTGATGGGGCATTATCAAAATTTTTTTCACTGGTATTTTTTAAAAAATAATTTGTACAAAAGTTGAACCATATACACATGAGAAATTATTAATATGAAATTTTCAAAAGCTTGGTTAAAACCTGACATCTATATAAGAATTAGACGCAAATATTTCTCTTTCATTTGAAATAAATGCGATTGCTCTGTGATTCTTTCATGAACAGATTAATTATATATAAATTATCTTTTATATTTTTATATAAATTGTCATTAAATTTTTTATATGAAATATAAATCCAAAATTAGAGGGGATAAAGGACTCTGGCCGGAAAAGAGATTGGTCTCGCAAGTTGCATGAAGCTGTCGGGAGAATCTCGCATGATTTAGATTGGGAATTATGATAAGTCTGAAGCGTTGAGTGGAGACCGGATGAAAAATAAATAATCAAAACAATAAATTTGGAAAATGAAGAATGTGAAAAATGATTACAAACTAATTTCTCTCTTCTCTCTCTTCACTTTCTCCAAATTTTTAAGAAAGTGAAAGTGGCTAAAAAGCTGACATGGCACCCTCACTTTCCATTAACTTGCCGTTCACTTTCCGAATGTCAAACATGAAAAAAAAAGAGAGAGAGAGGAAAGTAAAACCATTTTCTAATTTTTAGTCCACTTTTCATTTAGTTTTCAGTTGCCAAACACGCCTTAGTGATATTAATGGATATGTGAAATATAAGGATATTTTCATGGATTTGAATGTATCCTAATTTAGATTTTACCATCTGATCCGTCAAGAACTACTCGTTTTAACATTATCATATCAGGCGTTGAAGCGAATTTGGATATAGGATGTCCACATATTATTCAGTCTATTTAACTAGAAATAATAAACAAGCAAACAATCTTATTTTTAATCTTTTACACGTTCCCAACAATGTGGTCGTGCCGGAGTGGTTATCGGGCATGACTAGAAATCATGTGGGCTCTGCCCGCGCAGGTTCGAATCCTGCCGACCACGCCTTTTAATTAGTATTTTGTATATAAATTTTTTTTTTAATTACAAAACTAAATATTCGATAACCATATGAGCATCAGTCTACTATAGTTCATAGATAATATCACCTCAGAAAAGTGTTACTCAAAAAACATCATTTTTAGAAATTCCAATGCTTATTTTCACCAATTGGATAAAATTAAAATAACTTTGACATTAAAATTCAACTTCCTAAACATCCCATAACTGCGATATAAAATCATCACCACCTCCTTCATCCTACAAACAAGAAAAGAAGAAACGGGCAATAACTAACGTCAGCACACTCCCTAAGCCAAACCATCAAAGAAACTAACACAACATACTCAACCTGAGCTCGGCTGCATCACACCATGCAACAATTCAGGCTCAGACGGCGGCGAAGGAGGAAGAACAGGGACTCGTGGCGTTACAGGGCTCCTCGGATACTGAGGGTGATATGTCGGTTTTCTTGGGCGCCTGTATATCGGGAGCCATTTCCCGGTGCTTGCCATGTCAGGGCTCATCACAGGCAAAATTGCAGGTGATGGGGAACTTGCTTTTGGAGTTGAATGTAGATGTCGAGCTTCGATGCAGTGTCTTGTTTGGACTAAGAAGAGAGACATGAAGAGGAGGGAAAAGAGTTTGAGATGCATTTTGTGGATTTCAAGGGTGAAGTGTGATGGTAATGCAAGAAACGGGGAGGGATTTATAATTGATGGAGTAGTGACTTGGTGAGGGTTGGTAGTTCATTATAAACTTATGACTATTGAAATTATGAAAAGCATGAGTTAATCATGAGATCTGCGCGGGGATTAGGAACAGGAGGAGTGTAGGTTGAAGGTGGGGACGGCGCTCTATTCAAATTAAATCAAACTATTCTAAAAAGATTACCATAATAATAAATAAATAAATAAATAAATAATTTTCAAGGAAAAATAAAATAAATGTTATTACTCAAACAAAGAAGATGATTGTGTTAAGGGTTAGTGTTAAAACACATACACCGATAAAGAACGGAATCATGGATAAATTCTCTCCAAAAGTAAACGTTTTAAAGATAACCACTTATAATTCTATCATCCAGTTATTAAACAGATCTGTTATGGAAAAGACCTCTATCATCCAGTTATTAACCAGATCATTTATGGATTAGATCTTCATCAATGATAAAAGATCGGTCAGATATAAAATTGATATACATGGAGTCATCATGGATCAAAGCCAAAACCGAGCAGACCAGAACTTTTTTCATCCAACTCAATTAGTCGACCGGCAACATTCAGAATATATAATAGATAGGATGCATTAATAGGTTTAAATGCTGACATACCGCAGTAAATTCATCCAGATGAAAAGAAAATGAATTTACAGTAGATAATATCCAACATCTACTAATATAGATATCATCTATGACAGAATGAATAGCAGCAGAATAAGTCTGACAGTTTTTTGACTGTTTTGCTAGCAAGGGATAACTAAACTTAATCGGCTTTCTTGGACTTGAGGTTTCCCTTCGGTATTTTGCTCAATACGCCTTCATCCAGCTTCCTGTACTGATTCTGAAGCTGCCCCAGGAGATTGTAGACGAAGTCATCAACTTGATCCTCGTACCTCTCATAAAGCACCGGCAGAGTGTGAGCAGAAATAAATCCTGAATAAGATACAGAATCCAGCAAAATATTAAAGACTTATCGTATTTCAGAACAAAGACGATATTGTTTATATAAAAGCTAATAAAACTATTAATCTTCTTACAGAATGAATCTAAATAGTTATTGATAAATATGAAGTCTTGCTAAGAGATTATCCGCCAGAATGGAGGAGGCATGCAGAGAGGAAGATAAATCATGTGAAGCATATTCACAAATTCGGCGTTTGGGAATAGTTCAGCGAGGTTCAAAGTCCATCAGGAAATAATTTACATTTATTGTTTATAATTTGAATACTTTTATATTTTTACTAACTTCACTATGTGCTTCTTCCAACGCTAACATATACCGAATATGCAGTATATGTTTGTTCATATGTCTATTAGCTCTATATACATGGAGTATATTAATCTCTAGACCTATTCACTTCTTATATCTCCTTCTAACCACTCTACATTCCTATACAGGCAATTACATTATTCTCCGGATATTAGAGTTAATAGCCATAATTAGTATATCAAAGGGACATACTATATTTTTTATAGTTTATAATTTGAATACTTCGTTCTTCTACTAACTTCACTTTGTGCTTCTTCTAATGGTAACATTTAGCGGATATGCAGATGTGTTTGTTCATATGTCTATTAGATCCATACAAGGTTATCGATAGCGGATAGCGTCGCATAGCGGTGAGGCATCGCTAAGATTATTTGGGGCTATTGCGGCAAGATAGCGGTAAAAAGTGCAAAGTCAAATAGCGGTCTAATTGAAATATGTATAAATATTCAAAAAATTTAAAGAAAAATCTAGAAAATCTAAAAGTGCATATTTGATGATTTAAAGAGATCCTAAACTTGAAATAGACATGTAACCGTCACATAATACCGAAGATGATGGGACGAGTCAAAGAGTCGTTATCTTCAAAAAGGCTGGCGGTGAGGCCGCGATGGGAGTGGACTCAGCGAGGTGAAGGAAGTCTTGTGGAGTCGGGAGAATATGAGAATACTGAAGAATGCGGGGAGGCGGTGGATGCATGGTTATGGTCGGATTTAATTTTTAAAATAAACCTCAAACCGCTTTTAAATAGCGATAAGCGATTTTAATCGCCGGCTATTCACCGTATGTATTATTGCCCTTTGTGATGAGCGCATATTCGTATGCCCTTATTAGGCGATGGCATGCAGAAAGGACCGCTAATCTATTAGCGCGCCTTGGGCTATTCCGCTATTTATAATAAAGGATCCATATACATGGAGTATATTAATCTCTAGACCTATTCACTTCTTATATCTCCTTCTAACCACTCTACATTCATACACATGCAATTACTTTGTTCTCTGGATAATAGAGTTAATAGCCATAATTAGTATATCAAAGGGACACACTAAATTGTTGATATGTGCATTAGCAGGATCCAAATTATCCTGATGATAGGAATTTGCAAGCACACTTTTCTTGCTCCATTCTCTTATTCAGAGAAAAATCGATAAAATTCACCAAATCGTGTCGGTAAGAAGGAACAAACTTCAAGATACTAACGTGAGAAAACCGTAGATCAAGCACATTACTCAACAGAAAAGCTAAGATTACTTACCAATGTAAAGAACAGTCAGAAAATTGCACCAGCTCCCTAGAATAGCAGCAGCCCATAAGCCAGCGACAACCTGACAAAAGCCTTGATATTCAGTTTTTGAACCCAGAAAACCCAATATGCTAGAGCTACACTAGAACCAGATTTTCTTTAAGAAGGAGGAGGAAATAAGCAAGAAGTTTGGTGCTTCCTGATCAAAGATCTATGGAATGAGCAATCAAATTTCCAAACTTAACCACTTCTAGATCCCTTCAGAGATGAGAAAAAAAATGATAAAGACCAGACACGTTCCTTTCATATATGGACAATTAGGGGCTGCAAATTCTAGTTGATGTTACATCAAAAGTGATCAAAAATAGAAGAGAGGAGCACAAACTAAGATAATAAAATATTTATATCATCAAACATCACCAAATAAGAGAGACATTAAATTTAAAACTAAGTGCTGCCCAGACTTATTGAGCAAAACACATACAATCTCTGCAAGGATCAAAGACACAAGTCACACAACTGAAACAAAATAGATCATTAGCCATGATTCATACTCTCATACAGTTATTTGTTTACTAGGTAGGATGCATGTGCATCGCACATGGTCAAATATCTTGATTATTTCTTTTGGGTTAATTTCCTTACAATAACTCGGTTGGGAAATTGTGTATGGTTGCATGTAATCTATTCAGTATTCACCAATAAGTCACTGAAATTGTGAAATTTGTCATCCTCCATAATCCACCCATTTAATTCTTGATCATTAAAAAGTCACAAATTTCATAATACACAAACTATGAAAAATTAATATCAAAACCAAATAATGTTAGAAAGAATTGACCTTTAAACAAGATTTAAGTACAAAACATAAAAGGCCTTGTAAGAAGCAAATTTATATTAAATATTCGTGAACCTGGTGAGTGGAGATTTCTTTCTCCCATGATTCAGTTATCTGGCTTGTAAGTGTTTAATAGCTTATAAGTGTTTATCCCACCTTTTAAAGCTTAACACGCTTTTAGATTAGGTATGCCTTCTTCATCAAGATATAATTCCAAAATATTAATGTCTCTCATCCATTTGGATTGTTCTCATCTCATTGTTGTCCAAAATTCACATGTTTTAGTTGCCTTCTTATTATGCATATGGCTGTCGAAAGCGGTGGAGTATGTCAAATTTTGTCTCTTCTCGGCTGCAATTAATGTAGCTATAGTAGCTAATACAATGAGCTATGAGTTCAAAAGGTAATATTTGCACGACATGGTGTTATTTTAGCTTATAGCAGAGTATGATATAGAGATTTGAACTTTTGTTATTCTGGTTTTAGCTTGTTTAGAAGACTATTGTTGAGTAAAATATTTGACCAAACTTTGAATTTATTTCTACAGCAATTCCTGAGCTATTGAATTTTGAATAACCCCAAATTTCATGAAGATTTTTCGCTTTAAATTTTTATTATTTATGTGCTTGGCATGTGACACATTAGACTTGACAATGCTACATTGAGGGTTAAAATGAATTTTTTGATAGTTTTTAGTCTAGCCATGGATGCCATGGTTGTTTTTCTTTATTTCTCGCTAGTACTTTCTTCCTCTTGTAGTTTTCCTATTTTCTTATCACATTTATTTAGCCATCTTTATGATGTTCTTGATCTTCTCTTTCATTCTCTAGTTTTACTTGAAGCGCTTTTAATTTAACTGATCTCTTAATTCTTCACTTAATGCTTCACTCACTTGTGCTAGTTGTTCACTTTCAAGGTATCCTAATTGCTTTCGTGATTCCGACTCTTTTCCTAGGATTTTACTATTTTCATTCATAATTTTATGTATCTTGATAACTTTAAACTTTGTTTTTCAAGGTTTTATACCCACTCGCTCGATTAGGAGCCAAGAATTTGGTTAATTTCTTGTATAAATCTAGCAAGACTTATCCCATGTCTTAGCATGACCTTACTACGTCTCTTTTATAGTAAGATATCTTAATTTTCCTATCATAAATTATCTCCTACAAGATCCATACAAGGTTATCGATAGCGGATAGCGTATAGCTGTGAGGCATCGCTAAGATTATTTGGGGCTATTAGGCAAGATAGCGGTAAAAGTGCAAAGTCAAATAGCGGTCTAATTGAAATATGTATAAATATTCAAAAATTTAAAGAAAAATCTAGAAAATCTAAAAGTGCATATTTGATGATTTAAAGAGATCCTAAACTTGAAATAGACATGTAACCGCCACATAATACCGAAGATGATGGGACGAGTCAAAGAGTCGTTATCTTCAAAAAGGCTGGCGGTGAGGCCGCGATGGGAGTGGACTCAGCGAGGTGAAGGAAGTCTTGTGGAGTCGGGAGAATATGAGAATACTGAAGAATGCGGGGAGGCGGTGGGATGCATGGTTATGGTCGGATTTAATTTTTAAAATAAACCTCAAACCGCTTTTAAATAGCGATAAGCGATTTTAATCGCCGGCTATTCACCGTATGTATTATTGCCCTTTGTGATGAGCGCATATTCGTATGCCCTTATTAGGCGATGGCATGCAGAAAGGACCGCTAATCTATTAGCGCGCCTTGGGCTATTCCGCTATTTATAACAGTGGATCCATATACATGGAGTATATTAATCTCTAGACCTATTCACTTCTTATATCTCCTTCTAACCACTCTACATTCATACACATGCAATTACTTTGTTCTCTGGATAATAGAGTTAATAGCCATAATTAGTATATCAAAAGGG
Organism: Asparagus setaceus; assembly: GCA_012295165.1. Taxonomy (NCBI): domain Eukaryota; kingdom Viridiplantae; phylum Streptophyta; class Magnoliopsida; order Asparagales; family Asparagaceae; genus Asparagus; species Asparagus setaceus. The sequence goes on from CM022706.1 coordinate 36,779,636, forward strand.
ACACACTAAATTGTTGATATGTGCATTAGCAGGATCCAAATTATCCTGATGATAGGAATTTGCAAGCACACTTTTTCTTGCTCCATTCTCTTATTCAGAGAAAAATCGATAAAATTCACCAAATCGTGTCGGTAAGAAGGAACAAACTTCAAGATACTAACGTGAGAAAACCGTAGATCAAGCACATTACTCAACAGAAAAGCTAAGATTACTTACCAATGTAAAGAACAGTCAGAAAATTGCACCAGCTCCCTAGAATAGCAGCAGCCCATAAGCCAGCGACAACCTGACAAAAACCTTGATATTCAGTTTTTGAACCCAGAAAACCCAATATGCTAGAGCTACACTAGAACCAGATTTTCTTTAAGAAGGAGGAGGAAATAAGCAAGAAGTTTGGTGCTTCCTGATCAAAGATCTATGGAATGAGCAATCAAATTTCCAAACTTAACCACTTCTAGATCCCTTCAGAGATGAGAAAAAAAAATGATAAAGACTAGACACGTTCCTTTCATATATGGACAATTAGGGGCTGCAAATTCTAGTTGATGTTACATCAAAAGTGATCAAAAATAGAAGAGAGGAGCACAAACTAAGACAATAAAATATTTATATCATCAAACATCACCAAATAAGAGAGACATTAAATTTAAAACTAAGTGCTGCCCAGACTTATTGAGCAAAACACATACAATCTCTGCAAGGATCAAAGACACAAGTCACACAACTGAAACAAAATAGATCATTAGCCATGATTCATACTCTCATACAGTTATTTGTTTACTAGGTAGGATGCATGTGCATGCACATGGTCAAATATCTTGATTATTTCTTTTGGGTTAATTTCCTTACAATAACTCGGTTGGGAAATTGTGTATGGTTGCATGTAATCTATTCAGTATTCACCAATAAGTCACTGAAATTGTGAAATTTGTCATCCTCCATAATCCACCCATTTAATTCTTGATCATTAAAAAAAGTCACAAATTTCATAATACACAAACTATGAAAAATTAATATCAAAACCAAATAATGTTAGAAAGAATTGACCTTTAAACAAGATTTAAGTACAACAACATAAAAGGCCTTGTAAGAAGCAAATTTATATTAAATATTCGTGAACCTGGTGAGTGGAGATTTCTTTCTCCCATGATTCAGTTATCTGGCTTGTAAGTGTTTAATAGCTTATAAGTGTTTATCCCACCTTTTTAAAGCTTAACACGTTTTTAGATTAGGTATGCGCCTTCTTCATCAAGATATAATTCCAAAATATTAATGTCTCTCATCCATTTGGATTGTTCTCATCTCATTGTTGTCCAAAATTCACATGTTTTTAGTTGCCTTCTTATTATGCATATGGCTGTCGAAGGTGCGGTGGAGTATGTCAAATTTTGTCTCTTCTCGGGCTGCAATTAATGTAGCTATAGTAGCTAATACAATGAGCTATGAGTTCAAAAGGTAATATTTGCACGACATGGTGTTATTTTAGCTTATAGCAGAGTATGATATAGAGATTTGAACTTTTTGTTATTCTGGTTTTAGCTTGTTTAGAAGACTATTGTTGAGTAAAATATTTGACCAAACTTTGAATTTATTTCTACAGCAATTCCTGAGCTATTGAATTTTGAATAACCCCAAATTTCATGAAGATTTTTAACTTTAAAATTTTTATTATTTATGTGCTTGGCATGTGACACATTAGACTTGACAATGCTACATTGAGGGTTAAAATGAATTTTTTGATAGTTTTTAGTCTAGCCATGGATGCCATGGTTGTTTTCTTTTTCTCGCTATACTTTCTTCCTCTTGTAGTTTTCCTATTTTCTTATCACATTTATTTAGCCATCTTTGCGTATGTTCTTGATCTTCTCTTTCATTCTCTAGTTTTACTTGGAAGCGTTTTAATTTAAATCGATCTCTTAATTCTTCACTAATGCTTCACTCACTTGTGCTAGTTGTTCACTTTCAAGGTATCCTAATTGCTTTCGTGATTCCGACTCTTTTCCTAGGATTTTACTATTTTCATTCATAATTTTATGTATCTTGATAACTTTAAACTTTGTTTTTCAAGGTTTTATACCCACTCTCGTTGATTAGGAGCCAGGAAATTTGGTTAATTTCTTGTATAAATCTAGCAAGACTTATCATGTCTTAGCATGACCTTACTACGTCTCTTTTATAGTAAGATATCTTAATTTTCCTATCATAAATTATCTCCTACAAGATCCCTACAATATTTAGGTGCTTTTTCCTACTTGAATAGCGCCTAGGGTTCTTCCCGTCCTCTAGATCCCTTCAGAGATGAGAAAAAAATGATAAAGACCAGACACGTTCCTTTCATATATGGACAATTAGGGGCTGCAAATTCTAGTTGATGTTACATCAAAAGTGATCAAAAATAGAAGAGAGGAGCACAAACTAAGACAATAAAATATTTATATCATCAAACATCACCAAATAAGAGAGACATTAAATTTAAAACTAAGTGCTGCCCAGACTTATTGAGCAAAAACACATACAATCTCTGCAAGGATCAAAGACACAAGTCACACAACTGAAACAAAATAGATCATTAGCCATGATTCATACTCTCATACAGTTATTTGTTTACTAGGTAGGATGCATGTGCATCGCACATGGTCAAATATCTTGATTATTTCTTTTGGGTTAATTTCCTTACAATAACTCGGTTGGGAAATTGTGTATGGTTGCATGTAATCTATTCAGTATTCACCAATAAGTCACTGAAATTGTGAAATTTGTCATCCTCCATAATCCACCCATTTAATTCTTGATCATTAAAAAGTCACAAATTTCATAATACACAAACTATGAAAAATTAATATCAAAACCAAATAATGTTAGAAAGAATTGACCTTTAAACAAGATTTAAGTACAAAACATAAAAGGCCTTGTAAGAAGCAAATTTATATTAAATATTAGTGAACCTGGTGAGTGGAGATTTCTTTCTCCCATGATTCAGTTATCTGGCTTGTAAGTGTTTAATAGCTTATAAGTGTTTATCCCACCTTTTAAAGCTTAACACGTTTTTAGATTAGGTATGCCTTCTTCATCAAGATATAATTCCAAAATATTAATGTCTCTCATCCATTTGGATTGTTCTCATCTCATTGTTGTCCAAAATTCACATGTTTTAGTTGCCTTCTTATTATGCATATGGCTGTCGAAGGTCGGTGGAGTATGTCAAATTTTGTCTCTTCTCGGCTGCAATTAATGTAGCTATAGTAGCTAATACAATGAGCTATGAGTTCAAAAGGTAATATTTGCACGACATGGTGTTATTTTAGCTTATAGCAGAGTATGATATAGAGATTTGAACTTTTGTTATTCTGGTTTTAGCTTGTTTAGAAGACTATTGTTGAGTAAAATATTTGACCAAACTTTGAATTTATTTCTACAGCAATTCCTGAGCTATTGAATTTTGAATAACCCCAAATTTCATGAAGATTTTTCGCTTTAAAATTTTTATTATTTATGTGCTTGGCATGTGACACATTAGACTTGACAATGCTACATTGAGGGTTAAAATGAATTTTTTTGATAGTTTTTTAGTCTAGCCATGGATGCCATGGTTGTTTTTCTTTATTTCTCTGCTAGTACTTTCTTCCTCTTGTAGTTTTCCTATTTTCTTATCACATTTATTTAGCCATCTTTGCGTATGTTCTTGATCTTCTCTTTCATTCTCTAGTTTTACTTGGAAGCGTTTTAATTTAAATCTGATCTCTCTTAATTCTTCACTTAATGCTTCACTCACTTGTGCTAGTTGTTCACTTTCACCGAGGTATCCTAGTATTGCTCGTATTCTGCGACTCTCTTTTCCTAGGATTTTACTATTTTCATTCATAATTTTATGTATCTTGATAACTTTAAACTTTGTTTTTCAAGGTTTTATACCCACTCTCGTTAGGATTAGGAGCCGATAAATTTGGTTAATTTCTTGTATAAATACTAGCAAGACTTATCCCATGTCTTAGCATGACCTTACTACGTCTCTTTTATAGTAAGATATCTTAATTTTCCTATCATAAATTATCTCCTACAAGATCCCTACAATATTTCGTGTACTTTTTCCTACTTAACTGGCGCCTAGGGTTCTTCCCCATCCTCAGGATCACTCAAAGATAATAAAGATAAGCAGATAAAGACAACATTGATAGTATAGAGTAGGCCTTAGGTATTCTAGGAAATATGAGATAAGCACGCTGGGTAAGCAAAAAAATTGATATTACATGGCTCCGTCTCTGAACAGAGGGGATTAGTAACTTAGCTAGTCATAATAGTAAGACAGACAGAGAGAGAATAAAACATAAGAGATTCTTACGGAAATTTTTTCAGACTCTGGGTTATGATTCCCTTTCAGTTCCAATTGCTTAGAAATATTTCCGACCCGATGATCCATACCCTACCAACTCTCTCATATTTATAGCCAGAGTGGGCTCAATTATGGATGCTTATCGGGACACGTACAAAGTCACATGTTTAAAAGAAAATCGCCTTCAAACCAGAGTATCACGGGTTTATACAATACGGTTAAAAACGCCCTCCAAAATAGGCGTCCGGGTTGACATATACTTTCCACGTCCACATCCCAGTGTAGGGTTAGTGTTAAAATACCGAGCTACACACGGTTTTAATAAACCGCCTTTCTTTGCATCTACTAGTCCATCGCGTTGTCAAGATTTCTTTGGGTGACTTCGTCAAATGTATGGGGGTCCTCCATCATCTTGTCTTCCCTTGAAATGACGTTACGTTTCTCAATGTATAGTACATTGTTGAAAGATCTCCTTCAAGCCTAGTCATGTGATAGGCCTTAACTTTGTTAAAGTAAAGCACTTACATTAGAATTCGTTGTTAGTCTTATCTAAATCACCTTTTCTTCAATTAACTAAAGTTTCTTTGAAAATACGCATAGGTAAACTGCGGTATGGACTTGTTTAATAGTAATGAAACTCCTTGTTTAGATCGGATGTCTTTGGGTAGTAAGATGGTGGGATTGTTTGAAATAGTGCTTCAAATTTGGCATGTGGATTTTGTTCAAATAAGTTGCAAAGCACCAGAATCAATTTTTCCATGCCGATTTGTTGGAGTTGTGTCTTCTTTGTAATAACTAATTTTCTCACTAATCTCAATGAAATAATTACTTTGGACATTGAGTTTTTCTCCATCGGTGGCGATCCTCCCATCTAGCGAGTTAATGGAACAAGTAAGATAGTGAAGCCTTTGCGTAGTGCATCATCTTCATATGTCTCGCTTGGAATGTTAATCTCCGAAGAGTTGTCGTTTAGTAGCTAGTTTCCTGAATAGTTATTGAAAAAATATTTGTTCTCCCATATGGTCGGAGAGAACTATATCAAGCACATGTTCTTGGCTTGGATGTAATTTGGTAGGAACCTCTTCCACATTCCCGTCATGTAATTTTACTTTTCTTCTTCCTCATATATCCTTTAATTCTTTCACGTTCTTTGTAATTTTTCTTTTTGATAGTTTTTAGTCTAGCCATGGATGCCATGGTTGTTTTCTTTATTTCTCTGCTAGTACTTTCTTCCTCTTGTAGTTTTCCTATTTTCTTATCACATTTATTTAGCCATCTTTGCGTATGTTCTTGATCTTCTCTTTCATTCTCTAGTTTTACTTGGAAGCGTTTTAATTTAAATCTGATCTCTCTTAATTCTTCACTTAATGCTTCACTCACTTGTGCTAGTTGTTGTTCACTTTCACCGGGGTATCCTAGTATTGCTTTCGTGAGCGACTCTTTTCCTAGGATTTTACTATTTTCATTCATAATTTTATGTATCTTGATAACTTTAAACTTTGTTTTTCAAGGTTTTATACCCACTCTCGTTCAGATTAGGAGCCAGTAAATTTGGTTAATTTCTTGTATCGCCCTAGCAAGACTTATCCCATGTCTTAGCATGACCTTACTACGTCTCTTTTATAGTAAGATATCTTAATTTTCCTATCATAAATTATCTCCTACAAGATCCTACAATATTTGGTGCACCCTACGGAAATGGCACTGCTGGGTTCTTCCCATCGGGATCACTCAAAGATAATAAAGATAAGCAGATAAAGACAACATTGATAGTATAGAGTAGGCCTTAGGTATTCTAGGAAATATGAGATAAGCCTGCTAAGGGTAAGCAAGTAAAAAATCATTACAGGCTCGATTACGAGCGGAGGGATGTAACAAGCTAGTCATAATAGTAAGGCAGACAGAGAGAGAATAAAACATAAGAGATTCTTACGGAAATTTTTTCAGACTCTGGGTTATGATTCCCTTTCACTTCCAATTGCTTAGAAATATTTCCGACACGATGATCCATACCCTTGCCAACTCTCTCATATTTATAGCCAGAGTGGTATCAACCATGGATGCTTATCTGACACGCATAAAGTCACATGTTTAAAAAAAATATTCAAACAGTATCACGGGTTTATATCGGTTAAAACCGCCCTCAACCATTAGAGCATACGGGTTGACATAATACTTTCCACGTCACATCCCCAGGTGGCAAGGGGTTAGTGTTAGAATACCAGGGGCGACACCTGGTTTTAATAAAACCGCCTTTCTTTGCATCTACTAGTCCATCGCGTTGTCAAGATTTCTTTGGGTGACTTCGTCAAATGTATGGGGGTCCTCCATCATACTGTCTTCCCTTGAAGCTGATGACGCGTTGTCTGTTTCTCCAATGTATAGTCCTGTTGAAAGATCTCCTTCAAGCCTAGTCATGTGATAGGCCTTAACTTTGTTAAAGTAAAGCACTTAAATGAGAATTAGTTGTTAGTCGCGATCTAGTAGGTCCACCTTTTCTTGATAACTAAAGTTTCTTTGAAATTATGCATAGGTCAAACTGCGGTATGGACTTGTTTAATAGTAATGAAACTCCTTGTTTCGTCCAGATGTGCTGGGTAGTAAGATGGTGGGATTGTTTGAAATAGTGCTTCAAATTTGGCATGTGGATTTTGTTCAAATAAGTTGCAAAGCACCAGAATCAATTTTTCCATGCCGATTTGTTGGAGTTGTGTCTTCTTTGTAATAACTAATTTTCTCACTAATCTCAATCGAAATAGTCGCTGGACATTGAGTTTTTCTCCATCCAGGCTGACGTCCTCCCATACTGCGAGGTTAATGGAACAAGTAAGATAGCTGAAGCCTTTGCAGCTCGTGCCATCATCTTCATATGTCTCTGCTTGGAATGTTAATCCTCTGAAGAGTTGTCGTTTAGTAGCTAGTTTCCTGAATAGTTATTGAAAAATATTTGTTCTCCCATATGGTCGGAGAGAACTATATCAAGCACATGTTCTTGGCTTGGATGTAATTTGGCTGGGAACCTCTTCCACATTCCCCATCCTGTAATTTTTACTTTTTCTTCTTCCTCTATATACTCCTTTAATTCTTTCACCGTTCTTTGTAATTTTTTCTTTTCAGTAATTTCTCTATGGAGGTGAGCATTGTCTACTTCCAATTCCTTAATGACTGCCACTAATTTGCTGCTGGGCACACCTAGTTCAAATTTCTCTAGTGGTGGAGGTGCTACTAACGGTCTTTGTTGTGCTGCTGAATTTTCTTCGTTGATTCAAATCGGATAATACTATATATATTATGACTAGCTAAGTTACTAATTCCCTCTGTTCAGAGGCGGAGTCATGTAATACTATATTCTTTTTACTTGCTTACCCTTAGCAGGCTTATCTCATATTCCCTAGAATATCCAAGGCCTACTCTATGCTATCAAGGTTGTCTTTATCTGCTTATCTTTATTATCTTTGAGTGATCCTGAGGATGGGGAAGAACCCGTTAGGCAGCAGTGGCCGTTAGGAAAAAATACCCGAAATATTGTAGGGATCTTGTAGGAGATAATTTATGATAGGAAAATTAAGATATCTTGCTATAAAAGAGACGTAGTAGGGTCATGCTAGGACATGTGACTTTGTACGTGTCCCGATAAGCATCCAATGGTTGACAGCCACTCTCGGCTATAAATATGAGAGAGTTGGCAAGGGTATGGATCATCGGGTCGAAAATATTTCTAAGCAATTAGAACTGAAAGGGAATCATAACCCAGAGTCTGAAATACTATATAAAGGACCCATTAGTTTTCCTATATCTTTAATAAATTGTCTAGCATAATTAACTCACACTTTTATAAGTACTAGTTTTTATGCGTGCAATCTGGCGTGGTTAAATATCAAAATAATTTAATTTTTTTATTTGATTCATTACTTTAAATAAGTTAGATTCACTTTGAATTAAAAATATTAAATTGAATTATTAAATTTGCTATAATTTTTATTTAAACATTATAAAAGAATTGATGTAATGGATTTTAAGCACATCAAAATGTATTGAAAAAGTGATTAAATAGAATTGAACAGCACATTTTGAAATTAATCTCAACAGCAATCATTAAAAGCGTCGATAAACATGATATATAAACATGATATGTGGATTATTGCTTGTCTAGATTCATTAATTCAGTGAATCGTGATAAAGTTGTGAAAAGTCTAATAATATTGACGACCTTTCTTCCCCAATCTAAAACATGCAACTATTAACTAAATTTTCTTCCTTATAGTTGTAGGTGCTTTAATTGTTAATGGTAGTGATTCTTGGAGTTAAGCACTTGAGGCAAAGGGTAATTTATTATTACATGATTTTCAAGTGACATCTCAACCTATCTTTGAAATAACGTCATCGAGTTTAGGGTCCTAGAACAATCAACATGTAGCTGAGGTTTCCACTTTGAGGGCATAATCAGATCAAAATTAATTTGCTAGCAACAAATATACCTTTGCTATAAACATTTTTCTTAATCATGTATGGTAAAAGAAAAGGTAAAAGAAATGAAGCAAATACAAGCTAGTAAATAACAAATATCATAATTGAATCAAATACACAACATTACAAAATTAAAATAAAGAAGGCAATGATAGGACATTCTGTGGGAAGAAGACACTAACAAAAGAGGTTACGAAAATAAGAGGAGAAATCATTATAAACAATTGACATGAATCACCGGCACCATGAATCAAATACACACTATTACTAGCGAATAATCATGAAGATAAAAAGGACCAATATTACTAAAGAATAATAATCATGAATCATGAAAATAAAAAGGAACATATATGTTGAAAGAGACCAAGTTAGTATGAAATTTGTGTAATTTTTGGTTTATATATAGGTATGAGGTGTTGCATGTGATAGGATAACAATTACAATCGAGTTCTCTTTGTATAAAGATTGCAAATTGTATAATATTTTATTATAATAATAATAACACAACTAATTACATATAATATCAATTCAAGTTAATTATATAATATCATTATTATCATGTTATTTAGCAAGAAATAAATAAGTGGTTGCAATGTTCGTCAACTGTATGTTTGAGTCATATCCTAATTATATAATATCATTATTATCCACCTGAATTGAAATTCAATTCGTGTTTACCGGCCCAGACATAAGTTGCCAATGATTAAATGTAGACTTAACTATTTTTCAAGTTTACACCAAAACCAAACCATATATAATAAGAATTTGATTAGGATTAGGTAGGTCAAACTTTTAAGTTTAAACTTTATTAGGATTAGAATTTAAGTTTGATTCATATCCTAATTATATAATATCACATTATTATCCACAATTCAAAATTCAATTCTTATTAATATTTCAATATATAATAAGAATTTGATTAGGATTAGGTAGGTCAAACTTTTAAGTTTAAACTTTATTAGGATTAGAATTTAAGTTTGATTCATATCCTAATTATATAATATCATTATTATCCACAATTCAAAATTCAATTCTTATTAATATTTCAATATATAATAAGAATTTGGATTAGGTAGGTCAAATCTGATTTATTAATATCAATATATAATTCGAAATTCAATTTTACATATTTTAGTAGTTGATTAGGATACTTAAAGAAGGGTTAAGGGTATTTTGTCTACGAAAGATTTTCGAACTTCGTGCTTTTAAAGGGAGTATGATATATAAAATAATAATGGTTTTCAAAACTAATAGCAAATCATGGTTCCCATAATGAAAGGGTCCGTCGATTTTCTTAGCATGATTATGCTTTTCCTCCATCTGGAATGGGAAAAAACTTAGTAATATCCTTGGCCGCTGCCCAAGTTGACTGCAATGGTGTGCAGCCAATTATTCCTGCAGTGCCACCACGCTAAGGAAATCATACAGAAGTCAACTTCCAGCGTTTCTTACAAATGACCTTTAATATTGTTACACTGCATATCAGATGGTCTACTCGGATCACCTTCATAACTTTGTGAAGTGGGCTACATGGTCATTGGTCATCTATAGTTTCAGATAGATTGGGTATTCTAGGGAATATGAGATAAGCTTGCTAAGGGTAAGCAAGTAAAAGAATATAGTATTACATGACTACCAACAGAGGGATTAGTAACTTAGCTAGTCAACCCTAGAAATGATCCAAGCCATTACCCAACAAATTCTCTCAAAGACAAGTGTCTCCATGACCACTCAACAATTTCACTTTGGCCAATACACCTAAAATCTTTTGGCCCCACTTTTTGCTTTTAGGCAAGCTAGTGAGGATGGGATAATCGAAGCTAACTATTTAAAGATAGCGTAATCAATTAGGATAAGATAACAATATTTAGAGATATTAATTAGAATAACAATATTTAAAGGTATTCACTAGAATGACTCGATTAAGCATATTAATTAGGATAAGATTAGAATGTTAATTATGAATTTAGGATATGATAAAATAACAATGTAATATCCAAAAGGATCGGGTATTTTTGTCCATGGAAAGCCTCTCTCAAACTCACACTTTTATAATAAACAGAATTATAGTTATTTTTTACTTTTAGGCAAGGGAAGTGAGAATCGGATAATCAAAGCTAATTATTTAAAGATAGGATAATCAATTAAGATAAGATAACAATATTTAAAGACATTAATTTTTGTAGTGCTTAAAGATATTAATTAGGATAAGATAACAATATTTAGAGATATTAATTAGAATTACTCGATTAGGCATATTAATTAGGACAAGGTTAGAATGTTAATTAGGATTAGCAGAGAATAACAATGTAGTATCCAAAATGATAAAAGGTATTTTAGTCTATAAACTCACACTTTTATAAGTAAAATAATAATGGTTTTCAAAAACTAATAGCAAATCATGGTTCCCATAATGAAAGGGTCCGTCGATTTTCTTAGCATGATTATGCTTTTCCTCCATCTGGAATGGGAAAAAAACTTAGTAATATCCTTGGCCCGCTGCCCAAGTTGACTGCAATGGTGTGCAGCCAATTATTCCTGCAGTGCCACCACGCTAAGGAAATCATACAGAAGTCAACTTCCAGCGTTTCTTACAAATGACCTTTAATATTGTTACACTGCATATCAGATGGTCTACTCGGATCACCTTCATAACTTTGTGAAGTGGGCTACATGGTCATTGGTCATCTATAGTTTCAGATAGATTTGCTATTGTAAACTCCTAGATGAACTTGTGAGAGGAACAACAAAACAATAATCATATTTCATTGTTCTAGCAATTGCTGACACAAAAACATAAAGATGCTTAAATTACCTGCCAACTTTTGGTCAGAAGACTCAGAACCAAATTATAATCCCAAATATCATTGGGAACAAAAATAGAATATTTATGTTAGGATGATTAGTTTGTTTTTAACTCAGACTACTTGACATGACTTGACTATTTGTCAAATGTTAATAAATCTTGCAGTTTGATCACACACAGTACAATGTATCCCTTTATCTGTGAATTTCTCTCCCTCTTTTTTTTTTTTTTGTTTTGGTGAGAAGAAATAAGTATGTCTAGGCTCTACATCAAGAATGATAAGATATTGGACAGTGGTGTAAGCTTGCTGTCACCAACAATGAAATTCAGAAAATCCAGAGAACTTAACCTCCAGGATCCACGATTAGAACCGATGCTTGTGACCATGGACAGAAGCATTTCATCATAACACTAAAAGAAGGCGTATATACAGTAACTTTCATCCTAACACTAACATGGGGTGCTATAATTCGCAGAAGTATAAATAGAAGCGTATAGCTCTCTTTGTATGGGTCTGTTTTTGAGGTATACAAGAACAATTTTTTCTATTAAAAAAATGTATTTCTTGCCGGTGTTGGACACGGATAGACACATATCATGTTGAGGACAACAATTATTAGTCGGGCTAAAGTGTTCCAAGAACCATAGATTAAACTCTACATCTCCTCAATCCCTCAGAATTAGCCTTACCACTGCACTAAGCTTCATTTAGACAGGATAAACCATTTCAAATTACATAGAAGGAACATGACAATTGCTATTTAATCAAACACAATAACCATCAACCGCCTCAGACTAATTCAATAACAATAAATAGCAAATAATCAGAACATACCATAACAAACTGCTTCAAGTTCCTCCCACAAGCCACATCCTGAATGAACCCCAGAAACTGATTGATTTGGGCACCAATCGACATGGCAATATTCACGAACAGGTCATCAGGCAAAACAAATCTAGGCACCTCCGATGTCGACCTGCCCAAAATAAAAATTCATTATGCACATAACCTTCAGCTATTATCCAATTGAAATTTGAAAATCCAATTACCTATTCACTAGGCCTGAAGCATTAGACCAAACAAACTGAATGAGCATGCCAATAACCAAACCAAAGCAAACAATGGTTAAGAAATGGTAATTGAGCCATTCAAAGAGCACCCAGACCGCCGTTGCTCCAACCAAAACACTAGAAGATATCTTCTTGCTCCTCCATAACAAGACATCAGCAGCTACAAAACCAACAAATTAATCGTAATATTCCCAAAATTAGACATCTAAAATCAAGAAATGGCTAAGATTTCTCACATTTTCCACCACCCAAGATGTGGTGCACAGACTTCTGCCTCCCAAAAAGCTTGTTCATTTGAGTCGATACTGAAGTCCCCTCATCAAAGAACCTCTTTTGCTTCGATCCACCATCAGCAAAGCTCTCCATTATATTGTTCAGCAAGTTCTCAGCTACATGCTCCCCATGCTCATGCATTTTTTCTCCTAATTTAATAATAACAACTTAGATAGTATAAAATCACTTAGGGCTTTTACAATCCACAGCAAGTCACAACAAATTTCGGTGAAAATTAACAGGTTTCAGCCTTAATCGGACAAAATTCAGGAAAATTTCAAAAAATTGGAAATTTCGAAAAGCAGAGAAATAAAGATTGAAAATTTTGAGGAGAATACTTACAGTCGATAATTCCAATGGTTGAGAGATGAGACGATTTTAAATTTTGAAGGAAATGATAATTTATTAGGATTTCGGTAGGATTCAGAGAGAGGGATTGAAGTTCGTGGACAAATTTCGCACGCGCTCAGCGTGAGGACCGACCAGGACTCTATGGCTGCTTTGATTTGGTTGGCTGCGTCTCAGCACGTGTTTCTAGAAAGAGATAATGGAATCTTTTATCTTCAAATTATCTTTTGAAGCCCGGAGATTAGAATAAATTGCAGAATAAGCCCCAAAAGTTTGCGGATTCAGCTAACTCGTTCTGTTTGGTTGGATGTCCTGATGAATTTATATTAAATAAAATCTTTGGCTCTTCTAGATAATTGAACTTGAAATGTTTACTCTTTATTTTCATTTTGTTGTTCATGATAACCAACAAATTTCAGATCCATGTGATAGTTTAGGATTAAGAATTTTTGGGATATGAATGTTTAACCTATAAAATACATTATAGATTTATAACCGTCAATTTTCACTACAACTAGAAAATTATAATATAGAAAAAATAACTTTTAAGGTAAAAAAAAAGTAAGGTTAAAGAGAAATAATTAAGAAGCTAACCACTTCAGATTTTTGTGATTCATATGTCTAGAGGCAACATGCATGTCCATTTGTTAATTTATGAAGGGAGAATAACGTAGATGTATATTCTTTGGTAATTATTTACTTTTCAAAATAGTAGTAGTCATGGTTGTAGAAAAACCATAGACCTTTTTGGCCATTTGCAAACGGTGAATGCAAAATGCAATTATTATTATTATTATTTAACGTTAAAGCATGAAATGTGATGTAAAATAATCTAGTAATTGAGCCCCACGAACCTCGGGACCATCGACTGCTCCCTGTAAACTAGTAATTTGTTTTATTTTTCCAACGAAAAATGTATTAGTATTTCTAAAAGGCTAAATATCAGAAAACCCCCCTTAACTTTGGACAATTAGTAGAAACCCCCTAACTGTCAAAATATCAAGAAAAACCTCATAAGTATCGGGATTATCGCAAAACCCCCTTTAACTTTTAGATTTTATCAAAAAAGCCCCTTTAACTTTCAGATTTTATCAAAAATCCTCTTAATTTAGGAATTTTCTGATAAATCTCAAAGTTGAGGGGAGTTTGATAACCCCTAAACTTAAGGGGTTTTATGATATTTTCAAAGTTAAGAGATTTTCTGATAATCATCCAAAGTTAAGGGGTTTTATGATATTTGGCCTTTCTAAAAGTACATCACTTTTAATATTTACGAAAAGATTTATTAGACAACTTGGATTCAGGCTGACGACTGGCACGTGCGGAATCTTTCGGGAATGTTTTGTCACTCGTGTTCTTAAGATTAATCAGTTGTTTTCTTCAAAAGTAAAAGATTAGTTAATTGTTAACGTCTCTAATTACGTATAGATGACTGAGCATTACATGTTCTTTGATTCTAATTAAATCTCGATTTCATTTCTAGTAATATTTTTATCCGTCTTGGTGTCACACCTTTGCTGCTAATGTTACACGTTTCTTCATTTATGTGGACTAGTGTCTCGTGCAGATATCAAGTTCGTTCTAAATTTATTGTTCATAGACAAGAATATCTGTATCATAAACAATAAATTCACTCTTTTTTCGTTTAAAGGGGATACACCGATTCTTTTATGTTATTGTAGCGTTATTGTAGTATGAACAAGAATTTTTGCATCCTCTTATTAGTATAAGGAGTAGATTAGATCCCTGTCATGCATTAATTAGTAGAACAGAGACACAGCTAATTGTTTTAGCAACTTGAGAGATTTTGTAATGGGCTGCACTGCAATAAACAGTTTATTTCAACGGGAGGAAAAAGGAAATAAAAGAAAGAAAGCGAAATCTAACTTCTTCATTTTTGTCATCCTCAAACGCCCACTTTCAACATCACGTTAACGCCGACAATTTACTATGATCATGTCATTTTAACGGAAAACAAAAAAGTGTTATATCTTGTTGAAAGCATGTAAACTAAGGCATGGATAAAATTAAGTTTAATCTCATGATTTGATGAAGCAATAACTTGATATAAAATATGTAATTAGGATCTAAAAACAATGGGACAATCATATTTAAAAACCTTACTCGTTTATGTTATTATTAATGTCTCAGATATCTAATATTTATAATTTGATTGGTTGTCGCATAGAAATAGAAGGTTTTAAATAGATTTCTAATTTATTCTCTTCTTCTGTCTTGTCTATTATTATTATTATTTTGTAAACATTAATTTTTTTACAATCAATAAAATTAGGCTTATTCTATCAAAATAATAATAGTAATAGTAATTATAATAAATTTAGGCCTAGTCATTTTTCAAGCAAAAATTAATGTTTGGTATCCAGGATCCACGATTAGAACCGATGCTTGTGACCATGAACAGAAGCATTTCATCATAACACTAAAAGAAGGCATTATATACAGTAACTTTCATCCTAACACTAACATGGGGTGCTATAATTCGCAGAAGTATAAATAGAAGCGTATAGCTCTCTTTGTATGGGTCTGTTTTTGAGGTATACAAGAACAATTTTTTTTATTAAAAAAATGTATTTCTTGTCGGTGTTGGACACGGATAGACACATATATCATGTTGAGGACAACAATTATTAGTCGGGCTAAAGTGTTCCAAGAACCATAGATTAAACTCTACATCTCCTCAATCCCTCAGAATTAGCCTTACCACTGCACTAAGCTTCATTTAGACAGGATAAACCATTTCAAATTACATAGAAGGAACATGACAATTGCTATTTAATCAAACACAATAACCATCAGCCGCCTCAGACTAATTCAATAACAATAAATAGCAAATAATCAGAACATACCATAACAAACTGCTTCAAGTTCCTCCCACAAGCCACATCCTGAATGAACCCCAGAAACTGATTGATTTGGGCACCAATCGACATGGCAATATTCACGAACAGGTCATCAGGCAAAACAAATCTAGGCACCTCCGATGTCGACCTGCCCAAAATAAAAATTCATTATGCACATATCCTTCAGCTATTATCCAATTGAAATTTGAAAATCCAATTACCTATTCACTAGGCCTGAAGCATTAGACCAAACAAACTGAATGAGCATGCCAATAACCAAACCAAAGCAAACAATGGTTAAGAAATGGTAATTGAGCCATTCAAAGAGCACCCAGACCGCCGTTGCTCCAACCAAAACACTAGAAGATATCTTCTTGCTCCTCCATAACAAGACATCAGCAGCTACAAAACCAACAAATTAATCGTAATATTCCCAAAATTAAACATCTAAAATCAAGAAATGGCTAAGATTTCTCACATTTTCCACCACCCAAGATGTGGTGAACAGACTTCTGCCTCCCAAAAAGCTTGTTCATTTGAGTCGATACTGAAGTCCCCTCATCAAAGAACCTCTTTTGCTTCGATCCACCATCAGCAAAGCTCTCCATTATATTGTTCAGCAAGTTCTCAGCTACATGCTCCCCATGCTCATGCATTTTTTCTCCTAATTTAATAATAACAACTTAGATAGTATAAAATCACTTAGGGCTTTTACAATCCACAGCAAGTCACAACAAATTTCGGTGAAAATTAACAGGTTTCAGCCTTAATCGGACAAAAATTCAGGAAAATTTCAAAAAAATTGGAAATTTCGAAAAGCAGAGAAATAAAGATTGAAAATTTTGAGGAGAATACTTACAGTCGATAATTCCAATGGTTGAGAGATGAGACGATTTTAAATTTTGAAGGAAATGATAATTTATTAGGATTTCGGTAGGATTCAGAGAGAGGGATTGAAGTTCGTGGACAAATTTCGCACGCGCTCAGCGTGAGGACCGACCCGGGACTCTATGGCTGCTTTGATTTGGTTGGCTGCGTCTCAGCACGTGTTTCTAGAAAGAGATAATGGAATCTTTTTATCTTCAAATTATCTTTTGAAGCCCGGAGATTAGAATAAATTGCAGAATAAGCCCCAAAAAGTTTGCGGATTCAGCTAACTCGTTCTGTTTGGTTGGATGTCCTGATGAATTTATATTAAATAAAATCTTTGGCTCTTCTAGATAATTGAACTTGAAATGTTTACTCTTTATTTTCATTTTGTTGTTCATGATAACCAACAAATTTCAGATCCATGTGATAGTTTAGGATTAAGAATTTTTGGGATATGAATGTTTAACCTATAAAATACATTATAGATTTATAACCGTCAATTTTCACTACAACTAGAAAATTATAATATAGAAAAAATAACTTTTAAGGTAAAAAAAAAGTAAGGTTAAAGAGAAATAATTAAGAAGCTAACCACTTCAGATTTTTGTGATTCATATGTCTAGAGGCAACATGCATGTCCATTTGTTAATTTATGAAGGAGAATAACGTAGATGTATATTCTTTGGTAATTATTTACTTTTCAAAATAGTAGTAGTCATGGTTGTAGAAAAACCATAGACCTTTTGGCCATTTGCAAACGGTGAATGCAAAATGCAATTATTATTATTATTATTTAACGTTAAAGCATGAAATGTGATGTAAAATAATCTAGTAATTGAGCCCCACGAACCTCGGGACCATCGACTGCTCCTGTAAACTAGTAATTTGTTTTATTTTTCCAACGAAAAATGTATTAGTATTTCTAAAAGGCTAAATATCAGAAAACCCCCTTAACTTTGGACAATTAGTAGAAACCCTAACTGTCAAAATATCAAGAAAAACCTCATAAGTATCGGGATTATCGCAAAACCCTTTAACTTTTAGATTTTATCAAAAGCCCTTTAACTTTCAGATTTTATCAAAAATCCTCTTAATTTAGGAATTTTCTGATAAATCTCAAAGTTGAGGGAGTTTTTGATAACCCCTAAACTTAAGGGGTTTTATGATATTTTCAAAGTTAAGAGATTTTCTGATAATCATCCAAAGTTAAGGGGTTTTATGATATTTGGCCTTTCTAAAAGTACATCACTTTTAATATTTACGAAAAGATTTATTAGACAACTTGGTTTCAGCCTTAATCGGACAAAATTCAGGAAAATTTCAAAAAATTGGAAATTTCGAAAAGCAGAGAAATAAAGATTGAAAATTTTGAGGAGAATACTTACAGTCGATAATTCCAATGGTTGAGAGATGAGACGATTTTAAATTTTGAAGGAAATGATAATTTATTAGGATTTCGGTAGGATTCAGAGAGGGATTGAAGTTCGTGGACAAATTTCGCACGCGCTCAGCGTGAGGACCGACCCGACTCTATGGCTGCTTTGATTTGGTTGGTTGCGTCTCAGCACGTGTTTCTAGAAAGAGATAATGGAATCTTTTTATCTTCAAATTATCTTTTGAAGCCCGGAGATTAGAATAAATTGCAGAATAAGCCCCAAAAGTTTGCGGATTCAGCTAACTCGTTCTGTTTGGTTGGATGTCCTGATGAATTTATATTAAATAAAATCTTTGGCTCTTCTAGATAATTGAACTTGAAATGTTTACTCTTTATTTTCATTTTGTTGTTCATGATAACCAACAAATTTCAGATCCATGTGATAGTTTAGGATTAAGAATTTTTGGGATATGAATGTTTAACCTATAAAATACATTATAGATTTATAACCGTCAATTTTCACTACAACTAGAAAATTATAATATAGAAAAAATAACTTTTAAGGTAAAAAAAAGTAAGGTTAAAGAGAAATAATTAAGAAGCTAACCACTTCAGATTTTTGTGATTCATATGTCTAGAGGCAACATGCATGTCCATTTGTTAATTTATGAAGGAGAATAACGTAGATGTATATTCTTTGGTAATTATTTACTTTTCAAAATAGTAGTAGTCATGGTTGTAGAAAAACCATAGACCTTTTGGCCATTTGCAAACGGTGAATGCAAAATGCAATTATTATTATTATTATTTAACGTTAAAGCATGAAATGTGATGTAAAATAATCTAGTAATTGAGCCCCACGAACCTCGGGACCATCGACTGCCCCTGTAAACTAGTAATTTGTTTTATTTTTCCAACGAAAAATGTATTAGTATTTCTAAAAGGCTAAATATCAGAAAACCCCCCTTAACTTTGGACAATTAGTAGAAACCCCTAACTGTCAAAATATCAAGACAAACCTCATAAGTATCGGGATTATCGCAAAACCCTTTAACTTTTAGATTTTATCAAAAACCCCTTTAACTTTCAGATTTTATCAAAAATCCTCTTAATTTAGGAATTTTCTGATAAATCTCAAAGTTGAGGGGAGTTTTTTGATAACCCCTAAACTTAAGGGGGGTTTTATGATATTTTCAAAGTTAAGAGAGATTTTCTGATAATCATCCAAAGTTAAGGGGGTTTTTATGATATTTGGCCTTTCTAAAAAGTACATCACTTTTTAATATTTACGAAAAGATTTATTAGACAACTTGGATTCAGGCTGACGACTGGCACGTGCGGAATCTTTCGGGAATGTTTTGTCACTCGTGTTCTTAAGATTAATCAGTTGTTTTCTTCAAAAAGTAAAAGATTAGTTAATTGTTAACGTCTCTAATTACGTATAGATGACTGAGCATTACATGTTCTTTGATTCTAATTAAATCTCGATTTCATTTCTAGTAATATTTTTATCCGTCTTGGTGTCACCTTTTGCTGCTAATGTTACACGTTTCTTCATTTATGTGGACTAGTGTGCACCCCGTGCATAGCACTGTTTCCGTTCTAAATTAGTGTTCATTGTACAGTAAATACTGTATCATAAACAATAAATTCACTCTTTTTTCGTTTAAAAGGGGATACACCGATTACTGTTCGTGTTATTGTAGCGTTATTGTAGTATGAACAGTAAATTTTTGCATCCTCTTATTAGTATAAGGAGTAGATTAGATCCCTGTCATGCATTAATTAGTAGAACAGAGACACAGCTAATTGTTTTAGCAACTTGAGAGATTTTGTAATGGGCTGCACTGCAATAAACGGTTTATTTCAACGGGAGGAAAAAAGGAAATAAAAGAAAGAAAGCGAAATCTAACTTCTTCATTTTTTTGTCGTCCTCAAACGCCCACTTTCAACATCACGTTAACGCCGACAATTTACTATGATCATGTCATTTTAACGGAAAACAAAAAAAAAATTGTTATATCTTGTTGAAAGCATGTAAACTAAGGCATGGATAAAATTAAGTTTAATCTCATGATTTGATGAAGCAATAACTTGATATAAAATATGTAATTAGGATCTAAAAACAATGGGACAATCATATTTAAAAACCTTACTCGTTTATGTTATTATTAATGTCTCAGATATCTAATATTTATAATTTGATTGGTTGTCACTGCATAGAAATAGAAGGTTTTAAATAGATTTCTAATTTATTCTCTTCTTCTGTCTTGTCTATTATTATTATTATTTTGTAAACATTAATTTTTTTACAATCAATAAAATTAGGCTTATTCTATCAAAATAATAATAGTAATAGTAATTATAATAAATTTAGGCCTAGTCATTTTTCAAGCAAAAAATTAATGTTTGGTATAGAGGATCAAAGATTTATCAGGATTTGTGACGAAGGAATTATAATTTTTCTTGACAAATCATAAAGATGAGACAAAAAGGGTTAGCACATCAAGATTAAAACATGAAGCACGAATGATGAAAGGGATATTTATTAGTGGCAACAACGATTATAAAAGGATTTTCTTTGTTTTGTGGGTTTGAATAGAACAAAAAAAAAAAAAATAATACATGTAATAAGACATAAAAAAATGTATTGTTATTTAAGCGTGTTTGGCACGTGATCAAAGTGACTTATAGGTCAGTTTTATGACTTATAAGCCACTTTGATATGCTTTACAAATAGCTCATTTCAGCTTGTAAACCATCAAAAAAATTTGGTATACCCCCACCTTATTTTTTATTGGCTTACAAGCCGCAAGGTTTGACCGTGTAAAAGATCAATGAAGACTTATATGTCGGAAAAGTATCAAGTGCATTCCGATCCATTGCATTAAATGCACATCAAAAGAATGTGAATCTCTAGATCAGATCTTAAGATTCATGATCTAATAGTTAACATCCTTTGGGACCACATTTATTGCTATGGATCGTTCTCACTGAATACTTTCTCGAATAATCACCCATTTATCAAACACTAAACTATTGAAAATAAATTATAATACAGTAGATGTACCAAACACTTTGGCTTATAATTTATTTGACTTATATTCCACAAATGGACTATAAGCCAAGTAGATTATAATCCAAAATTGCCAAAACGTGCTTCGTAGAAGACTTTCTCGCATAAACAAAATTCATTGTTTTCTAGAATCTTAGAGATTAAACAATATTTTTTTCCTCAAGTGTCATAACTGTCCGTTCAAATCTATGTGCTCACATGTCACCCTATATATTTGTTTCATTACAGAGGCCTGGGACTTTAATATTCTAGAGGCCGTTATCCAACCGACAACAAGTTGGGCTTCATCCGGGCTTGATCGTTATTAGATTAATAATCAACTAGCCTAAGATCTGCTTATATCACGTAATCACGCTTATTTTAGTAAAATAATATCTCCAGCCTTATCCTGCAAATATAAGGCCAGAAACAACGATAAAAAACATGCTTGTCCATGTGGAACTTTGTAGCACTACAAACAAAAGCATGTGTACGATTGGCTCAATAATTTCCATTCACCATTAAAATATAATCATATTTCCATGATTATTGATCTAGTCGCCTGTCGCCTTCAACGTCAAGACTAAAATAAATCAATGTCTGATGAGACAAAACTATAGAAAAACAGATAATTATCTGATAACCTTGATGTAAGATGCTGATAGCCTTCTATATATTATAGAACACTAGCATAGCAAACTTCCACAACACAGAGAAAAATGGAGGAAGAGTGGAGAAAATGGGAAGATTTAGAGATTGATTGCTTGAGCAATATATTTCAAAGGCTAGCTTTGGAGGAATTAATCCTTGGCGTGTCATTTGTGTGCAAATCTTGGTACAAAGCTTCACTTGATCCTCTCTGTTGGCAAATTCTCAACTTTGAAAAGTTGGATTTTTCTCCCAAGAGCAAATTCGTCAAGAGATTCGAGGAAAAGTATGCAATTCCAAACTTTTCATTCGCGGGTTTTATGAATTTAGTTGTTGGTCGCAGCTGTGGATTAGCAATCGAGCTCAGATTTCCTCTAAATGGCGTTTCGATTCAAGATTTAGTTTCTGCATCCAATAAGTAAGTAGTTTTCATATCTTCTTTCTCTTATTTTCATCTTGTCTCAGTTACTAAAATGGTAATTTTGTTTAAATTTTTGTATTTGGTTTTATTTTCAAAAATACTAATTGCACACTCTCATATAGGTGTCCAAAACTGAAAGTTCTTGCTTTGCCTAATTTGACTCTAGAAAATGAGTTACAAATCCCACAATTAGTCGCAAAGTATAAAGATCTTGAGCATCTGGAGATGGATGTGAAACCTTCTTGTTTCTCTGAACTTGTAGCAGAAATAAGCAACAACTGCAAGAAATTTTGTGGGTTGAAGATGTCCGGGTCAATACAAAAGAGTGATGCATCCGCTATTGTTGGTTTTATTCCCAAAATCAAGTATTTAGATCTTAGTAGATCTTATTTGCCGACAAAGGAGTTTATGGTAATAATGAAGGGATGTAGAGAGATTGAGAGATTGAGTGTAAATTTTTGCGTTGGATTTCAAGTGGATAAGGATGTGCTAGACTTGGCTTCTAGTATTGGATTGTTTGAGTGTGAGGGCTCTAAGCTTTGTGATTATTTTGTGTATGATTCCTTTGATGATTGGAATCAACTGTACTTAAACGTTGAAGAATTTTTGTAATTTCAATGTTGTGCTTCTAGAGCTTAATTCAAATTGCACCATTTTTTTTGGGTGCTTGTTTCATGGGGGTATTTTATACAATTTTTGGCTATGTGTGCCTTCGTTTGCGTGTTTTACGCGGTCATACTTATGATAGATGGTGTACTATGAAAATGTGGAAATCTACATATATGTGTATGCATTTGTGCGTACACATCATATTTTGGTATTTATTTATGCATATAATTATAACATTCAATTCTCTGCCACAATTTTGAAGTTTCTATAGTGTGAAGGAAGAGAAAATTATACACAACTTCCCATTTTGGGCGTTTCTCAGGTTAACTTTTAAAATGCTCCCTTTAAACAAGCGTCCAATGTTTTGCAGAAAAACCCTATAAAAACGTGAATCACAATTTTCAGGCAAAACAACGTTCTGCATATTTTGACCCACTCATGTGAAAATTATGGTTAGGAAGGTTTTAAAACTGTAAAAGTTGAAGTAGGTTTTCGATAACCCCTAAACTTAAGGGGTTTTATGATATTTTCAAAGTTAAGAGATTTTCTGATAATCATCCAAAGTTAAGGGGTTTTATGATATTTGGCCTTTCTAAAAGTACATCACTTTTAATATTTACGAAAAGATTTATTAGACAACTTGGATTCAGGCTGACGACTGGCACGTGCGGAATCTTTCGGGAATGTTTTGTCACTCGTGTTCTTAAGATTAATCAGTTGTTTTCTTCAAAAGTAAAAGATTAGTTAATTGTTAACGTCTCTAATTACGTATAGATGACTGAGCATTACATGTTCTTTGATTCTAATTAAATCTCGATTTCATTTCTAGTAATATTTTTATCCGTCTTGGTGTCACCTTTTGCTGCTAATGTTACACGTTTCTTCATTTATGTGGACTAGTGTGCACCGCGTAAGCATTGTTCCGTTCTAAATTCGTTAGTTTATGCGGTAAATCGTATCATAAACAATAAATTCACTCTTTTTTCGTTTAAAGGGGATACACCCGATTAGCTTGGTATTGTAGCGTTATTGTAGTATGAACGAATTTTGCATCCTCTTATTAGTATAAGGAGTAGATTAGATCCCTGTCATGCATTAATTAGTAGAACAGAGACACAGCTAATTGTTTTAGCAACTTGAGAGATTTTGTAATGGGCTGCACTGCAATAAACAGTTTATTTCAACGGGAGGAAAAAGGAAATAAAAGAAAGAAAGCGAAATCTAACTTCTTCATTTTTTGTCGTCCTCAAACGCCCACTTTCAACATCACGTTAACGCCGACAATTTACTATGATCATGTCATTTTAACGGAAAACAAAAAAAATTGTTATATCTTGTTGAAAGCATGTAAACTAAGGCATGGATAAAATTAAGTTTAATCTCATGATTTGATGAAGCAATAACTTGATATAAAATATGTAATTAGGATCTAAAAACAATGGGACAATCATATTTAAAAACCTTACTCGTTTATGTTATTATTAATGTCTCAGATATCTAATATTTATAATTTGATTGGTTGTCGCTGCATAGAAATAGAAGGTTTTAAATAGATTTCTAATTTATTCTCTTCTTCTGTCTTGTCTATTATTATTATTATTTTGTAAACATTAATTTTTTTACAATCAATAAAATTAGGCTTATTCTATCAAAATAATAATAGTAATAGTAATTATAATAAATTTAGGCCTAGTCATTTTTCAAGCAAAAAATTAATGTTTGGTATAGAGGATCAAAGATTTATCAGGATTTGTGACGAAGGAATTATAATTTTTCTTGACAAATCATAAAGATGAGACAAAAGGGTTAGCACATCAAGATTAAAACATGAAGCACGAATGATGAAAGGGATATTTATTAGTGGCAACAACGATTATAAAAGGATTTTCTTTGTTTTGTGGGTTTGAATAGAACAAAAAAAAAAATACATGTAATAAGACATAAAAAATGTATTGTTATTTAAGCGTGTTTGTACGTGATCAAAGTGACTTATAGGTCAGTTTATGACTTATAAGCCACTTTGATATGCTTTACAAATAGCTCATTTCAGCTTGTAAACCATCAAAAAATTTGGTATACCCCACCTTATTTTTATTGGCTTACAAGCCTTGAGTTTAAAAGTGTGAATCGATAATAAATATCGATCAAAATCAATGTTAATGCAATAAATCAATCAATCCTCGTGATGCAATAGTTAACGTCATTTTGGAATACATTTATTCTTATGGATGGATTACCATTTGAATACTTTCGAATAATCACCCATTTATCAAACACTAAACTATTGAAAATAAATTATAATACAGTAGATGTACCAAACACTTTGGCTTATAATTTATTTGACTTATATTCCACAAATGGACTATAAGCCAAGTAGATTATAATCCAAAATTGCCAAAACGTGCTTCGTAGAAGACTTTCTCGCATAAACAAAATTCATTGTTTTCTAGAATCTTAGAGATTAAACAATATTTTTTTCCTCAAGTGTCATAACTGTCCGTTCAAATCTATGTGCTCACATGTCACCCTATATATTTGTTTCATTACAGAGGCCTGGGACTTTAATATTCTAGAGGCCGTTATCCAACCGACAACAAGTTGGGCTTCATCCGGGCTTGATCGTTATTAGATTAATAATCAACTAGCCTAAGATCTGCTTATATCACGTAATCACGCTTATTTTAGTAAAATAATATCTCCAGCCTTATCCTGCAAATATAAGGCCAGAAACAACGATAAAAAACATGCTTGTCCATGTGGAACTTTGTAGCACTACAAACAAAAGCATGTGTACGATTGGCTCAATAATTTCCATTCACCATTAAAATATAATCATATTTCCATGATTATTGATCTAGTCGCCTGTCGCCTTCAACGTCAAGACTAAAATAAATCAATGTCTGATGAGACAAAACTATAGAAAAACAGATAATTATCTGATAACCTTGATGTAAGATGCTGATAGCCTTCTATATATTATAGAACACTAGCATAGCAAACTTCCACAACACAGAGAAAAATGGAGGAAGAGTGGAGAAAATGGGAAGATTTAGAGATTGATTGCTTGAGCAATATATTTCAAAGGCTAGCTTTGGAGGAATTAATCCTTGGCGTGTCATTTGTGTGCAAATCTTGGTACAAAGCTTCACTTGATCCTCTCTGTTGGCAAATTCTCAACTTTGAAAAGTTGGATTTTTCTCCCAAGAGCAAATTCGTCAAGAGATTCGAGGAAAAGTATGCAATTCCAAACTTTTCATTCGCGGGTTTTATGAATTTAGTTGTTGGTCGCAGCTGTGGATTAGCAATCGAGCTCAGATTTCCTCTAAATGGCGTTTCGATTCAAGATTTAGTTTCTGCATCCAATAAGTAAGTAGTTTTCATATCTTCTTTCTCTTATTTTCATCTTGTCTCAGTTACTAAAATGGTAATTTTGTTTAAATTTTTGTATTTGGTTTTATTTTCAAAAATACTAATTGCACACTCTCATATAGGTGTCCAAAACTGAAAGTTCTTGCTTTGCCTAATTTGACTCTAGAAAATGAGTTACAAATCCCACAATTAGTCGCAAAGTATAAAGATCTTGAGCATCTGGAGATGGATGTGAAACCTTCTTGTTTCTCTGAACTTGTAGCAGAAATAAGCAACAATTGCAAGAAATTTTGTGGGTTGAAGATGTCCGGGTCAATACAAAAGAGTGATGCATCCGCTATTGTTGGTTTTATTCCCAAAATCAAGTATTTAGATCTTAGTAGATCTTATTTGCCGACAAAGGAGTTTATGGTAATAATGAAGGGATGTAGAGAGATTGAGAGATTGAGTGTAAATTTTTGCGTTGGATTTCAAGTGGATAAGGATGTGCTAGACTTGGCTTCTAGTATTGGATTGTTTGAGTGTGAGGGCTCTAAGCTTTGTGATTATTTTGTGTATGATTCCTTTGATGATTGGAATCAACTGTACTTAAACGTTGAAGAATTTTTGTAATTTCAATGTTGTGCTTCTAGAGCTTAATTCAAATTGCACCATTTTTTTTGGGTGCTTGTTTCATGGGGGTATTTTATACAATTTTTGGCTATGTGTGCCTTCGTTTGCGTGTTTTACGCGGTCATACTTATGATAGATGGTGTACTATGAAAATGTGGAAATCTACATATATGTGTATGCATTTGTGCGTACACATCATATTTTGGTATTTATTTATGCATATAATTATAACATTCAATTCTCTGCCACAATTTTGAAGTTTCTATAGTGTGAAGGAAGAGAAAATTATACACAACTTCCCATTTTGGGCGTTTCTCAGGTTAACTTTTAAAATGCTCCCTTTAAACAAGCGTCCAATGTTTTGCAGAAAAACCCTATAAAAACGTGAATCACAATTTTCACTGGCAAAAACAACGTTCTGCATATTTTGACCCACTCATGTGAAAATTATGGTTAACGCTGTTAGGAAGGTTTTCCGAAAACTGTTAAAAGTTGAAGTAGGTTTTCTGATAACCCCAAAACTTAACGGAAATTTTGTATCAATTTGAAAGTTAAGGGAGATTATTTTAATTGAGAAATGCCCGAACTTAAGGGGGGTCTCTGAAATTTACCCCTAAAAAGAACTTCCATAATTCAAAACCACTAGATTCTATCACAATCTTAAGATTCACCATCACCCTCTTTTTTTTTTCTTATAATCTTTTTTTTTTTTTTGTCTCGACCACGAGGTATCCCCACACTGTTTTACAGATGGGACTAATCCCCGCTCACGCTGCGTGGCTGGCCCTGACCCGGAATCGATTTTAACAGGCATGGGGAATCGAACACGGGACCTTCGGACCCGCCTTTCTCCCATCCTATGCGTAACGGGGCCTTACACTGCCACGCCATCCTCCCGGATTTTTTATTTCTTATAATCCAACTTTGCTCTTGCAAGTCTCTCTCCGTGCATTACCACTACAACTAGATGCATGTGAAAGGCCGTCCTTTTCTTCTAGTAGCCTCAAGAAAAGACAAGTAATAATAATATTTGGCTAAAAAACGATCAAGTAATAATCAAATCCGTCGTCACCGGGACCCCACATCCACAGGCCACCGGAGTACGAACAAAAACAATTTTATTTTTTAATACATAAAATATGTTCCATTCATAGAATATAATTTACAGAGGCCATCACTGCACATGATCTATTCGGTCCGATTAATGCCTTAAACGTCGGTACATGTTCATGTCATCTTCTTAATAAAAATTTATGGTACATCACTTTATTCTCTATTTAATCATACTAACACAAGATTTCACGTTGTATTTGTAAGCAATTGGGGTCTTATGAAAAAAGATGGGAAAATATGCAAATATATTACTTGGTTAATATCGAAGGCTCGGGTTAGAGGATTTGACTTTGTGTGAAGTCTTGGTACGCAGCCTCTCTTGGTCCTTTTTGTTGGAAAATTCTCAAAGGACTTAGATTTCATGTTTGAGAGCAAATTTGTAAAGAAATTTCAAGCCAGGTATGCTCTGTCAAACTTTCCGTTCGTTGGCTTCTTGAAATTAGTAGTTAGCAAAAGTTGAGACTTGTGGTTGAGCTCAAGTTTCCTCTTTGTGGAGTATCAATTGAAGATTTAGTTCTTGAATCCAATGAGCTATAAGTATCTACCTTTCAATTCAGAGTTCCGAGTTTTTTTGTATAGTGGATGTGTCTCAATTATCATTTATATTCTATTTATTGGTATGTACATGTTCTGGTTCTAATAACAATATTATTTTTCTGCTAAGTTTTAAACTCATATGGAAATGTTCTTTACAAATGTCTAACCCTGATCATCACACGATTCTCGCTAGAATTTAAAACGAACGAAAAGATAAATTATGCATGAGATCAACAATATATAAGTGCTAATAAGAATAGAACACGAGTAACGAGTAGCTTCAGTCCCACAGTACATCTGCACTAACCATTGCGTTGAAAATCGTTATTTTTCAATTTTTTAACAAATTGAGTTGTTTTCAATTTCATGTAGATGCCCGAGATTGAAACTTCTTACGTGGCCTTATTTTACACCCAAATATGACTTACAAATTTCACCAACTCATGGAAAAAGGGGAAGAAACTCGAATGTCTAGAAATGGGACATCAACCTTCGAATCAATTGCAAAAAATTCGTCGCACTCAAGGTTTGTGGGTTGATTAGAAAGAGAGATGCATTGGCTATCATTGAGCATACACCAAAACTCAAGTATTTAGACTTGAATGGATCTTATTTGGCTAAGGAAGAGTTGCTAATAATAATGAAGGGATGCAAAGAGATTGAGGGATCGTGTGTACTTGGTTGCTGCTTTGGATTTTGAGGTGGATAAAGATGTGCTAGAATTGGCTTAGTATTTGAAAGTTTGAGTATGAGGAATCCCAATTGTCGGAAAATTATGTACTTACTAGTACTCCGCTACACGTGATGCGTGCTATGACACAATACACATGCATATAAAAAATATTGGCAAGGTCTGACAATTGATGCTATTATGAATAAGTGTATTAAAAACTTATGTCTAAAAGTGATAAAATTTTATCTGCATTTGTATGTATCATTGCAAGCACCATATTTAAATACTGTCTTAAGTAGAAAATTTGGAAGATCAAACATAGAAAACACACTTTTAACCTACAGAGTAATTAATCCCAATTAAAATAATACCTTGTTGCCTTATGCTTGGTGCTGGAATTTCCGTCGCGATAATAAAGGTTCATAAGTCATGCCCTTCAATTCCAACAATGCTATTAAATCATGTCCTGCAATTTCCAACAATGCTATTAAATCCTATTCAAGCAAAAGGAAGCAGTAATTAAGAAAAACTTAATAATGTAGAAAACCCTATAGTTTGCAAGCAATCTCTGCCTTCAGGAAAAAGATGTAGAAAATATTAAAAAGTGAGAAAATTAGAAATAGAAAATAAATGAAATAAAGAGGAATTGATATGGGATCTGGAAGATAATCTTCCTGCAAAATAAAGAGAATAATGCATTATAAAAATATTAAAAAGTGAGAAAATTATCAATAGGAAATAAATGAAATAAAGAGGAATTAATACCAAATCATGAAGAGAAGATTTTATTGTTTATGCATTGTTCCCCAGTCTATCATTGGTTGTTGAAAGAAAGATATATATATATATATATATATATATATATATATATATATATATATATATATATATATATATATATATATATATATATATATATATATATAGTCTATCATTAATATGAAAGAAAGATATATATATATATATATATATATATATATATATATATATATATATATATATATATATATATATATATATATAGAGAGAGAGAGAGAGAATGGAATGGGAAAAGCCTTTAAAGTTAACTTGAGAAATGATGGACAAATTTGGCCCAGTTTCAGTTTTTAAAAAAAATCTTTCTCTCTCCTCTTTCTCTCTCTCTATTTCTCCCATCGGAGCATGGACCCTTTGTCATCTCACTACCAAAGTTCCTTTAGTTAACTTGGTACCAAGTTTCTCCATATTCCTTATATATATATATATATATATATATATATATATATATATATATATATATAGTAAAAGCCTTATTTAACTTAAAGCTCATAATGAATAATACAGCACTGGCTTCTAACCACTCATCTTGCTTGGATCAAGTAAAAATATAGCCACTTTGAGATTTGTGAATCACAAATCTCGGCAAAGATGAATGATAAAAAGTCATGACCACTATTCAATATGAACTAAGTTCATAAAAGTTTTCATTTATATATATATATATATATATATATATATATATATATATATATATATATATATATATATATATATATATATATATATATATATATATATATATATATATATATATATATATATATATAGAAGAAAGTTTCCTATGAACTTAAGTTCATAATGAATAGTGGTGCACCAACTTTTTATCCACTATCTTGCCTTGAGATTTGTGATGCACAAATCTCAAAGTGGCTTTATATCTTTCACGGATCCCAAAGCAAGATGAAATGCATGTAAGTTAACAAGACTAATTATTCATTATTAACTTAAGCTCACAATGGTTCTCTGCCTATATATATATATATGGGCTAAAAGGCCAAATTAGTCCCTACTAGAGCTTCATACTAATTAAAAACCCCACACTTTATTTTTCTCATCTTAGTCCCTGTACCACACATCTAATATCAACTAAGTCCTTTTTAACATTCTTTAAAAATTAATTGTTAATTTTTATTTATGACCAAATTACCCTCAATGACAATATTAAAATGTTGTTTATATTAGACTACTGAGAGGCATAAAAAAGATGTACATGTACCAACATAATAATCAATATAAAAAAATCAAACTTGCAATGAAAATGAGTAGTATTCTAAAAGAGCAAATTTTACTTTGTTGAAGTTTTTGAAAATGGAAAATAATTTGTTTAAACATATGACCCATTATTTGAAGATTATCTTTTTCCCTTGGCTAGAACTAAGGGTAGTTAAATTTTTTATAAACAAAGAATTCACAATCAGAACTTCATGTGCACAAAGTTGAAAGTTATTTCAAATTGAATGAGTTTTCAGTTGCACATTATTACATGATGGACCTCATTTAGATAGAATGTGTATGATGCCTCAAATTGAGTCAATGGAACAAAATTAAAAATGCTAAAGTGGAATGAGAACAGAGGAAATACCAATTCTCGATCAAAACGGGACGACTGCTTTCACGCTTATCAAAGATTGAACAATATCTACTTTTTTTCTTTGTTGAGGGTTAGGGGGATAGGAGATAGGGTAGAATTGTCCTTTTAATTTGTATTTAATGTAATTTTAATAAAGAGTTAAAATAGGACTAAGTTTATATGTAATAGAGCATTAAAGGATTAAGCCAGAAAAAATAAAAGTTATAACTACCTTTGATTTATTTAAGGCCCAAGTACAAGGACCGAATTGATCTTTTAGCCATATAT
The DNA here is from genome assembly GCA_012295165.1 of Asparagus setaceus. Classification (NCBI taxonomy): domain Eukaryota; kingdom Viridiplantae; phylum Streptophyta; class Magnoliopsida; order Asparagales; family Asparagaceae; genus Asparagus; species Asparagus setaceus. The sequence continues at coordinate 36,811,751 of CM022706.1, forward strand.
ATATCCAATGGTGGGAATACAGTTTTAAAATTAGAGGAAGGAGATAGAAGTGAAATTGAGAGTAGGGAGAGACAAGCGGTTGTTTGAGGAAGTTATGATTTCCATCACAACGTGGATTGAGCTTTTGCTTTTCCTAATTTGCCCCTCCAATAAGTTTTAAATTATGGTAAGTTGTGAGGATTAATTTTATGGAATTTCTTAAATTTGTGAATCAAATGGGTAGGTCAACAAAATTATGGACCAAAAGCCGAGGTTCTTTAAATATAGCAACCCTCCTTTATGGTAACTATCCCTAGATGCACCATAAAATGCCATGTGTACAAAAACGCCAAATGTTAAATTCCTAATAAAAAAATATTATATATCCTCTATACTATTAGAAAATGACATGTGTACAACTAATTTCATCTTCCAAAGAATTTTTATCAAATTAAAACTATTTATGTTTATAATTAGAAAATTTTACCCATAAAAATTAGAAAACTCTAATAATCAAATCTTTATTAATTCTACTCAAGTCATAACAATTTATAATTAAAAATTAAAAAAATTGTCATAGAGCCCTTCTTAATTTTTTAAAGAGTGAATTCAATAAACCGCTCATATTTTTGCGATTTAGCACTAAACCCCAAAAATTTGAAACTCACGAAAACCCCCAAAATGTTTAATTTTTTTGCACTTAACCTCCATAAATGAGGTTATCTTATATTTTTTTGACAAAATTAACCCTCAAGACCATTATATACCCCTCAAATCATTTGTATTTGCAAGTTCACCCAGAAAATAATAAATAATTATTAAAAATATAAAAATTATAAATAGCTTCCTAAAAATCTAAAATCACAAACAATAATAGAAAATTTGAAGGATACAAACAATTTACTTTAAATTACTAAAATTATAGAAAACTTTCGAACAAATTAGGATATCACAAACAAACCCTTGCAAATTTAAAAATTATATATAGCCCCTAGAAAATCTGAAATTAAAAACAAAACCCTAAATATGAAAATATTGCAAAAGACTCTAAAAATTCTAAAATTATACATGACCCCCAAAAATTTATAAATTACAAAAACTCCTAGAAAAAATGAAAACTACAACCACCCTTGAAAAACTCTCTAAATTAAAAAAGACTGGCTCAAAAATCAAAAACTGAAACAAACACCAAAAAATATGAGAATTACAAAAATCCATAAAAATAACAAATGACAAATAACATAATATATATATATATATATATATATATATATATATATATATATATATATATATATATATGAGAGAGAGAGAGAGAAGAGTGAAAGAAAATTTATCAATTAACTTGTAGAATGATGTGACAAATTTGTAAGTCAGCTTTTAAAAATCTTCTCCCCTCTTTCTCTCCTCTCTCCCATTGAGTAAGATTGCTACCAATTCCTTTTAACTTGCACCAATTCTCCATATTCTTATATATATATATATATATATATATATATATATATATATATATATATATATATATATATATATATATATATATATATATATATATATATATATATATATATATATATATATATATATATATATATATATATATATATATATATATATATATATATATATATATATATATATATATATATATATATATATATATATATATATATATATATATATATATATATATATATATATATATATATATATATATATATATATATATATAATATAGATATATATTCTTATTTAACTTAAGTTCATATGAATGACACCTGGCCTTTTATCCACTCTTGACTTTGATTTGGATGCATCAAATCTCAAAGTGGCTTTTATATCTTCACCATCCTGAAAAAGCAAGATGCAGTAAGAAGTAAATGCATCCATATTGATAATCTATGAAATTTATTTATATATGAGAGGCCAAAAGTGTGCCCTTAGTTTGACTAGAGCTTCATACTAATTATCCACATTTATTTTTTCTATCCTCCCTGCACCACACATCTAATATCAACTAAGTCCTTTTTAACATTCTTTAAAAATTAATTGTTAATTTTTATTTATGACCAAATTACCCTCAATGACAATATTAAAATGTTGTTTATATTAGACTTATTTGGAGGCATAAAAAAGATGTACATGTACCAACATAATAATCAATATAAAAAATCAAACTTGCAATGACCTAGTAGTATTCTAAAAGAGCAAATCTTACTTTGTTGAAGTTTTTGAAAATGGAAAATAATTTGTTTAAACATATGACCCATTATTTGAAGATTATCTTTCCCATGGCTAGAACTAAGGGTAGTTAAATTTTTTATAAACAAAGAATTCACAATCGAACTTCATGTGCACAAAGTTGAAAGTTATTTCAAATTGAATGAGTTTTCAGTTGCACATTATTACATGATGGACCTCATTTAGATAGAATGTGTATGATGCCTCAAATTGAGTCAATGGAACAAAATTAAAAAATGCTAAAGTGGAATGAGAACAGAGGAAATACCAATTCTCGATCAAACGGGACGACTGCTTCTCTCACGCTTATCAAAGATTGAACAATATCTACTTTTTTTCTTTGTTGAGGGTTAGGGGGATAGGAGATAGGGTAGAATTGTCCTTTTAATTTGTATTTAACAGAATTTTTAATAAAGAGTTAAAATAGGACTAAGTTTATATGTAACTAGAGGTACAAGGATTAAGTTGAGAAAAAATAAAGTGCGAGGACCACTTTGATTACGAGGTCCTAGTACAAGGACCGAATTGATCTTTTAGCCATATATATATCCAATGGTGGGAATACAGTTTTAAAATTAGAGGAAGGAGATAGAAGTGAAATTGAGAGTAGGGAGAGACAAGCGGTTGTTTGAGGAAGTTATGATTTCCATCACAACGTGGGATTGAGCTTTTTTGCTTTTCCTAATTTGCCCCTCCAATAAGTTTTAAATTATGGTAAGTTGTGAGGATTAATTTTATGGAATTTCTTAAATTTGTGAATCAAATGGGTAGGTCAACAAAATTATGGACCAAAAGCCGAGGTTCTTTAAATATAGCAACCCTCCTTTATGGTAACTATCCCTAGATGCACCATAAAATGCCATGTGTACAAAAACGTGCCAAATGTTAAATTCCTAATAAAAAAAATATTATATATCCCTCTATACTATTAGAAAATGACATGTGTACAACTAATTTCATCTTCCAAAGAATTTTATCAAATTAAAACTATTTATGTTTATAATTAGAAAATTTTACCCATAAAAATTAGAAAACTCTAATAATCAAATCTTTATTAATTCTACTCAAGTCATAACAATTTATAATTAAAAATTAAAAAAATTGTCATAGAGCCCTTCTTAATTTTTTAAAGAGTGAATTCAATAAACCGCTCATATTTTTGCGGATTTAGCACTAAACCCCAAAAATTTGAAACTCACAGAAAACCCCCAAAATGTTTAATTTTTTTGCACTTAACCTCCATAAATGAGGTTATCTTATATTTTTTTGACAAAATTAACCCTCAAGACCATTATATACCCCTCAAATCATTTGTATTTGCAAGTTCACCCATAAAATAATAAATAATTATTAAAAATATAAAAATTATAAATAGCTTCCTAAAAATCTAAAATCACAAACAATACGTAGAAAATTTGAAGGATACAAACAATTTACTTTAAATTACTAAAATTATAGAAAACTTTCGAACAAATTAGGATATCACAAACAAACCCTTGCAAATTTAAAAATTATATATAGCCCTAGAAAATCTGAAATTAAAAACAAAACCCTAAATATGAAAATATTGCAAAAGACTCTAAAAATTCTAAAATTATACATGACCCCCAAAAATTTATAAATTACAAAAACTCCTAGAAAAAATGAAAACTACAACCACCCTTGAAAAACTCTCTAAATTAAAAAAGACTGCTGAAAAATCGAAAACTGAAACAAACACTGAAAAATATGAGAATTACAAAAATCCATAAAAATAACAAATGACAAATAACATAATAAAAATCTGAAATTGTAAATAGCCACCTAAAAATAAATAATTTGCAAATAGACCATTTAAATTAAAAAATACAAAGAACCCAAAACCTAAAATTTTAAAAGTTACAAGCAACCCCAAAAATCTAAATTTACAAACACACCCCTTTAAAATTTAAAAATTATAAACAACCACTTAAAAATCTAAATATTACAAACAAAACTCTCAAAATTTTAAAAATTATAAACATCCATTATTAGGAGTTTTCTCAGAAGTTATTGGGGATTAAGTGACAAAGCATAAAACTTGTTAGAATTTCCTCCAAAATGTATTGGGGGTATTTTGGTCATTTAACTATACATAAACTAATGATGTTAATTTTGAGGATTTTGCCAAAAGATATTAGGGCTTATTCAGAGTTTCAAAGATATTGGAGATTGAGTTCCAAATACCAAAGCTAATTTGGGATTTATTGAAATTTTCAATATTTTAGTTTTGAATTTTTCTATACATAACCCCAAATTGTGTGCATTTTAAATTTACCTGCAAGTCATGATAATTGTAAATTTTCCTACAAATTATTTTAATTCCTCAAATTTATCCCTCACTTAACTTTAGTAATTAAAAATAAAAATCCACGCACGGGCTTAACACTTGTAGAATAGATGAGAGATTAACGTGGGTATTAAATATGATATTTGTATTAACGTGGGTATTAAATATGATCTTTGTGGATTTTCAATTTTACTGATTTACCAATTTTGCCCCTATAAAAATCTTTAAAATATACTAAGATGTAAGGACATCCTTGGATTTATAGAAATTGTGACTAAAAAGGGTATAACACCAAAAATTGATCCAAAAGGCTAGCTTTCTTTAATAAGTAGTAATAGATTCATCATTAAAAAAAGTCTAATTCAATTGGTATAAAGTTGGGCCTGGGCTTAAATTATTTGGGCCGTGAAGTTCTAAACTTATAGTTTGGATCAGGATTGACTTCACGAACTTCGTTTGGATGTGGATATGCTTGTAACTGAACTTACTAACCAGATAATCCTCACTATTTATTCCGATTATCTGATAAAAAAAGATAATCCTCACTACGAACTTTTGTAGAAAATCCTCACTATGATCTTTTGAAGAATCTTGTTTTATATATATATATATCCATGGTGGGAATACAGTTTTAAAATTAGAGGAAGGAGATAGAAGTGAAATTGAGAGTAGGGAGAGACAAGCGGTTGTTTGAGGAAGTTATGATTTCCATCACAACGTGGGATTGAGCTTTTTGCTTTTCCTAATTTGCCCCTCCAATAAGTTTTAAATTATGGTAAGTTGTGAGGATTAATTTTATGGAATTTCTTAAATTTGTGAATCAAATGGGTAGGTCAACAAAATTATGGACCAAAAGCCGAGGTTCTTTAAATATAGCAACCCTCCTTTATAGTAACTATCCCAGATCTTGTATAAAATGCAGTATGTCTGAAAAGCGTCAAATGTTAAATTCCTAATAAAAAAATATTATATATCCTCTATACTATTAGAAAATGACATGTGTACAACTAATTTCATCTTCCAAAGAATTTTATCAAATTAAAACTATTTATGTTTATAATTAGAAAATTTTACCCATAAAAATTAGAAAACTCTAATAATCAAATCTTTATTAATTCTACTCAAGTCATAACAATTTATAATTAAAAATTAAAAAAATTGTCATAGAGCCCTTCTTAATTTTTTAAAGAGTGAATTCAATAAACCGCTCATATTTTTGCGGTTTAGCACTAAACCCCAAAAATTTGAAACTCACAGAAAACCCCAAAATGTTTAATTTTTTTGCACTTAACCTCCATAAATGAGGTTATCTTATATTTTTTTGACAAAATTAACCCTCAAGACCATTATATACCCCTCAAATCATTTGTATTTGCAAGTTCACCCATAAAATAATAAATAATTATTAAAAATATAAAAATTATAAATAGCTTCCTAAAAATCTAAAATCACAAACAATACGTAGAAAATTTGAAGGATACAAACAATTTACTTTAAATTACTAAAATTATAGAAAACTTTCGAACAAATTAGGATATCACAAACAAACCCTTGCAAATTTAAAAATTATATATAGCCCCTAGAAAATCTGAAATTAAAAACAAAACCCTAAATATGAAAATATTGCAAAAGACTCTAAAAATTCTAAAATTATACATGACCCCCAAAAATTTATAAATTACAAAAACTCCTAGAAAAAATGAAAACTACAACCACCCTTGAAAAACTCTCTAAATTAAAAAAGACTGCTGAAAAATCGAAAACTGAAACAAACACCGAAAAATATGAGAATTACAAAAATCCATAAAAATAACAAATGACAAATAACATAATAAAAATCTGAAATTGTAAATAGCCACCTAAAAATAAATAATTTGCAAATAGACCATTTAAATTAAAAAATACAAAGAACCAAAAACCTAAAATTTTAAAAGTTACAAGCAACCCCAAAAATCTAAATTTACAAACACACCCCTTGCAAATTTAAAAATTATAAATAGCTTCCTAAAAATCTAAAATCACAAACAATAATGTAGAAAACCCTATAGTTTGCAAGCAATCTCTGCCTTCAGGAAAAGATGTAGAAAATATTAAAAAGTGAGAAAATTATCAATAGGAAATAAATGAAATAAAGAGAATAATGCATTATAAAAATATTAAAAAGTGAGAAAATTATCAATAGGAAATAAATGAAATAAAGAGAAATTGATATGGGATCTGGAAGATAATCTTCCTGCAAAATAAAGAGAATAATGCATTATAAAAATATTAAAAAGTGAGAAAATTAGAAATAGAAAATAAATGAAATAAAGAGAAATTGATATGGGATCTGGAAGATAATCTTCCTGCAAAATAAAGAGAATAATGCATTATAAAAATATTAAAAAGTGAGAAAATTATCAATAGGAAATAAATGAAATAAAGAGAAATTGATATGGGATCTGGAAGATAATCTTCCTGCAAAATAAAGAGAATAATGCATTATAAAAATATTAAAAAGTGAGAAAATTATCAATAGGAAATAAATGAAATAAAGAGGAATTAATACCAAATCATGAAGAGAAGATTTTATTGTTTATGCATTGTTCCCCAGTCTATCATTGGTTGGCGAAAGAAAGATATATATATATATATATATATATATATATATATATATATATATATATATATATATATATATATATATATATATATATATATATATATATATATATATATATCCAATGGTGGGAATACAGTTTTAAAATTAGAGGAAGGAGATAGAAGTGAAATTGAGAGTAGGGAGAGACAAGCGGTTGTTTGAGGAAGTTATGATTTCCATCACAACGTGGGATTGAGCTTTTGCTTTTCCTAATTTGCCCCTCCAATAAGTTTTAAATTATGGTAAGTTGTGAGGATTAATTTTATGGAATTTCTTAAATTTGTGAATCAAATGGGTAGGTCAACAAAATTATGGACCAAAAGCCGAGGTTCTTTAAATATAGCAACCCTCCTTTATGTTAACTATCCCTAGATGCACCATAAAATGCCATGTGTACAAAAACGCCAAATGTTAAATTCCTAATAAAAAAATATTATATATCCTCTATACTATTAGAAAATGACATGTGTACAACTAATTTCATCTTCCAAAGAATTTTATCAAATTAAAACTATTTATGTTTATAATTAGAAAATTTTACCCATAAAAATTAGAAAACTCTAATAATCAAATCTTTATTAATTCTAATCAAGTCATAACAATTTATAATTAAAAATTAAAAAAATTGTCATAGAGCCCTTCTTAATTTTTTAAAGAGTGAATTCAATAAACCGCTCATATTTTTATGATTTAGCACTAAACCCCAAAAATTTGAAACTCACGAAAACCCCCAAAATGTTTAATTTTTTGCACTTAACCTCCATAAATGAGGTTATCTTATATTTTTTTGACAAAATTAACCCTCAAGACCATTATATACCCCTCAAATCATTTGTATTTGCAAGTTCACCCATAAAATAATAAATAATTATTAAAAATATAAAAATTATAAATAGCTTCCTAAAAATCTAAAATCACAAACAATACGTAGAAAATTTGAAGGATACAAATAATTTCCTTTAAATTATTAAAATTATAGAAAACTTTCGAACAAATTAGGATATCACAAACAAACCCTTGCAAATTTAAAAATTATATATAGCCCCTAGAAAATCTGAAATTAAAAACAAAACCCTAAATATGAAAATATTGCAAAAGACTCTAAAAATTCTAAAATTATACATGACCCCCAAAAATTTATAAATTACAAAAACTCCTAGAAAAAATTAAAACTACAACCACCCTTGAAAAACTCTCTAAATTAAAAAAGACTGAAAAATCGAAAACTGAAACAAACACCGAAAAATATGAGAATTACAAAAATCCATAAAAATAACAAATGACAAATAACATAATAAAAATCTGAAATTGTAAATAGCCACCTAAAAATAAATAATTTGCAAATAGACCATTTAAATTAAAAAATACAAAGAACCCAAAACCTAAAATTTTAAAAGTTACAAGCAACCCCAAAAATCTAAATTTACAAACACACCCCTTTAAAATTTTAAAAATTATAAACAAACACTTAAAAATCTAAATATTACAAACAAAACTCTCAAAAATTTTAAAAATTATAAACATCCATTATTAGGAGTTTTCTCAGAAGTTATTGGGGATTAAGTGACAAAGCATAAAACTTGTTAGAATTTCCTCCAAAATGTATTGGGGGTATTTTGGTCATTTAACTATACATAAACTAATGATGTTAATTTTGAGGGTTTTGCCAAAAGATATTAGGGCTTATTCAGAGTTTCAAAGATATTGGAGATTGAGTTCCAAATACCAAAGCTAATTTGGGATTTATTGAAATTTTCAATATTTTAGTTTTGAATTTTTCTATACATAACCCCAAATTGTGTGCATTTTAAATTTACCTGCAAGTCATGATAATTGTAAATTTTCCTACAAATTATTTTAATTCCTCAAATTTATCCCTCACTTAACTTTAGTAATTAAAATAAAAATCCACGCACGGGCTTAACACTTGTAGAATAGATGAGAGATTAACGTGGGTATTAA